>SJYV01011131.1:940386-984165 GCA_006410875.1 Neotragus pygmaeus | reverse complement strand
TGGGGTTGCCGGGGGCAACCACGGAGGGGCATCCTGGCCCTACGCCGCCCCCTCTCTCCAGAGCTGCGGCCCGCTCTCCGCAGCGCACTGCGCGGTCCGTCTGCCGGCCCTGCCTGGTGCAGGCGGTGAAACTATCCCTGAATAACCGTCCATTCCTCCGAACGCCTGAACAGCGAGCACTGGGAGCGCCTTTCTGCGAGTCATCTACAACCCGGGTCTAAGCCCGCCGGGCTACTCTCAGTGACCTTGGGCGCAAGTCCTGCGACTTGCCTTCTCTCATCCATTAAAAACCCCACCCCGCTCTCAAGGGTGTCAGCAAAGGGTCAGGAAATCAGGAACCACCACCCCTGGCACCCTCTCCGTCTTTATAAAGACCCTCTCCTCTCCGCTGGCTCTCGGGAGTGAATCTACAATGGCCCACCGTCCTCCCCAAAGCTCCTTAAAAGACCAACTGTGCAGACAAGTAGCAGAGGGTGAAGAATGCAGCCAGTGACTCTACCAAATTAACCAGCCCACGAAGCTCCTCTCTCCTCCCCGGAGATTTCCAGGGTCTCCCCCAACCCGCCTCATCAGGCCTGCACTGTTGTAAGGACTTGGATTATTACACCCACTTTGCCCACCACGGCCAGGCAGGAGGAGTTTCACTAATTTGCACAACTCTTGAGCCCCGACTTCCCATCTCTCTGTCCTCTGACTAAAAGCAATGACATGTGTGACCAAATGTGTGTTGTTCAATATGCTCATTTCCAGTTCCTATCCCAATGTGAACCGATATCCCCCTGCCTGGAATTCTCTTGCGCTCGCTCACTATGTGAATCACTTTCCAAGGGCTACCTTTTTCAAGAAGCCTCCCAGAAACAATTTGTGCTTTTTGAGTTTTGTCCTCTGATTCATCCCATGTAGGCAGTTCTGTTAGGCCACTTAACAGAATCATTAGAGTGCTGCTGTGCAGATGCTCAAATTTCTGAGCTCCTTGCAGGCCTGGGGTGTCTTCTTCCAATCTCCCCACCCCCCAGGACCCACCACAGTCAATTCTGAATTAATGTAACCTGTTTTGTAGCAAGATCAAAGTTTCAACAATGAGCCCATTAACACTAATTTTTAGCAACTAAATGAAGAAAATTTGTTAGAATCAGTTCAACCTTAGAAGAAAAAATTTAAGATAATAACAAAAAAAAATCTTACACCATTAATTTCAGAGGAAAAGAAAGCCTTTACAGGTAAATGGTATATCTATTTTCAGGGACATTTTCTACTAGGAAGCTGTTGACAGATTAACCAGAGCAGCTCTTGCTTTATGCAAAAGCAGATGATGCTTTTCTCCCTGGGAACTTCACACATCTATTATCTCAGATGACTTTGCCTTGTGGTGGGAGTGAGGGGGAGAAAGAACGCACTTCCCAAAATTTTAGAAGAGGTAACGGTAAAGGTCTACTGCATTGCAGGCAGATTCTTTACCTTTGAGCCACCAAGAAGGCCCTAGCCACCTAACATACAAAATGGTTAAAACTACATAAAATTTTAACAGATGTGCACACCAAACAGGATGTTTATAGTGTTAAAAAATAGAGTATCATTTTTATTGGAGGTTTTCCTTTGAAACTATGTTAATAAAAACAAATTATAGCAATATTTTGTTTATAAAATAATTTTTTATTTATAACAATTTACAATTTTGTTATTTATAACAATTGTTTATAACAATTATTTTGTTAATAAAAACAAAAACGTTCATAAACATGATTAATGAGTTAATGAAACTATAATACTTGGATCATTCTTTTGAATAGAAGTGAAGTGAAGTCGCTCAGTGGTGTCCGACTCTTTGCGACCCCATGGACTGTAGCCTGCCAGGCTCCTCTGTCCATGGGATTCTCCAGGCAAGAATACTGGAGTGGGTTACCATTTCCTTCGCCAGGGGATCATCCCGACCCAGGGATTGAACCGGGGTCTCCCACATTGGAGGTAGACACTTTAACCTCTGAAATGCCAATTTCCCCCAGTCTAAAACTATAAATTATTTGGAAGTCACACTTACAATTTCTTTTTAAATTTAGCAGTGATATTGGATATTGTAGTAAAATAAAACCTGACTTAAGCTAAAAACATAAATAATTTTTCCATTGTGTTAGGGCATATATGTGTGTGTACAAGTATACGAAAGTGTTGTCTTTCAGTCCGACTCTTTGTGACCCCCTGAACTGTAGGCTGCCAGGCCCCTCTGTCCATGAGAATTCTCCTGCAAGAATATGGAGGAAGTAGCCATTCCCTTTCCTAGGAGATCTTCCTGACCCTGGGATCAAACCCAGGTCTCCTGCATTGGTAGGCAGATTCTTTATTGTCTGAGCCACCAGGGAAGTGTGTGTGTGTGGCGTGTGTGTGTGTGTGTGCCACCAGGGAAGCATGTGTGTGTGTGTGTGTGTGCCACCAGGGAAGCATGTGTGTGTGTGTGTGTGGTGTGTGTGTCACCAGGGAAGTGTGTGTGTGTGGTGTGTGTGGTGTGTGTGTCTGTCTCTGTGTATTTTTCCTACGAAACTATAAAAGAAGCTTTAAAAACCATTTCTATCACCACACCCTGTATTTGCCTTCTACCCAGCATTCTGAGCGCCCCAATTCACTCACCCTTTAATTATCAACGTTCTCTGGTATAGGAAGCGGGACACTGTGTGTGCAAGTGCGTGTGTGCGCAAGCTCAGTTGTGTCCTACTCTTTTGTGAACCTATGGACTATGGCCAGCCAGGCACCTCTGTCAATGCATCTCTCCAGGCAAGAATACTGGAGCAGGTTGCCATTTCCTTCTCCAGCGGATATCCCTCCTGACGCAGGGATCGAATTCATGTCTTCCGTGTTAGCAGGCGGAGTCTTTACCACATTGGGAGGGTAACAGCTACCTCCCAATCCCTAGAACCTGTGACTATATTAGGTTACATGGCAAAGGGAAACATTGTTAATCAGTTGACCTAAAGATGGGGAATGATCCTAGATGGTCCAGGAGGGCCCAATACTACACAAGGTCCTTGTACATGAGGAAGGGAGGGAGGAAAGAGACAATCAGAGAGATGGCAGCATGCGACGGACTCAGCCTAACCTTGCTAGTTTTGAAAGCGGAGGAATGCAGGGACTCAAAAAGCTGAAAAGTCAAGGAAATGAATTTTTTCCTGGTGCCTCCAGAAAGAAACAAAGGCCTGATGACAGCCTGATGTTTATCAAGTGAAACTGATTTGGATGTCTGACCTCCAGATACTGTAAGACGATAAATCTGTGCTGTTTTAAGTCACTGGATTTGTGGTAATTTGTTACAGCAGAAATAGAAAACAAATATATCTGGGTTCCGAGTTCCTCTAATAATCAACCTCACTGCTTTTTAATGTTTGGTTCAACATGTGAGGAAAATAAAAGCAATCTTTAAAATCCCTCAGCTATACCTGAACTCTAATCTTCTAAGGGAGACAATTTCTTCCAAGTTCCTCCTCTCACCTCTGCCCAAGTACACATCTTTATGGGGGAGGATTTCAGGCTCATTTCTAGTGGCTGTAAAGTTTGTGGGGTATTGGGGTGGGATGAGAAAGAAGAAAGCTGGATAGGAGGTCTAAAAGCCCTTTGGGGCCTGGTTCCTAACTGCCTGGCTGCTTTTATAGTGCCAAGGAGGCCAGGGCAGAGCATGTCAATGAAACAAAGGACAAACATGAAACAAAGCGCCATAAGCAACCACGTCTTGATCAAATCTAGGAGCGATTCAAGTTAATAAGTAACATAACCCCACCACCTTTTTCATGGCTTTAATTATTACAGCCAGTAAAAAATATTCAGGCCATCTCTGTTTAGGGATGTTTTATTTACCCCTAAAGGCTAAAATCTTCATTAAATGCAGAAGAGTTGTGTTCAATTCAACACATATGGTGAGATCACAGGCCAGTTTACCCTAATTTTTAAAGTGTCATTCTCCCTTCCCCCAAACACAGACACACAAATACCATACACATGAACTCTGAATACACAGAACTGCAATTACAATCTGGCTATATCAGATTTTACATTATTACACAACTGGTTTAAAAGTCAGTCTTATTTAGGAATAGTTTTCCCTTATTTTCTGTTTCTGTAGAATGAATCAATCTTTTCATGAGGCCATTTCCTACACTGTTCAGGGGGCATGTTATTGCTGCTAACAGGGTCTTCCTTTGCCCCTAAGTGTTTCATTCACATAGGTTAAACCTGGTAAGGTCCTGAATGGCAGAGGACCTTTTGGTTTGAAGACCTTGACAAAGTGTGTTCAGTAGCAAAAGGAAAGGGAAAGAGGCTGGAACAACCCACACATTCTCAAGATCAACACCGGTATTCTTTCTTCCATTGTGGAGAGACTTTGTCGGGGAACTGCCTGATTAGGATGTTTTCCAAAGTTCACACTGTTACCTTTTCCAAAGAAAAACCGTTAAACACCCGTATCTTTCCAGGTTAAACTCTTCACTGAAGAATGAAGTACAATTCTTTATTATGTCATACATTAGAAAAGCCATTTCCCCCAATCATTCCTCACCAGGATGTGTTTTTTCTTTCACTCTCACCTGGCATTACTGCCTATGGAAATGAAACAAACGGCATGAGAGAAGATGGGATCATTCAAAATTAAGTTACCGCACCCCTTCAAGAGGAGGCTGAGCTGAGGGTGGTTCTGTGGTGCACAGACGGCCCCACCTCCACGAACATGCACGAGGGAGAGGACAAGAAAGTCGTCGGCACCAACAGGCGTCTCTTGGAGCATGTGGTCAGAGATCAGTGAAGGAGAGGGGTGGGAGGAATACACCTCTGCTCTTCCCTTTAATCTCAGGAATGGAGACGGGATCTGAGGCAGGACTGGAAAATGTGGTGCTTCAGGCAATGGGGAGTAACCCCAGATGAAACACTGCTGGGCCTGCACTTCTGACCTTTCTCCTTTAGAAAAAGGTGCTCATCATGTGGCTTACAATGGTCTAAGGCTAGAAGCTAAACTTGTCTTTGTATCTGATTGTCAATTTTAGTGGCAGAACTGCACATGATATACAGCCCTGTTCAGTCTCTAGTTCTCGGAAAACTATTTCTGGCAGCTATATTCTAAAGGTGGGAAATAAAATACAGACTAAAGAGGTTGGGCATTAAATTTTTACAAAGGACAGGAAAGTAATGGCCCTTTGATTTCATACACTCCTATCAATGTAGACGGCAAGCCTGTAGGAAGGGGCTTGGGGAAGCAGAGCCCACTGGTGAAGCTATCAGTTCAAAGTCGCCTGACACTGTGCTCCTCGATCCCTTACTGAAGTCCCATACTCTCCTCTTCTAGTTCCTCTTACATGCTCCTAATGCTATTCTTATTATAATCCCAGAATTAAATTAAAATAGCATCTTTAACATGGTTTAGTTCTGTGGGAAAAGGAAATTATCAATCATGCAGTAACTATAAAAAAAATTAACATCCTGAAAACTGTTTTTACGAAATCTGAATTTAAAAATGTCAACAATCTTATTTAATCTGCCTTCACAAATCATTGTTCTTGACAATAACGTCTGTGGCTATTTAAAAGATTTCTTAAAACCAGTAACTTAAGAAATGAATGAGTATATAAATGTTTATATAAACAACCATGATGCCCATAGCAGGGATAAACAAATTAGCAAACTCATAAGTTGTTTCTGTTTGTACAGCCTGCCCTAAAGCTTTTGAGAGAAGTATTTCTTAAGTAAAATGCTGTGTTTCACTGGTAAGAGAAGACTTGCTTAAAACTGTGGTCTTATTTTTGGTGAAGCCATGAAAAATTAGCATTGAAGATAACCATGTAAAAATACATGGACTTGTTTCTATTAGTAGCACAGTAAATTTTTTACTTATTATTCATAAAAATATCATTCTTAAACCTGCCAATGTAATTACAGTCACTTAATTTTTGTGCTATGAAAGTAAAGAACAACTTGTGACCACCTCCTTTGAGCACAGAAATAAAGGTGAAGATGGCAGGATGTCTGGCCTCCCCTTTACAGGAGTTTCAAGCCCAGAGGCACTGAATGAATCACTTGTCTGCAGGTACGGAGGTTAGAACTCTGGTGCAGGCTCGTCCCCAGAGCTCTGAACAGTGCTATTACTATACAGAACAAATTCAATTTTAAAAATCCTATCTCAAAGAGCTTATTAGTTTTTATCCCCTCAGTATTACTTTTATTTGGACCTGTCTCAATTGATCCACAACGTTCAAAATGCAGACTCCAGAAGCATATAAAGTGGCCTGCCTGATCCCCTCCTAACCCTCCCTGCCATCACACTATTAAATGTTTAAAGGCACTGAACACATACCCACAGGTGTTCCATTTGACTGACTTCTGTCCATCCCGCAGATCCACAGTAACCCTTGTTTTCAGACCCAGAGTCGGTCACTTCTCCATATGAATCTAAACAGTGCCTAATTTAACAAGATCACTTAGACTGCTAAATGTACAGGCAACCATATTAAATACACCTCTGCTATAAGCTAACCAAGGTTATCTTCAAGGTCAAATATCCAATAGCAGTATTAAACCACCTGGACAATGGGACTGCTCCCATCATCTCCCGTCTCGTGGCAGGCGAGGCACTGACAAGCACCTGTCCATTCAGAACTGGATACATAAATATTTGAGTCCAAAGAGCTTCTACAGGAAAAAATGACTGGGAGACAGCAATGAAGTCAGTATTCATCCAGTACCCCTTTAAGCACTGAGCACTCTGCTGGCTATAACAAGATCTATAACTTCTAAGAATTTTAATACAGGGCTAATAAAAAAATACAGGAAAAGAAATTCTCTTTCAGGGGACCTCAAAAGTAGAATACCCATGATTTGCTTGGACTGAAAAAAGAGCATTTCACAACAAACAGAGTTATTTACAGCTGCTTTATCTTCATTTCCTAGGTTTAACTACCAGAATCTCTTAAATTGTCAGTTGCCTGGATTTATCTGCTGTAGTTACAGACAGTTGGGGCCAACAGAGGTTATATCATTAAACTGTCTATAATTTTATTTGTTTTCTGGGGGAAGAGTATATGTGTTTTATATTCAGATTTAAAATTTGTTTAAGTTGCCTAGAAACCAAAGCACAGAAGAACACACGGCCTGATGCACACTAAATGAAGCTGCTGGAAATGGTATGTTTCCCCAACTACACTCTAGGTTGGGCTCATTCCCATCTAGCCTGTCACTCCAGGTTAATGATATCTAGTTTTCCAGAGAGTTCGGTTTAGTTATACCACTGCTTTGTATAAAACTGGAGAGGAATCATGTCCTTCTGCTCTGCTTGAAGGCACTTTATCTTCAAGAAACGTGTGTCCTTCCTCCCACACATCGTCCTCCACTATCACGACAGTGTGTGTAGCTTCAGATTGGGGAGAATGAGGTTTACGTGGTAAAGAACTTGCTTTGCATGGAGCATGGATGGACAAATGGATGGATACATAGATGGAAGGTTTCTCATCCTAGAAGCATGTCCCACAGTGAAAAACTTCCATCCAAGGAGCACCATGTACTTGGTCCCACCGTCACCACACTTCATGGTCACACTGTGTAAATGGGGGCTTAGTCATAAAGGTGGTCAGGATCACTTTATCTGAGAGTGAACCAGACACTGACCCTTAGGAATTTCTTAGCTTGACCTGCCAAGTAACAGGCCACACCATTTAAATAACTCACTTATAGTGTTGCCATAGTTTTCAGGACTAGTCGATTCCCTTCTCCAGGAGTGTCTAAAAGCCTACAGAGTGCAGGTGAAGAGGCATGAACAGAGCTCATGGAGTTTCCTTTTCAGTTTAGTAAAGTCGACAGTTAACTACTGCTGAAGCATTCTTTATTCAGTTCTCTAGCATTCTCCTAGAAGAAATTGTGCCCAGAACAAAGGTTATGCTTTACTTACTCCACAAAATTAAGGGTGGAAGAGAAATGTGGTTACCTCAAGGGGAAAATGCAAGTTAAACTCCTTGCAAAACACGTTGAGTTCATCAGGTTTTGGTGCTGAGACACTATGTTTTGTTTTTTAGTATCATCTCAAACAATAAAACCCTGCATACACTTTATAACCAAATGAGGCAATACTTTGACAATGATTCCAGGTGCCAAGGACGAAAATATTTTTCATGGTTATTTGTACAATCATTTTCTATTAGTGAATTCTAATCAGCTTTCTGGGTAAAATAACAAAGGAAGACTTCTGGTTAAAATAAACAATTCTTAAAACGGTTAGAGGTTGTTAAAGAAAACTTCCCTCTCTTTTAAAAGTCACAATAAAGGCTAAAAGCTGGGCAAAAAATGTTATTCCTAAAACGCCATGAAACAGTTACCTCTACCCAAACCAAACTACCATCAGTGCTCTGAGGTCTTTCTGGTAAAACACTTCAAAAGCCTCTATGGGTTCCCCTACAGTTTTCATGCCCACTCAAGACATCATACTTCTGTGATGTTCAAACTAAAAAGAAGCATTATCTGCTGCAAATGAAACATCTAACAGATGCTACCACTCTCTACAAGTGGCACATTGAGAAGGTACATCTTGCCAAATCACAGTTAGCATCTGATCCCCTAAGAGTTGAACACGCAAGAGAAGACACTTGAGGCACTGATGCAAAGACAAGCTTGTGGTCAGGCTGGAAGATCACAGGGCTCCAAAACCCACAGCCCCATTTGGCTGATTGCAAGCCTAAAATCTCGAGGTCAGACGTGGGACTCGTGGCAACAGCTTTCTTCCATCTCAGTTCTATCACGCCTGGTGACACTTGGAATAGACTATGATGTTTTCCCCACACTGAAAAAAAATTCCCTACCATTCTGACATCTGCTGAAAGGAATGCAATGCCACACTTTTCTTTTTTAAGAGCAAGAAAACACGTATTTTGTTTTATGGCCAACATTTAAGGTAATTAAGGAGTAAGGAAAGCTTTTCAAAAAAAAGATTAAATACCTTTATAAAGGATGAAAGACCTTCCCCCACCTTCCACTATGATTCTTGTCATTTTAAAAGTACTACTCTTAGGAATTTATTTAGAGTTTTGTTTCCATAGGCAAAGATTAAAAGAAAGTAGGACCTACCAGATCGAATTAAATTCTATCTTTATAAATTATAACTTCAAAATAAAATAGAAAGATTTTACTTTCATATTTTCAAATAGCTAATTTTTAAAAAAGTGTCCCTGAGTGGCTCAGGGGTAAGGAATCCACCTGCCAATGCAGGAGACTTGGGTTCGATCTCTGAATCAGAAAGATCCCCTGGAGAAGGAAATGGTAATCTAGTCCAGTATTCTTGCCTGGGAAACCCCATGGACAGAGTTGCCTGACGCGCAGTCCACCAGGTCACAAAACAGTGGGACACAACTTAGCGACTAAACAACAAAAAGCTGAGAAATCAGTGGTTAAGATCTTGAAAAAGCAAGCAAGGTCACCGGAAGATAGCAACTGGGCTCAACCTCAGGCTCAGAGAGGTGCTCACACAGGATCATATGTGTACACCCACATAAAGGAACTCTTAAACACAGCAAGAATTCGTGAAGACATCTCAGTCACTAGGTGGCAAAGATATAGGGAGATTTAAAACACAAGTATTTGTATAATCCTCTGTATTCAAGAAAACTCAGTGTGACCAGAGTTACAACAGGAGCGTCTCCTAGAGGTCTACGATCACGAGTCTCACGCTCATGTCCTGTGAAGCGTATGAAAGCACAAGGGAGGAGGCACCCTGAGAGCACAGACCAAGAGGGGTGGGCACCTGCTCTTACTGTCAGACAAGCTATGCCACGAGCAACTTCTTTAAAAGCCATTCTCTGAATCTGGTGTCAAAGGAATTCGTACAGAGAAGAGCAAATCACCAATATAAAGGAGATTCCTTAGGGTTTCACTACCGCTTAGATAATTCAAGATGTTCTGACTGTTCCTCAACTTCAGTCCCATGGCTGACTCTGGGCACTGAACACTCCTAGGGGACGCAGAACAGGAGCAGACTTTTCAAATATGCCAACAGTTAATGTCCACAGTTTCAGGAGAAAAGTTGCATGTGGTTATTGTTAAAAATGTTTTCCAAACTATTAGATGAAATGCTACGTGTATAGGATGTCTTTCCACTTCAATCCCAGGTTGATAACACTAAAACCAAACAGTATCACTCAATCCAACCCAGTCATGAAAGAGCATGGCAGCAAAGCCTGCCTGTCAAGCTCCTCTTTCTAGAGGTTCATATTACATCACTGAAACAGTATATCCTTTATCCCAGTGTGGTTCTTGTCAAATCAAAGATGGTCAGCTGATCAGAATTGAAAGCATTATTGTTCCAACCTTTCCCCATTAAAAACATGAGGATATTTACATCTTCCAAATAAGCACCTTTAGCCTTTGGCTCATAAAAACTGATTTAGTGTGGCTTAAGGATATGAATATCCACATAGGAAATCCCATGGACGGTGGGCTACAGTTCATGGGGTTGCAAAAAAGTGGGACATGACTGAGCAACTAAACAACAAAAAACAAAGACTTTCAAGCGGGCTTCCCTGGCAGCTTAGTGGCAAGAATTTGCCTGCCAAGCAAGAGACCTGGGTTTGATCCCTGGGTCAGGAAGATCCCTTGCAGAAGGAAATAGCAACCCACTCCAGGATTCCTGACTGGGAAATCCCATGAACGGAGAGCTCTTGGTGGGCTGCGGTCCAGGGGTCACGGGGTCAGACACCAGACACGACTTAGCGACTAAACAACAGCAAGAGACTTTCAAGACCAGTTCTTTACTTTAAAGGTGTTTCAACCTCAAGCCTTACGCCATGTGTACCCCAGTTACAATGTCCAAATTATAAGGAGCATGGTCTCAGATTCTCTGGTCTGTGTCCGCTGGTAATTTGCATTTACCAGGTTTTCCCTGGGATATCCTGATGTTATTCCATCAAATACACCTATATAGTAAGAAAGGAGAAAATGGGGGCATAAAGTATGTTTTTAGTGGGTATCTGACACATTTTTCTTTGTCAAAGATCGCCCTTATGAAGATACCTGAGCTACTATTCAAAAGTAGAGTTAAGAATAAAGTTCAAATAATTGCTGCATACTTCTTGGCTTTAAGAATATTGATTATATTTCACATGTATCTGAAAAATATAGCTTTCAAATACATACCCTGTAGGACTCCAGACCAAACTTTTAATAGAGGACAAAGTGGGGACATGGCCTCAACATGTCACTTAGAAAGCAATTCTCTCATTTTTGATAGTTTCACTCCACTAACACAGCTGACAGCAACAGGGGCAGAGAACAACATACAAAAATTTTAAGGCCTCCATTTGATTAAGCACATAATGTAATTTGATATTATAAATTTCTATTTACAGTATACAACATTTAATTGCTCACACATGAGATTTCTGGCATTTAACTTCTGCCTCCACGATATGGTTTCTGAAATGTCACAAAATAAAAACAAAAAAACAGTATTGTGATTTGCTGCTCCTGCTAAGTCACTTCAGTCGTGTCCAACCCTGTGCGACCCCATAGACGGCAGCCCACCAGGCTCCCCCATCCCTGGGATTCTCCAGGCAAGAACACTGGAGTGTGTTGCCATTTCCTTCTCCAATGCATGAAAGTGAAAGTGAAGTCGCTCAGTCGTTTCTGACTCTTTGCGACCCCATGGACTGCAGCCCACCAGGCTCCTCCGTCCATGGGATTTTCCAGGCAAGAGTGCTGGAGTTGGGTGCCACTGCCTTTTCCATGTGATTTGCTGACTCTCACCAAAGATTCAATGTAAAGCTCATGTTTCTAAATGTCAGAAATTCCCAATGTGGTATTTTGGTGAAAGGCATATTAACTAGATTTAATTTATTATTAACTATATTATCATATAATTAACCTAACGTTTTACTTTCAAGAGGGGCACTTTGAGTCACAGAATTGTACCTTCAGTGAATCTCATTTAACATGAAGAGTCACTGACAAATGGGGAGAGGACCACACATGTAAACCCATCAATTCTCATGGCTCACCACAACACCTATGGAAGAAAGACGAGCCAAAGTAACAAGGTCAGACGGAGAGGAAAACTGGACAAAGAGGTTCTGAAAGAGGGAAGGAGTCACTGTGTGAGCTGTTGCAGGGACCAAAGATGAGAATGGAGACACATGCTGGGCACTTGGCACCAGAACTGACAGCTGGGAAGAGAGACCAGTACAGAATGAAGAACAAAGGTATCAAAAGAGGAGGCAAAATGAGGACGCACCAAGCTGGCACCTCAACTGTGCCAACCACCAGTGTCCATGACCCAGGCATAGAGAACTACCTCAGAGGTTAGCAGCACCCAGTCATGGGGCTATTCTCAGCTATCTGGGTTGGCTGAAGTCAACCAAGTCAGGTGCGCCTCCAGCTGCACTTTCCAATCTCCTGGGACGTTATACGGGTATCCCCCAAATAGCAAAAATAGCCATTCTAAAATGAACCCTAGTGTTCAAGCACGTGGCCCAATGTTAGAAAACCCTTCTCCCCATTACACACAGGAGCACACACCCACCCTACCCAGCGGCCCTCTGACCGGGCCCCCTGGACGCCCGAGGTGAAGGTGAACGCTGCTGCCTTTCACCGCTCCCCCAAAGACAGAGAAAAACACCTCTCCATCTCACCCTGCAGCTTCTTTGAACTGCAAGCACCTTTGAACAACAAAGCTTACGTATATCAAACAAGTCTGAGAGGCACGTTTTAAAGTGCCTCGTAAAGCCTGCCTCATCTCCCCAGAGGCAAAGTCCTCTCTGGTCCTGAAGGGACACGCCTCCTGATTGGCCACGTGAGGTCAAACAGACCACGAGGCCCAGAATGGCGCCCCTGCACCTGCACAACACCTGGCTGGCCCCAGTGCTCCGAGAGGGCCAGGGGGTGTACTACAGCTCCAGGAGGGGTGACCGAAAAGGAGAGCACGCTACCAGAAGCTGGCCTCAGCGAGTCAGGGCCCCGCAGTGTCTTCTTGGACACATGAGACAAAGCGTATCTTCAGACCTATTCCGAATCACACCAGAAGCTTTCCGGCCCCCTTGCATTAGTGTGAGATGCCGGAACACGTGCCTTCTGATCAGGTCCCTTTCCATGTTATGCTTAACATAGCAGGATGAAAGAAACCACAAAGTACAACAAACTTATTCATGTCCCCCTGTAAACACTGTAAGAAGAGGTCTTTAGCAGAAACACATNACTGCCTTTTCCATGTGATTTGCTGACTCTCACCAAAGATTCAATGTAAAGCTCATGTTTCTAAATGTCAGAAATTCCCAATGTGGTATTTTGGTGAAAGGCATATTAACTAGATTTAATTTATTATTAACTATATTATCATATAATTAACCTAACGTTTTACTTTCAAGAGGGGCACTTTGAGTCACAGAATTGTACCTTCAGTGAATCTCATTTAACATGAAGAGTCACTGACAAATGGGGAGAGGACCACACATGTAAACCCATCAATTCTCATGGCTCACCACAACACCTATGGAAGAAAGACGAGCCAAAGTAACAAGGTCAGACGGAGAGGAAAACTGGACAAAGAGGTTCTGAAAGAGGGAAGGAGTCACTGTGTGAGCTGTTGCAGGGACCAAAGATGAGAATGGAGACACATGCTGGGCACTTGGCACCAGAACTGACAGCTGGGAAGAGAGACCAGTACAGAATGAAGAACAAAGGTATCAAAAGAGGAGGCAAAATGAGGACGCACCAAGCTGGCACCTCAACTGTGCCAACCACCAGTGTCCATGACCCAGGCATAGAGAACTACCTCAGAGGTTAGCAGCACCCAGTCATGGGGCTATTCTCAGCTATCTGGGTTGGCTGAAGTCAACCAAGTCAGGTGCGCCTCCAGCTGCACTTTCCAATCTCCTGGGACGTTATACGGGTATCCCCCAAATAGCAAAAATAGCCATTCTAAAATGAACCCTAGTGTTCAAGCACGTGGCCCAATGTTAGAAAACCCTTCTCCCCATTACACACAGGAGCACACACCCACCCTACCCAGCGGCCCTCTGACCGGGCCCCCTGGACGCCCGAGGTGAAGGTGAACGCTGCTGCCTTTCACCGCTCCCCCAAAGACAGAGAAAAACACCTCTCCATCTCACCCTGCAGCTTCTTTGAACTGCAAGCACCTTTGAACAACAAAGCTTACGTATATCAAACAAGTCTGAGAGGCACGTTTTAAAGTGCCTCGTAAAGCCTGCCTCATCTCCCCAGAGGCAAAGTCCTCTCTGGTCCTGAAGGGACACACCTCCTGATTGGCCACGTGAGGTCAAACAGACCACGAGGCCCAGAATGGCGCCCCTGCACCTGCACAACACCTGGCTGGCCCCAGTGCTCCGAGAGGGCCAGGGGGTGTACTACAGCTCCAGGAGGGGTGACCGAAAAGGAGAGCACGCTACCAGAAGCTGGCCTCAGCGAGTCAGGGCCCCGCAGTGTCTTCTTGGACACATGAGACAAAGCGTATCTTCAGACCTATTCCGAATCACACCAGAAGCTTTCCGGCCCCCTTGCATTAGTGTGAGATGCCGGAACACGTGCCTTCTGATCAGGTCCCTTTCCATGTTATGCTTAACATAGCAGGATGAAAGAAACCACAAAGTACAACAAACTTATTCATGTCCCCCTGTAAACACTGTAAGAAGAGGTCTTTAGCAGAAACACATGTAATCAAAAGAAGGGGTGGGGTCTGCAACATCCAAGCCCCTCGGCTGTGGCACACAGCTGACAAATGTTGAAAACCCTCCAGATACATGGGAACATGCTGAGGACGGGAGCAGAGAGCGTTCACCTGTCTGAACTGAGGTACGTTTTGAAAAGCGAACCTAAAATGACAAGATCCAGGGAGAGCTGAGGGAGTTCATTAATTCTCCCACCCTCTGAAATTTGGGCTGAAAGAGGATACAGAGTTGAGGCTCAGCAGCTTTCTGGTGCCTTGTGGGAGTAAACCCCAAATGTCCCTTTTCGTCTTCAGGAGCATGCAGTTCAGACCTCAAGCTCCGCCTGTTGGCCCCCACCAGGGCGCCAGCACAGGGCTGTGTTCCTGGTCTTTGACGGATGGTGAGGTGTCAATCAGGCATAAGCTTCTCCAGAAAGCTGCTCTGAGGAACTTATTTCCTCCTCACGTTCAGATGGAGACCTACCTGACACCACGTTCTGGTTCTCTGGGAATACAAGGAGCATGGGCAACATGTTCTGTTACTGGATGTTGTGAGGGAAAGCACCCTCATGACATCTTCTTAAACTGAGAAGAGCAGATGCATGAAGAACAAATACAGAGAGAAGCACTGACTCCATTTCATTCAAGTAAACACAGGTAAATGAAGAGAAGTGTATTGCCAAAGTAAGGAATGCTCCTCACCCACACAAGCGTGCATCTGACATGTGCTTGTGTGTGCTAACACCACTTCGCTTGTGTGTGCCGGCACACTGCAGAGACGAACTCTCTCCAGGAGGGGTCCTCACCGATGCAGAGAGCAAGATGGGTCAGAAAAGCCAGCCAGGCCAGAAGATAAAACAAAAATACCCAAAGTAGCAAAACATCACAGTAATAGCCCCTTTCAGGATTCAATTATGCTACTTTGAAGTTAAAACTATTTGCATTAAAAAAAAAAAAAGACTATTTGCATTTTAATAAAAGCCAGAAAGCAGGAGACCATTGTGTAACTGCATATTCTTTAGGAATAAGTCGAGAGTATCAATTTCACCATAACTCTTAAAGCAGAACAGAAATGGCCTCACAGTTAACTGCTGAACAGAGAGACTCACCTTCCATAATTCCCATATTGTGACTACAAGCTCGGCAGGCAAGTCACGGGGCAAGCTGGCAGCACGCCTTCAGATCTCAAAACGGGTGTCAGTTTCATCCACACTGAGCGAAGAGGAGGAAAAGCAGTACTCTGCTGCCACTTTTAACATCGACTGTCACACACAGAAAGCCAAAGGTAAAAGGAGTCACCCCCAGGCCCTCATCACCCAGTCCAACCATCCATTCAGGAGACAGTGGTATCAGATTACAGTCAGCATTTCCAAAAGTATACTCCAGTACACTGGGCACTGTTTTCAAATTGATTCAGCTAAGGTATACAAGTCCTAGAGAAAGCCAGGACGATGGCTGCAGATTAATGTTGATTCCAGTATTCATCAGTCAAATCATCTTTTATGACAAGTAAGGCTCTTTCCAAAGACACAGCTGAATCACTTAATTTTTAAACAAAGTCACTGAATTAAAAAAAAAAACAAAACAGTAATCTGAATGAACCACCTTGGAAGTCACAGAGTAGAAGCTGCAAATAAAAAGCATGCTCTTATTCGTTTTCAATATTTATTTCCACCAGAAGATTTAAAGGACAAATACCAAAATATTAAGAGTAAGCAGCTCTCTGGATAACTGGATTACCAGCAGTTTTCAATTTTCTTCTTTACACCTTCTTAGATTTCCTGTATTTTCTCTAACAGTATCACTTTTATAATGAGAAAAAAAATTGCTAATTTCCTTGACTCATGGTTTGTTTGCAACTGGAAGGCCAGGCCTGAATACACCTAGCTGAAATAGAAAAACAGGAAAGGTGCCACACCGGAAAACAAAACTGAGTTATCCTGGGCAGAAGCTGGAACACAGCATGGCTGCAACAGCCAAAGTGGCATTCAGTCCAGATTTCCACAGACTCAGCAACATGAACTGGTGGAGCACGGAGGCCCCCAACTCAGCCCTGGTGGGCATGCTGTGATCCATGCCCCGCTGTGGCGTCACCCAGACTTTGCCAAGGGACTCTCCCAGGCGTACACGAAGGGTTAGGGGAAACTCACCTTTTTATGTTAACAGGGCCTTGGTTATCACAAGTAAAACCAAATTAAAGTTAATTCCAACCTCCTGCCCCTGTGTAAACCTTTCTCAATAGCTTCCATGATATGGCTGAACTCACTTTTTTCCTCTTTACCGTGTTCCCTGATAAGCTCCTGGAGAAGGTGTTTATACTCACTGAAACATCCAAGATATCAATAACAGATACAAGGAGGAGTAGAACATTATTAGAAAAATTTACAAACTGATCAGTGCTAAAAGAGCCAGTAAAATGCTAGGTCTCTCAAACTCTATGCTGAAGGAGTGAATGGCACGACACCAAGCTGCCGGAGCAAGGAACGGAGGGAGGGGAGGTGTCCACAAGCTCGGGAGGGCGCCGGGAGCTCAGGCGGGAGAAATGCAGAGCGCAGGGAGAAGGGCACCTGCGCCACCGTGCTGGCAAAACGCAGCCTGGGGAGGCGTGGCTCTGGGGTGCGGGGTGGCGATGGGGCTCAGCTCCTGTCAGACATACACACCTGCTAAACGGCAAAGGCTGCGAAAACTGAGACTGGTAAAACGATCTGAGGTCTGAGACTGTGCAACACCCCAAAGGAATTCAGTCACGTTATCACGAAGCCTGACAGCTTCATTCTTCACCCTCCTCTCTGCTCCACACCTCCCAACCACATCTCTTCCCAGAAGTATGTGGTTGGCTCTTGATATCACTGCTTCCCCACTTAAGAGGACACAGTGACAGGGATGATTCTGCACTGAAGAAGGCAGCAAGCATCCTTGCTTGCTGCATCCTAGGGAATACCACAGGGCCCATTAGAGAATCAGTTTACAGAAGTGAGCACAGGCCGAAGACACGCAAGCACCGCCCCCTTCCCAGGATGCCCTGCTCCACGCGCCCGCCTGCGCGCTGCTGCCGCCGTCACCTCTGCCCCGTCCCTCCACACACGCGCAAACACTTAATATTTTGGTAACGTGGACCAAAAGCCCATCGTAACTTGGAGCCCATGGCTCCCATGGTATCAGAAACAATGCCTCGCTTTTAAAACTATCCTGAAATGAAATTCGGCAATACCGTAACTCACATAACATATGGGGAGACCTTGACAGAATGCCTCATCTCTGACACAAAGGAGAATTAAAAGGAAAGGTTTTCAGAATGCATTGACTCAGATTTCAGTATTTCCAAGCCTCAGGACCCTGTAAGACACAGTGAAGCACTGAGAGGCCTGAGGAATTCCCATAAACACAGCGCTATTAAAAATAAGCAGGTGTGCAGTGTAGTTACTCAGATACAAAAGCATTCCCACTGACGACAAGATTTTTTGAAATGGCAAACAACTCTTGGGAAAATTCAACAAAATACCATCTTCCCAGGTTTACCTGGCACATACATTCCTAGATAATTTAGTAAACATTAAAGCTGTATATATAAAAGAGCTTAAAGCTTAAATATTAGACACAGATTTTTCACCTGTGTAACTCTCCAGCAGACAGCTGGAGACTGTGTGGGAGGCAGCGTAACTCCTTGCCACGCTGGAAACTGCTGTGCATCGTACACTCAATGTTCCTGGACTGAACCCACTGAAGGCCAGGAGTACCCTCAGTCCCTGTTACCCCCACAGCACCCCCATGGGGGTGATTCTGCCCTGTGAGAACCACTCCCCTTCACCAAACTGCGCCCACAATGATAAAGCACCTACGGAAGCCAGACTAATGCATGCCAGTCATATTCAGCTGAGGCTGTCTCTTGGGCTCCCAGATCATAAGAAAAGCATCTCTGCCACCAGCTCCCTCCCACAGGCTTCTGTCACTTGGGTACCTCTGGTCTTTTCCGCTCGTGAGGTAAGGTGCCTGCCCTCCCTAAGAGTATTACCTTTAACCTGGTCAGTGCTAAAACCCATTCTGGATCATCACAAATTCAAAGGACAGATGGGCCTGTAACAAGCAGGCGTTCTGAGACTCCTTCTTCCGCTCTCACCACCGCAGCGGTCACGAACCTCACTAGTGATGCAAGGGCTCTTTTACTAGAATGCTCAGTCATGACTGACTATATGACTTATTTAGAAAATAGGTTTACTTGATAAGCTCACTGCCAGAATAAAACATACCTGCAGAACCGAACCTAGGATAAACAAAATAATGAGCAACTTTCAACACTTGGCCTTGAAAGTGTACAGTAATCCCTGCTATGTCAAGTGATATGACAGATTCTTCCTGACAATTTTTGTGAGGTCTCTGGAAATAGCCCAGATTTATACAAACATCCTTTAGTTGCATTTTTAATAAAGAACCCTTAAAAGCTACCTAATTCTGTAAGCTAGAAACTTTACCATTTAATTATTTAAAGCGCCATAAAACATGATTCTATATATACATGTGTCTACTCTATATTAAAACAATGTTCATAATCAGAAATATAAACTTACAACCTTTGGTTTGAATAATAAGAGAAACTAAAAAAAGAAAAGTACAAATATAAAATCCCTCCTAAAAGTAAACTAATCTAATTTTATATCAAGTTTATAAGAAAAAAAAACAAAATGGAAAGTTGACAAACTATTACAACCAAGCCTGCTGGCAGATTCTAGACCTTAGAGAGAATCGAGTGCAAGGACTGTGATTTTAGTTAACATGTATTAAAGATGTTTGAAAAATTGCAAAAACCTGAAAATTGTTCCTAGCTTTCTTCTGTGCAGAAGAATATTTTAAAAATAGTCAAAGATTAAGGTTATTCCTTAAATATGGTCTGTGATTAAGGATGTGGAAAAAACAGAAGCCTCATACATCACTGGTAGGAATGTAATAGGGTGTAACATTTTGGAAAACAATCTGGCACGTTCGTAAAAAGTTAAATGTAAATTTACTGTATGACTTCTAGGTAACTATCCAAAAGGACTAAAAGCATAGAGCCACCAAAAAAAAAAAAACAACAACAAAAAACCCACCACCCAAAACATAATAAAAAAACTTCATACATATCCACACAAAAACTTACATTGAGTCTTTAAGCTGAAAGTTTGAAAGTTAGTTGCACAGTTGTGTCTGACTCTTTGCGATCCCATGGACTGTAGCCTGCCAGGTTCCTTTGTCCATGGAACTCTCCAGGCAAGAGTACTGGAGTGGGTTGTCATTTCCTTTTCCAGGGGATCTTCCCAACCTGGGGACTGAACCCAGGTCTCCTGCATTGCAGGCAGATTCTTTTACCAACTGATTCTTATCCCCAACTAGGGATAAAGATAGCCCCAAACCAGAAACAACCCCAAGGTCCATCTCCTGTGAATAGACATACAAAAATGTGGTATATCCACATAACACAATACTCAGTCAGTTCAGTTCAGTTCAGCTGCTCAGTAGTATCCGANGCTATCCAGGTTGGTCAAAACTTTTCTTCCAAGGAGTAAGTGTCTTTTAATTTCATGGCTGCAGTCACCATCTGCAGTGATTTTGGAGCCCTCCCCAAAAAAGTCTGACACTGTTTCCCCATCTATTTCCCATGAAGTGATGTTAGGAATAAAAAGGGACAAACTACTGACACATGCTACAATGTGGATGCACCTTCAAAAACATTAAGTGAAGGGGGGCAAATACATAAAACCATATACTGTGTTATTCCACTAATATGAAATCCAGAAAAGGCAAACTTATAGTATTAAAAACAGGAAGTAGATTACTGGTTGCCCAGTGCTTGGGAGATGGGGGGAAATAAGGAGTGACTGCTAATTGCCACCAGGGATCTTCCTGAGATGATGGAAATTTTCTAAAGCTGGATTCTGGTGCTGACTGCACAACTTGGCAAATTTTCTAAAAACCAGTGAATTGTACACTGAATTATATGGTATGTACATTACACCCTACACAAGCAGTTAACAACACATATATACACACAAAGAGTCTACAGTTGAAGCCCTGGACAGCTACAAAGTGTTAAATCTGTGTTTTGGTTGTCTCTCTTATTTTCTTGACTCCAGAGTGGAAAAGATGACATCAGGCTATTAACATTATGAGAATGTAGAATTTTGCTATTCAATTTCCTCTTAAAGATAATAAAGGAGCATGAGGGGAGGGAGTCATGCAAGAGGAGCAAATAAATCTGCTCTTTCCTTATTATGTAGTTCAAACCGGGTCATGGCCCTATTAGCCAGTAACCACGAGTAGCTTACTTATTACTGGGCGCTGCCGGCGGGGGCAGTGCTAGGGCCTGGGAACAGAGTCCAGCCCCCTATGAACACAAGTAAGACCTTTGTAATGGGCAAAGCCAGGCCAGGCACTAGGCTATGCACGATAATAGACATCCAAAGCAATTAAGAAATGAGAAACTACAGAAATTCTTATGTATTAAAATCTTATGTTCATGTATCAAAATCTAATACAAGCCACTTACCTCAAACTTAGGTTTTGTTAAAGTTGGTATCAACTTAATAATTTTACATAATCAGAAAAACGTCATCTGGTAAATCAGGCACACTATGCACAACACTCTAAGTCAGCCTACAACGCCTGCACTCCCATCTCTCAAGAGAGGCAACTTTCGCCAAGCAGCTACTAAACAAACTCACTAGCTCTGCTTTGCAGACTCATGACGGACCGTCTTTGCAACAGGACAAGGGACTAGATGGCATTTGGCACTGTTAGTACAGAACCAGAACGGGCTCTAGGGCTAAGTCTGAGTGCCATGGGCTGACACGGCTCATGGAAGGCTACAAGGGTCAGGGTGACAAGCGTCCGGAACAGCCCCTGCTGGAAAAAGGGTTATGAAAGAAATAAGTGTGCGGATAAGCTAATCAGAGTCTCTGGAGTTTCCTGACCACCCACAGCCAGGCCAAGATGACTGCCCCTGCCATCTACTCACAGAAGGTCCCAGCTGGCAGCTTCAGAGCATGCACCATGTCCAGAAGACATGCATTTTAGGACCATCATATACATCCCTGTATAAAAGTTTCTGAAGAGGGAAGAGAAAAAAACAAAACAAAACATAAATGGTTAAGAGGGCCAATCTGATAGAAACGGTGTGGAAT
This sequence comes from Neotragus pygmaeus, assembly GCA_006410875.1. Classification (NCBI taxonomy): domain Eukaryota; kingdom Metazoa; phylum Chordata; class Mammalia; order Artiodactyla; family Bovidae; genus Neotragus; species Neotragus pygmaeus. The sequence continues at coordinate 962,352 of SJYV01011131.1, read as the reverse complement.
TATTTTTAGTTGAAGTGGATAGGATCTGATGAAAATGAAATGTTGTGGAAAAGAGTATTCAAGCAGGAAAAGGGAAATACTATATTTGTCCCCTGTTCTCCCACTGCTCTTAAGCATTTCCTCTACTCTGGGAAGAAAGCAATAAAACTGTCCTCCCTCTGCTCAGAGACACAGTGATCAACAGACCTACTGGCAGACCCCGTGCTTGGGCTTGGAGTAGAGAAAAACACCACCTCACACTGCTGTGGCTCTCGGCCGGGTCCCCTTGGCCTATGAAATCCCTCCAGTGGCTGCTCTACCTGGGAGGAAATGGGGAGAATGTTCCAGTGTCCTCCTTAGGGGCCCACAACACCCTGACTGCTTCTGAGCCTGCAGCTGAACTGCACCCTGACTGCTCTCTGTCAACAGAGGTAAGAATATTCCAAGAATGCCAAGGACTAACAAAAATGACCAGCAGTGTGTTCTAATGACTCATTCCCCTCGTCCCATCCCACTTTCTCTCTCATTCCTTAATCTCTATTTAAAATACACTTCACAAGGGAAAAGGAGGGATTAGGTGAATAAAAGTGGCAACCTTCATAATCTGATGGAGCAAGCTGGCTAGTATAACATCTGACATGAAAATTACCCTACATTAAAAAAAAAAGTACTTTCCTTCCCATAAAAAATTTAAGATGCTCATAATTTAGAGGGCATGTGGAGTTTAAATCGTTAGCAATTAAAAAGCCAAAGTCAGTCCATAGAATTTTGTCCAATGACCCTTTTAACTACTTGAAAATGAGATCTGATTATCAAGTACTGTTAAGGCTTACCTATAAAAGATTTCCTCCCCCAAAATATTGATCCTGGGTTTACATGAGCAAGGACATTCTGAGAAGCCTTTTTAAAATCAGGCACAACCCACTACACTGGGCCCATTTCTTCTGCGTCAGGATGGGTTTCTATTAGTAAGTGAGTACCTGGGGAAACTTACTACTCCAAGTTAGTTCGACATAAGAATCACATTATTGCCAACTCAGACCTCTGTAGCTATAGGATATGTGTAATGGGGTTATCTCAACACTTGTTTTCAAAAGCTCCTTGGACGCTCAGTACACTAACAAGCACTGTATTTCTTGATGGCCACACTTTTTGCAAATTAAGATCACTTTAATTAAGACCCTAAGCCAAATAAATAACACAGCTCTGATAATGTCAACTAAAATTCTCTTTGGAGGATCCCAGTGGAAACTTCCAACAGAATGCGAGGCAGTGTTTCCCTGAGGCAGTGGCCCCAGAAAGCAGATTCCTGTGTCAGCCTGGGAGACAGGTGCACCTCGAGGCATGGCTGGGACCTGTCAAGGCAGTGATGAGGCTGCCTCCTTCGTCTTAATTCTGGGGACACTTCAGCTGGTCCTACAGACACCAGCCTCATGTTCAAACCTCACACCCTTATAGCCATTCTCCCATGGTTACATTCCTTGGTCTAGCTTAGTGGTTCTCAGGGTTCCTTCTATTCTCATTAATACACCACCAGTAACAAATGACTTCATGCCCTCGTAAGAAAAAGCCCTTTATGCCCTGAAAAAGACCATCACCAATAACATTAATAACTACTGCTGGTGAGCAGTGACACAGGGCCAGCTCCTTCGTAAGTGCTTTGCGGTAACTATTTCACAGATGAGGGAACTGAGGCTTACACAGGCTAGTTTATTGAAGATAAAAAAGCTAGTAAGAGGTGAATACGGGATTTCAATACCATGAAGGACTCTAGTGGGGAGGAAATTTACTTTACGATTTCAATTTACTTCTCAGAGTGCAGATGACACACGAGGCATCAGCTGCGGCCATCTCCAGAGTTCTGTTGGAGAGAGAAGTTAATGGGAACCACACGTGTTCTGGGAAAAGAAGAAAAAAAGTGTCTGTTCACAACAGATTAACATTTCTCTTGCCAAGAAAACTAGAGTCGGGAAACTGCCTGGGAAGTAAATGTTCTTGACAACTGAACTCTTCTCTACTGAGCTATTGTTAAAACTGAACTACTGTCAGAACACTATTTTATTGTTTACTTATTTTAATTTTGAATTATTTCTGATACTAAGATTTACTATAATGAGCTGTCTTTTTAAAAAAGGAAGTTACTTTTAAATATGCTGTTAACAGTTTTTCACAGAAAAATTCCCACCACGAGTACCACAGAAATACATCTTTCTTTTTAACTTTCATTTAAATAATGTGTCTCACCCTCCAAGATTATTGGAAGATTATTTTAAAGACAAGTAATGAGAATACTGAAGGCCACATATATTTATAATACATCCCTCTCTCTCCTCTTTAACAGTCTATGATTGCAAAACAGGTCTGATATAAGAAATTAAAACCTGAGAAACTATGAATACATGTTCATAAACTATAACAATCACTTCTGGTGTTTTACTCGCTTCTCCTCCTCTTAATCAAGAATCTGAACACCAGAGCAGGAGTCTCGTAGCAACAAGTCAGATTTCCTCTCTTCTTTTATCTGGAACTCCACTGGATTACAGCACTTCCCCAAAAACCCAACGTGAAGTTGAGCAAAACTAAGCAGAAAACTATGTTTCACCTTCTGTTCTGGAGACAGGTTTATTCCACCTTCACTTTCTCCACTGAGCCTCTCCCTAGGACGGCTCACGATGACAATGACTCTGCATTATACACAGGGCAGTTCTAGGGAAGCATGAGTCAGAGTCAGACGCAGACGCAGGCAGCGCCAGCTCTGGAAATAGCGGCTGCAGCCTTCCTCCAACATGCGAGATTGTGGTCACAGAGCAGGCCTTGGCCCAAACCTCCCCTGCTCAGAGGTCAAGGGCCAGTGAAATGGGTAAACTGTGTGTGTTCGCACGCACAGGCACCCAAGCCGTACGTGCACAGTGGTACATCAGTGATCCTCTGTCTGAAGACAGTTCAGCATCATTTAGCTTTGTCTTAACGATAATCCACTGCTCTAAGATTAACTAATGCTACTGTTAACCATGCCAGTGACTTAACGTTTAATAAAGACTCAAAGTACACCAGGTGTTAGCAATACAGGAGTACTAACCAGCGCACTCTCTCCAGCACCTTTCATTTTGTTGGGAAGGGCGCCTTCAACACAAATGCAACAGCTCAGGACCTGCCTTTTCTGTTCACCTGTCCATCTGGGAAATTACCTGCCAGTTGTGTTGCAGAGAACACACAAGCCAGTTCCTTCCCTAACCCATAATATTCCCATTCACTTTGTCCTGCCAATAGTACAGAGTTCTGGGGAGCTAAACCTTTCATAATCCAAGTTCAGCACTTATTGATACTGCTGTTTTGGGGGTAGAGCCGGTGTCATCTGGCCCATAAGCAAATAGCCAAATCAGAAAACTACAGAAAACCTTCACTTTAAATCTGTATAGCATCAAGGGATGAATATATTTAAACATGGAAAGCAGTCTTGCATTTAGAAAAAATTATAATGTATACATTAAAAAATATGTGCACAGGCTGAAGAAAAGGCATTTGTGAGAGTAACTTTACTGCATTCCAAAATATAATGCCTTCTTATTGGGCCACACTGTGTTGGATTAAAAACAGCAACAATATATTTAATTTGTTGTTTAATTACAGACAGCAAAACCTGTGATTTTCATGTCATAGTTGCTTGGTCCATGACAAATATCACAAAAACCTCAAATGATCTATACCTTGTAAAGTTCACTAACTTAATATTAAAAGCAAAATTTCACACCAACCCTTGCAGACACCTAACTGTCTCACCAGTCTTGCCCACTCTTTGGAAGGCCTGAGCTTTCAAAATCAGACCCAGTCCACACCTAGGCAAGCCAGCACTCGAGGGTGCTCCATGCAAAGACCCCACTCTGGACAAGTTTCCAGGCCACAGGGAGTGGCCTTGGAGGGGCAGCCCGAGTCTCCCATGGCGTCCTTTCCACCCTGCTCAGGTATCCCTGCTCCATGACACAAGAAATCAGCTGTGCAGGTTTCTCCTCGGCCAGAACCCAAAGCTGCCCCCTTCTCTCCACAAGCCCACTTCAGGAGCTGTTCCAGCAGAAGGCTGAAAAGAGCACAGTGGGACAGAGCTGGGGCTGGTCCCAGGTCAGTACTGCGGACCTCCAAGTTCTCACGTGGAAATCAAGGGCTGGAGTTAGAGAGGTCCAAAGGCCCTCCCCCAGCCTAACTACTCCAGTCCCGTACTGCATCGCACATGAAGTGCTGAAGTGAAGCCTGAGCTGTCAAGCTCTCCACCGGACTCTCTCCCAACCTCTGTGCACTCTTGCTGCCTGGCACACTCAAGTGTCAAGGACTTCAAGTAGCTTTCATAACGTTATAGTCACTAGCGCATTCCTCCAGGTGCTCGATTTATCATTTTTCCAGTTATTTAAGACAGCTCCTTGGTGGTGGTGGTTTTAGTTTCTGAAGTTACCACAACTTCTTAATTCTTCCTGATATTCTGTGCTGCTATACTACACAAAGATGAGATTTCCAGTGTCAAAAACAATGTTCTAAACTATGTTAGAAACTCAACACTACCAAGAACCATTTTAGAGAATATTTCAAGACAATCATCTGTTCTAAAATTCACTTTTTGTCATGAAATAAATTAAACACTGCAACCCTGCCTAGTGAAAGGTAACAGTTCTCTCCTTAGACCAGAAATGACTGCAAATGACAACAGAGGAGGAGGTGTGCCCAATACCAAGTATCATTCATTGGTTGGTATTTGTATAAGCTCCACCAGCCTTCAAAGGAACTTCAAATCAAAACAGTTTGAGGAGAAGAAACAAAAGCGATGACCTGAGCACAAAAAATGATTAGACTCATTTAAACGGAGCTTTGCTAGAATAGAAATCTTATCAACAGCCTGAAGAACACTTGAGAGCTTCCTGTTTGGAACAAGAATAATGACAATTTATTCCACTATAGTGGACAAACTGGAGAGATGCAAATGAAAGAGTAGATGAGTGCTGAGAAACAGGATTGGTCTTCTTGAACAAAGTCAAAAGATAGAGACAAAACGTAACAGACTTTATGCCTAATATGCCGATATTTGCTGCAAACCGAAGAAGAATTAAAGGAAGAAAGCAAGGTTGTTTAGGGGTGTACGGCTTTTTTTTTTTTTTTGGTCTGTAAATAAATTTAAGAATGTTTTCCTGTCTCATTATTGTGGAGAAGGGAAAAAACCCAAATGAATGGTTTCCATCCACATACCATTAGGTAGTCAGTCTTTCACCATCTTATTTGAAGAGGTGCTCTAAAACATACTAAGTACTTAGTAAATGGCAGCTGTTTTAGATAAGACACCTCACTTAGCTCCCAAAAGACGCTGGCAAGACACCTATCTCCCTTTGACAGGATGTGAGGTGGTGGTGCAGTCAAAGGGAGCCCCCGTGGGAGCCAGGCCCGAGCCACTCAAGGTCTGAGGCCACCCAAGGTCTGCACATGGCAGGGAGGAGAGTTACCTCTCCAAGACACCTGCACCCCTCTGCAGAAAACAACTGGATTTTATCAGTCAAAATCCCAGAGACATAAGAATGGATTATTCTACAAGAATCAAAAGAAAGCAACAGCTAACAAGGCTATGCGGACAAAGAGGACCCGAGTCACGGGGAGACGGAGTGGGAACAAAAGTAGGTCACTACAACTGCCACACGAGGACTCTGGGTTCAGTGACTCATTTGGGGATCCTGGGTGAGACACTCAGAGTTTCCACTGAATGCACTACCGCCTTCGGATCTGCAAAATGGAGGACAAAACCTTATTAGGATTATTTGGACACTTACAGATCCTCAAAAGAAACAAAAGCCTTAACGTGTTAAAAAACATGGCTTAACTCCCGTAAGAATGGCTAACATAAAAAAAAAGAAATCTGGTGATATCAAGTGCTGACGAAGTAGGCAGAGAAACTGGCTCCTGAGGACCATCACTGGTCCTCAAGACATGATGATAAATAAAAGAAGCCAGATCCAAAAGACTCAAGTGCATATGATTCCATTTATATGACATTTTCAGAAAATGCAAAGGTATAAAGACAGAAAAGCAGACTTGTAGTTGCACAGGGTTACCCATAGCGACTGACCATGAATGGACACAGGGGAACTTTCTGGTGACAGAAACCTCTAAAACTTAAGGTAGTGGTGGCTGTACAAGCGCATATGAGTGAGTTTCCTGGCATATAAAATATATACAACAGATAATTCAATAAAGTTGTTAAGAGAGAGAATCAGAATCACTATTTTCTGTTGTCTATGAGAACACTCAGCATCCTTTACCTTTAATGTCAAGAATAAATATAAAAGTGCATCTTTCGACACTTAAAGCTAAAGCTTGTATGTATGACAGTTAAGGAGAAAACATCAGAAACCAATCTGTATATGAACATAGCCCAGCAGTAGGTTCTGTTTCTCTTCTGGATTCTGTCTGTTGTTCTACTTGAACATCTCATGCTATTCATGAATATCACGAATTTTTCTTGGACATCAAACAAAAACTGCCCCAGAAAATTAACAGAATGAGCCTTACTACTTTCAGTTATACATGAAACCACATAAAATGACTGCTGTTGCCTTTTCAGTGAATATGTCAGAAAAATCAAGACCTATCTTCTGAGACCATTTTCCCCATTTTACATAGTTTCATTGGCATTAATTAGGAAAACAGTTTAATTGCTTTCATATACATAAAATCTGAATCTTCACAGATGTATGATTTAGGTTTTAATACTCCAAAAAACCCATGCTTGTTTAATTTATAGGATACATAAAACTATCAATGATTTGGATATACACTTCATGCCATTTTTGCGGCCCACCTGACAAGTTCGTTTGTTCTCATCATCAAAAAATAAAAGGGGAAAAGTAAATAAATAAAAGGAGTACATAACTGTCTTTAGAAATACTGTTTAAAAAAAAAGTCATCTGCAGTGCTGAAAACACATGGGATACTTTCTGGGTAAAATAACACAACATCCAAAAACCAACAAGAGGGGGAAACTCTGAAGACCTCTCCAAGTCCCCACCTGTAACATTCTCATTTCGCCTTGAAACCACACAGGAAGGAAAAAAATCCAACACTGAAAGACACAACTTAAAGAATGAAAAACTTACATCCTCAAGTTCAGGGGCAGCCTAAGTCTGCTGCAGCACTTTGAATTGACATTAGCGAGCCAAAGAGAAGTACATGAACAACATGAGTTTCAACTGAGTGTGGCCCACTTACACATGGATATTTGTCATCAGTGTATACTAAAGGACTACATGATCCATAAGTAGCTGAATCCAGGGGTGTGGAGGAACCTCAGATATGGGGACTCACTGTAAGTTTTTCCTGGATTACCCTCCAAGTTATTCAAGGGTCAACTCGACCGACTTCACAGTTTCAGCAGGTTCTCATGAAAACCACCTGAATTTGGGGAACAGAAATTATGACATCTTCAACTCTACAATGCATCAAGAGCTGAATGAACTGGAACCAATATTTGTATCACTTCATTAGCCTGGACAAGGCTTGTGGATAATGCAAATAACCCAAAATGATACAACTTCCTTTCCTTGTGAGAGCCAAATCATTCTGTATGTATACCTGATGTTACTTCTGAAATGAGTTTGATTCAATTCTGCTTTCTTTCCAGTTTTTCACATCTTAACAGTAAAATCTGAGGACTGTTTTCCATTCCTCTGTGCTCCCTACTCCTTACTAACGGTTTTGCATGTTATAGATATGCAATGAAGTTAGTTAGTAAATAAATTGTTTAAGTAAATATAGAATTTAATAAGGAATGCATTACACAAAATCAGAGACAGTATTGCATTTCTGGCCTTGAGTTTCCAAATCATTCTGATTCATAAGTGTCAGCAGGATTTCTATGATGGGTTCCAGGCTTACTTCCAGAACATGGATGCATTTATTTTTTAAAATCACATATTCAAATAAAGACACTAACACTATTTACATGTATGTCAATCAAACCCCTATCTGTGCTTACAAATCAGGTAAAAGCATTAAAATGGATTCAGTTAATTCAATTACCCAATTTCCCACCATAACTTCCAGCCTGCATGTGTAAAGGGTTGCTTTATCAAAACAAGGCCCAGGAATGGAGACCCTTAGTCCAGGGTAGCCTCAGGTAAAATGCAACATATACATACTCATGTCCTTGGTTTGTGCTACACTGGTTTGGATTTATCACATGTTATTTTGTAAGTGATCTTTGATATGTTGTGTGTTTTATCTCCCATGGCCAGAAATGACATCTCTTATTTCTTTGGCATTTTCCAGCAGCTTTTTACACAAGGCCTTATATACAACAAATCTAAGAAAATATGCTGACTAATCAGATTCATTTAAGGTTTTCAGCTCTCTGAAGAATAGTCCTTTTTCCCCTCTGTTGTTTTATGCACATACAAATGAAAATTACATAAACCCAGAGTTTTTTGTGGGAAACTAACATATAAGAGGATTACGATGGAGAGGAAATTTCTAAAGAGGTGTTTGCAAAAAGTAACAGTGCTTTTAGTCCAGTGGTTCTGCCCAAGTAGATCAGAGTGAGCTTATTTATTGCCATATACACAAAGTAGACTTCGGAGTATCCACTTAGATTTCTCACAAATATAAAGCCAACTGAAATCCAACTGACTATAAAGTGAAATACTCTAAAATTTTAAAGTTCCTGACAAAAAGGGGCTTTAAACAGTAAGAAGTAAAATAAATTTAAAGCACTTCACATACAGTATCTTATTTAGTCTTCAAATCCACTCTCTGAGCAAGCAAAAACAGTTGTCATTATTCTCATCTTACAGATGAAGAAAGTAAAGCTCAAAAGCAAGTGAAAGTTGGGAAAATGGACCCACAATGAGATATATTAAACAAAAATTTTTGGAATTAAAAAAAAAATCTGGGCATTCAGGAGAAAAGAAATGAGGCTAATGTCAGACTTTATGCAAGACAATGGAGGGAGATATTCAAGATACTTAAAGAAAATATGAGCCAAGGATTTTATGTTTAGTTGAACTGACCTTCATGTACAAAGCATATAAACTTATAAACATACAAGAGCTCAGGAAATACTGCAGCCCCAAGCTCTTCCTGAGAAATCGACTACAGAACTAGCTTCAAAAAACCAAAAGACTAAAGATCAACATAAGGGTAGATGATGAGCATTAAATATAGACTTACTTACAGAATTAAAGCTAAATGATTTTATAAAGGACACAGTGTAATATGTAATGGCTACATGCTCTGACATAGTAGGTATAGTACAGCTATCATAAAGAATAAAGGGGATGGGAAAATTATATGAAAAATACATTAGTTTGTTGACTGTTACAGGTATTTATCTGGAAATTGAAAGATAAAACACTTCAAGTCACAGGATGGAAGATAAAGAGGGGAGTGGTGAGAAAAGGTTAATATCTAATTTTAGATATTAAATATTGCAGGAAATATGGCAAAGAAATCAATACACATGAGCAAACAAAAGTGAACAAGAGGCAAAAATGTGTTATCATGTGAAAGTAACCATTAGAACAAAAACACAAGCCTTCCTAAATACCAAAAAAAGGACAAAAGAAAAAAATGTATCATAAAATGGAAAATATTAATTTATAATTAATACAAATTGGCTTAACTGGCCAAAATACAAGGCTTTTCAGATAAAAGCAAAACTCAAGCGACAAACTTACAGAGCACACAAGTAGGAGGCAGAGTTGGAGTCAGTGTCAATCTTCCTGGTTTTGAGCTTTTTATAGAAAAGATGAAAAAGATGACCCACAACTGATAGTAAAGCTCTACCAAATGTGCTTTAATGAAAAACTCTGTCATTAAAATTTCTTAATGCAGAAGCCAGGTAAGACTTTATATAAAAGTACCATTAGTGAGATTCATGCATCTAGTTGATTCAACAAATATTTGCTGAGGGTGTATATAATTAGGTCCTTTTCTAAGCACTTAAAACACAATACTTGAGTGTCATTTTTCCTTTCTGCAAAGACCCCAAAATATAAATGAAATATATGTTGGCTAGACTTAAAGACACATGCTAGTGTCGACCTCCCAAAATAGAAGATTAATGGAGACAATGACAGGTCTGAAACTATACTGACACCAGTAGGTGCTACTAAAATAATGCATCTTATTAGTGCCATATGATACCAGGCACAAACAGCAGTTCACTAAAATGCCTAATATGAGGAATGATTGCCAAGTAAAGCATTCTGTCACAGGAATGTAACTAATGCTTCCTATAAAACTAAAAGTCACGAAATTTTTCCCTGCCCGCCTTCCTTTTCTACCCAAAGTCTTATGTTTTATATTAAAATGGCTTTCATCTCTCACGGCATATAAGAGTTGATGGCTGCTGGCATCAAATCTGCTAAAATCAACACCAGTGTAATTATCTGCACACTTTCAAGTGTTTTCAAAATACATGCTGGTTGAGATTTTCTTAACTTTGAAACGTATGCTTTAAATGTTGGTGGTCTAGGACTGTCAATAGCCTGGGTTAAAAAGAATTTTAAAATCTTGCCCAAAGCATTCTCTTCTACAGCAATTATTCGACTTGTTTACAGTTCATCTACCTTCACAAAGTGCTTGACACAGTCTACAACATCCTCATATCATATTGCTATTTTGTGACACTACTTTAATGGTACATTTACATGAGCTGATACATGTAAAGCACTTAAAAGAGTGCTTGACACATGACAAGTGTTAGCTATTATTATATTAATAGTTCCATTCAAAGGTTCTTTTTAAAATATGTGAATAAGTGCGTGAGGGTAAATGGATAACAATACTTTAAAATTTTCCTATCATGTCAGCTGAAAATGGGAAGGAATTTCAGTACACTCGGAATTCTCACTTTTTTTTTTTAAAGAACTGCAGAGTCTTAAAAAAAAAATCTATGAAACAGATGAAAATGTAACAATACAAAATTATATAGGTCAGAATTCCTTCGTGAAGCTATCAAAAACACATTTTATCAGCAATTCTATCTTGATCCAGCCAAGGGGTGAAAACAAAAACAACTAAGATCCTGTGAAACTAAGTCTAATCTGAGACCTAGCTACAGAAAATTTTGTAAACTATGTAGGGATTTCTAGGGATTTACAGAGAAAAAAGGGAGAGCCACAAAGAAGACTGAGTTTGAAATATTTCAGCAATATAACAAATTGTATATTAACAGCGTTGTAATTACCCTTTTGTTTGGTTTCTTTGTAATTATTTTTAATAAATTATTCTGCCTCCCCCCATCACTCAAGTAAGTTGTCATCCAAAGGCACAATCGGAACAACGCAGGATACAAAGGCACTCACTGATAGGGAGGGCGTGAGGGAGGGCGGCTGGTGCCTCCAGAGCTGTGACTCATTCGAATCCATAAAGCTTTTCTACGAGATCAAGTATCAATGAAGCTATTGTAAGAGATTACAGCTATATATATGTAGACTGGTTATGAATTCTCACAGGGCAAGAGCATTTTTGAAAAAAAGGAAAGGGCACCAATGTCTGGGAAACCACTCAGCATGAAGACTGCCTCAATTACATAAGACTGGCAGCCGCACCTACCTACCATTTTGCTAAATCTGAGTAGTTCCTAAAAGGAAAAGACCCTTCAGTTGCCTAAATTCATCTGGCACCATTCTGCCAAGCTCTGTATCCTAAGAGCTCCAGAGTCAAGCCTAACACAGTTGCCATCTGCTGTTACAGATCCAAGAAAGAACCAGATAATTTTTATTAGTCTTAAATACTGTTTTCCAGAAATCATAAACCAAATAGAAAACAGATCTTGGTCACAAAAGACAAACAGCAGTAAAGGACTTTATTAGTTTAAAATTTGTACCTACCTTTATCATGTTGAATATTTCAGTATCAGAAACGTAATAAAAACATTCTCCTAGAATGTGTAAAATTTTAAAAGGACCAATAAAAGTGGCAAAATGCCTAAATCAAGTTGGATTTAAAAAATGTTCTGCGAATTATTATCAAGTCTATCAAGGACTTCAGAATCAAGTGTGTGGAAAGAACAAGTGAAACAGAAGCAGAGTGAAAATGGTCCAGAATTTAGTATCACAAACAAAGTAGGTCCAGTATTTTTCTCTGAAAGACTCAGAAAATTGAATTTATCATTTTGGCTCCTACTAAAATGGCCACTGAATATTATAAATCCATTTTCACAACCACCTTCCTAGACTTTCATGTTTCACTCGATATTTCAAGGAAAAAGTTCACTAAAATTTAAACAATTTTATGCTCAAGGGTATTATTTTTCAGGTCCTAGCAGCAAAGAATAATTAAGGTAACTTTACAGGCTGCTTTTGTTGGAAACCATTTGTACCTAGTGTTTCTTATAACTACTCATAACAGAGACCAATCTCACCCTCACCAAGACTCTTACTTGGAAACAAACTCACAGGAAGGAGTGCTTGTTAATAATAACAGCAAAGCTTAGTATTGTTGAATTTCCAATGTTTTGAAAGTATGCCGGTGAATACTTCTGACATCATAACCAGAAATGAGTATATTAAAATTTGTTCCCTCTGTTATCAGACGTGCATAAAGTAGGAAGCATGCTTCCTTCAAATATGAAAACTGGAATTTTTCTTCTCTTAAAAAAAAAATAACGCCATTCAGGTATTTTCTTCAAATATATGATTTCATAAATTATTACTCTACAGTATATCCTAATCCCTGAAATACTCATAAAAAAAAAGTATCAAAAACATTGTATTATTTTACACATATATAAGAACTTTATATTAGTCCTTAATCTTTGAATACAATGAATAATTGGCATTTATCTTTGAATCAGTTAAAGATAAAAGCAGGAAAAAATGTGTGTTCTTTCGAAACCAATCGTCACTTAGTAAAATCTATTAACATTATTTTTAAAAATATACACTGTACAATTCACTGTTGGTATCACCATTGTTTAACCAGTCCTTTGGAGAGCAGGCTTATCCATTCATCCTAATTGTTCTTTGTACAGTTGTTCACGTTCCCTTGCCTTTCTGTTGCATAAATTATTCAAACTAAATAAAAGGAACTCAAAATAGTGAAAAAGGAAGAATATCAGAAGGTAAGGAGAAAAATACCTGAGACTAAAAGCAAAAGAGAGGTGAGTTTTTAAACTGAAAATTAAGAAAACAAACAAACAAAAAACGTAAAGAAATTAAGTCACATCAGTGGAAAAAAGAGCTGAAACCTAAAGATAAAACGGAAACAAATGTCAGAGAACATAGGAGAAAATGCAGACCAAAAAAAGCCTCATTTTCAGAAAGACAAGAAATGAAAACCTGTTAGGTGGCACAGAAAGAGAGCAGAACTACCTGGTGGGTGGGTGGGATCGATGAGACACAGCAGTGCCGGCCAGGAGAGCATCTGAAAGCACTTTTGCAGGGGAACCTCTCGCTCAATCAGCTTACTTTATTTCCTTATTCGTTATTTTAACCCACAGTTGAGCAAAGGATAAGTTTGTTTTGCTCCTCCTTCTAAGTTCACTGAAAACCTCAACTAGTATTTCAAGCTACCAGGTTATGCCCACCACTTAGCACTTTTAAGATTTTAAGGAAGGAAAAATAATTATTCCTATAAAATTACATTCTTCAATGTTTAACTCCAGCCAAATGCCCATTTTTAAGACTCTGGCCTTGCACCACTGCTTTTTGTTTTCCTTCCTCAGGCAGGTCAGAAGACTAAAAATCAGAGGAAAAATGCTATGACCTAGCATAGTTAAATACAGACCAGTCATCCCCCAGTTCATGCCTCCTGCTGAATCCTGCCTGAGGCCTGAAGATGCAAATAGAGACCTAGGGGATGGAGGAAAGGGCAGCAGGAGGGAGAGAAAGGGGCCAAGACAAAGTAGGCAAATAAAAGCGACAGCTAGATTTTAAATGTCCAACCTACAGAAGCAACTAAACTCTTTCTTATTTTACGGTTACATAAAATAAATAAAAGGAGAAAAATTCTAATGTTATAGAAAAACAGTAAATGCATGAAAAAAGAAAAATTGACTAATATGCTTCTACCTGTGGCATGGTGAACATTTTAAAAAACACAGCTCAACTCCATGTTAAATTAACCACCTAGATTCCAATGAATAACAGGTTCAAATCCCAGCAAAAGGTTAACGTAAGACCTAGGTTTGAATATTCAATATCACAGAATTTGATCCATATTTTGGAATAGACACTCAGGCAATCAGAGGACACACCTCGGCTACCAGCTGCTGTACAGCTTCTGTGTCTCTCAGAACTTGTTCTAACGCCCTTGGTGGCTAATCGCACCCCCTTTCTCCCTGTCCTTGAAAATATCACATGCTTTGCCTCAGTGAACTCCAAACTCTCTCTAAGATAGAGCAGAGGCACAACAGAGGGAAAGGGCTGAGCTGCTGTGTGGAACCAGCAGGAAAAACTGGAGACATTGATAATTAATACTCTCTTACACAATTCTTAAACCTCCCCCTTCTTGCCCCCTCCCCCCACCTCCACCCTCAAAGCTAGTCAGCTTTAAGCTTCATTCCCTGAAAGGAAGCTCGGCCTGACAGTCTCAACCCACTTCATTTTCATGTCCTCCTCAAAACTGCTGCCCACAATTTCTAAGAAAAGTCAGAACCATGTCCTCCCCATAAGCTCCAACACAATAGCCTCTCTCAAGGAGAAATGCTCAGCGAAGAACTCCAGTGTTCTTGGAAGGCAAACTCCTTAGTCCCTAGCCTTCTCCTTCTCAGAGGGCGGTGGTCAGGCCACAGATGGGTGACACAGTGGGTGTCACTTATATGGTTACTTCAAATTCAGATTTTGGTAGTGATTACCTGGTAATCCACAAAGGGTTCCCCCTTCTTTTATGCATGAAACATCGTGTGCTTGGATAATCTTACTTTGGGGTAAAAAAAATAATAGCTAAAAAATATTTTTTAACGACTAAATGAGCCAATTTGTAATTCTTTTTCCTTCTTTGGACATTTTATGATCTCATTCATCCATCACCTCACAAACATTTTTAAAAACACCTAGACCATGAAAAGTTAAACCAACACAACCTACCATCGCATGCTAAGGTACAGCCAGAAAACTCAAGCCAGTTGAAAATGACCACTTTTTCTATTACTGTTTAACTGAAGTGACATGTACGGCTCTTTGTTTAAAAAGAGAAGGGCTTTTCACACACTTAATGTCTCCTTACAAATGACTGAACTCCTAGGCCAGTTCTTTTTGTAGTTCTCTCAGAAGCTGCCCTCAGTATCCTTAAATGCACTCTGAAACTTTGGTATCACCTTCATTATGATGTGCTTTGTGCACATTCTCGGACGCTGCAATGCCCATACTAAGGCAACACATCACAGAAGTTGGCAGCAATGCTATCAGCAAGAATTTGGCTTCAGAGTCAGAAATGATTCATCATACATTCTAAGCAGCAGAAAAACAACACACTGCTATTTTAATCCCTTGGTGCTTTCAAGAATCAAAAAACAGTAAAATAATTAAAGCAAAAGCAACAAAAGTCCTATCTGCTGCAATGTTTGTAAAAACATTCATTTTTAAGGGTTTTCAACAAAAGCACTCGGGAAATAACAAACTACTTACCTTATTTCATAATATTTACTACAATGACAAATCAAGTTTTAACTTAATACAATTTCAGGAGAAAACAGGTAGTCCAAACTTCTGCAAAGTAGCATACTGAAATTCTAAATACAGAAAAACAAATTTCTCATTTGCTTTAAGTAAACAAAATCCCTCCACTGTTTCAAAAGTAACACACTACTTTCATCTTCTCTCTCCATTTTTGAGAGTACTCTACAGTCCAAATTAATGAGTGTGAGTGCTCTCTCTCAGGATCAAACAGAGAAACCTTATACTTTGGGTCATTTATTCAGAACACTCCCTGGTTTTTAGAGATATTGTATCATAATAATACCATATACCGTAATAAATGTTACTGGTCTAATGTAATAATGCAGTGGAACTGGCTTTTCGTCCTGACGCACTATTTAAAGAGCATGAAAGAAATCTGCATCCTGGGTCGTTTTCACTTCCTGACAATAAAGTACGTTGATAATCAATAGGATTATCAATCAGTATTTCTATAGAACTATACCTAGGTAAATCTAAGGTTTACTGCAAATTTAATTAAAACGTACAAAAAAAAAAGATGCTACCCTATTGTAGTGACCAAGTATTGGGGGGGGGGGCAGATGGGGAGACTGATCAAGAACTCCATCCAGTGCTCTCTTCCGGGGACCCCTACCTTCTCAAACACTTCTCTGTCCTTTCGTTTCCGTTTTCGGGGTCTCCGGTTCACTCGGACCCACTTCGCGACCTGAAGTTCAAAAACCACAGGGCATTTTAAACATAGGACAACAGGTCCCCAAGGCCGCCCCTCAGCGTGAGAAAAGAAACGATCGACGGCCTCACGACGCAGCCTTCCTTGGCTTCATCCGGGGGAGCCACCGGCAGCTTTANGGCGGCTGGTGCCTCCAGAGCTGTGACTCATTCGAATCCATAAAGCTTTTCTACGAGATCAAGTATCAATGAAGCTATTGTAAGAGATTACAGCTATATATATGTAGACTGGTTATGAATTCTCACAGGGCAAGAGCATTTTTGAAAAAAAGGAAAGGGCACCAATGTCTGGGAAACCACTCAGCATGAAGACTGCCTCAATTACATAAGACTGGCAGCCGCACCTACCTACCATTTTGCTAAATCTGAGTAGTTCCTAAAAGGAAAAGACCCTTCAGTTGCCTAAATTCATCTGGCACCATTCTGCCAAGCTCTGTATCCTAAGAGCTCCAGAGTCAAGCCTAACACAGTTGCCATCTGCTGTTACAGATCCAAGAAAGAACCAGATAATTTTTATTAGTCTTAAATACTGTTTTCCAGAAATCATAAACCAAATAGAAAACAGATCTTGGTCACAAAAGACAAACAGCAGTAAAGGACTTTATTAGTTTAAAATTTGTACCTACCTTTATCATGTTGAATATTTCAGTATCAGAAACGTAATAAAAACATTCTCCTAGAATGTGTAAAATTTTAAAAGGACCAATAAAAGTGGCAAAATGCCTAAATCAAGTTGGATTTAAAAAATGTTCTGCGAATTATTATCAAGTCTATCAAGGACTTCAGAATCAAGTGTGTGGAAAGAACAAGTGAAACAGAAGCAGAGTGAAAATGGTCCAGAATTTAGTATCACAAACAAAGTAGGTCCAGTATTTTTCTCTGAAAGACTCAGAAAATTGAATTTATCATTTTGGCTCCTACTAAAATGGCCACTGAATATTATAAATCCATTTTCACAACCACCTTCCTAGACTTTCATGTTTCACTCGATATTTCAAGGAAAAAGTTCACTAAAATTTAAACAATTTTATGCTCAAGGGTATTATTTTTCAGGTCCTAGCAGCAAAGAATAATTAAGGTAACTTTACAGGCTGCTTTTGTTGGAAACCATTTGTACCTAGTGTTTCTTATAACTACTCATAACAGAGACCAATCTCACCCTCGCCAAGACTCTTACTTGGAAACAAACTCACAGGAAGGAGTGCTTGTTAATAATAACAGCAAAGCTTAGTATTGTTGAATTTCCAATGTTTTGAAAGTATGCCGGTGAATACTTCTGACATCATAACCAGAAATGAGTATATTAAAATTTGTTCCCTCTGTTATCAGACGTGCATAAAGTAGGAAGCATGCTTCCTTCAAATATGAAAACTGGAATTTTTCTTCTCTTAAAAAAAAAATAATTAACGCCATTCAGGTATTTTCTTCAAATATATGATTTCATAAATTATTACTCTACAGTATATCCTAATCCCTGAAATACTCATAAAAAAAAAGTATCAAAAACATTGTATTATTTTACACATATATAAGAACTTTATATTAGTCCTTAATCTTTGAATACAATGAATAATTGGCATTTATCTTTGAATCAGTTAAAGATAAAAGCAGGAAAAAATGTGTGTTCTTTCGAAACCAATCGTCACTTAGTAAAATCTATTAACATTATTTTTAAAAATATACACTGTACAATTCACTGTTGGTATCACCATTGTTTAACCAGTCCTTTGGAGAGCAGGCTTATCCATTCATCCTAATTGTTCTTTGTACAGTTGTTCACGTTCCCTTGCCTTTCTGTTGCATAAATTATTCAAACTAAATAAAAGGAACTCAAAATAGTGAAAAAGGAAGAATATCAGAAGGTAAGGAGAAAAATACCTGAGACTAAAAGCAAAAGAGAGGTGAGTTTTTAAACTGAAAATTAAGAAAACAAACAAACAAAAAACGTAAAGAAATTAAGTCACATCAGTGGAAAAAAGAGCTGAAACCTAAAGATAAAACGGAAACAAATGTCAGAGAACATAGGAGAAAATGCAGACCAAAAAAAGCCTCATTTTCAGAAAGACAAGAAATGAAAACCTGTTAGGTGGCACAGAAAGAGAGCAGAACTACCTGGTGGGTGGGTGGGATCGATGAGACACAGCAGTGCCGGCCAGGAGAGCATCTGAAAGCACTTTTGCAGGGGAACCTCTCGCTCAATCAGCTTACTTTATTTCCTTATTCGTTATTTTAACCCACAGTTGAGCAAAGGATAAGTTTGTTTTGCTCCTCCTTCTAAGTTCACTGAAAACCTCAACTAGTATTTCAAGCTACCAGGTTATGCCCACCACTTAGCACTTTTAAGATTTTAAGGAAGGAAAAATAATTATTCCTATAAAATTACATTCTTCAATGTTTAACTCCAGCCAAATGCCCATTTTTAAGACTCTGGCCTTGCACCACTGCTTTTTGTTTTCCTTCCTCAGGCAGGTCAGAAGACTAAAAATCAGAGGAAAAATGCTATGACCTAGCATAGTTAAATACAGACCAGTCATCCCCCAGTTCATGCCTCCTGCTGAATCCTGCCTGAGGCCTGAAGATGCAAATAGAGACCTAGGGGATGGAGGAAAGGGCAGCAGGAGGGAGAGAAAGGGGCCAAGACAAAGTAGGCAAATAAAAGCGACAGCTAGATTTTAAATGTCCAACCTACAGAAGCAACTAAACTCTTTCTTATTTTACGGTTACATAAAATAAATAAAAGGAGAAAAATTCTAATGTTATAGAAAAACAGTAAATGCATGAAAAAAGAAAAATTGACTAATATGCTTCTACCTGTGGCATGGTGAACATTTTAAAAAACACAGCTCAACTCCATGTTAAATTAACCACCTAGATTCCAATGAATAACAGGTTCAAATCCCAGCAAAAGGTTAACGTAAGACCTAGGTTTGAATATTCAATATCACAGAATTTGATCCATATTTTGGAATAGACACTCAGGCAATCAGAGGACACACCTCGGCTACCAGCTGCTGTACAGCTTCTGTGTCTCTCAGAACTTGTTCTAACGCCCTTGGTGGCTAATCGCACCCCCTTTCTCCCTGTCCTTGAAAATATCACATGCTTTGCCTCAGTGAACTCCAAACTCTCTCTAAGATAGAGCAGAGGCACAACAGAGGGAAAGGGCTGAGCTGCTGTGTGGAACCAGCAGGAAAAACTGGAGACATTGATAATTAATACTCTCTTACACAATTCTTAAACCTCCCCCTTCTTGCCCCCTCCCCCCACCTCCACCCTCAAAGCTAGTCAGCTTTAAGCTTCATTCCCTGAAAGGAAGCTCGGCCTGACAGTCTCAACCCACTTCATTTTCATGTCCTCCTCAAAACTGCTGCCCACAATTTCTAAGAAAAGTCAGAACCATGTCCTCCCCATAAGCTCCAACACAATAGCCTCTCTCAAGGAGAAATGCTCAGCGAAGAACTCCAGTGTTCTTGGAAGGCAAACTCCTTAGTCCCTAGCCTTCTCCTTCTCAGAGGGCGGTGGTCAGGCCACAGATGGGTGACACAGTGGGTGTCACTTATATGGTTACTTCAAATTCAGATTTTGGTAGTGATTACCTGGTAATCCACAAAGGGTTCCCCCTTCTTTTATGCATGAAACATCGTGTGCTTGGATAATCTTACTTTGGGGTAAAAAAAATAATAGCTAAAAAATATTTTTTAACGACTAAATGAGCCAATTTGTAATTCTTTTTCCTTCTTTGGACATTTTATGATCTCATTCATCCATCACCTCACAAACATTTTTAAAAACACCTAGACCATGAAAAGTTAAACCAACACAACCTACCATCGCATGCTAAGGTACAGCCAGAAAACTCAAGCCAGTTGAAAATGACCACTTTTTCTATTACTGTTTAACTGAAGTGACATGTACGGCTCTTTGTTTAAAAAGAGAAGGGCTTTTCACACACTTAATGTCTCCTTACAAATGACTGAACTCCTAGGCCAGTTCTTTTTGTAGTTCTCTCAGAAGCTGCCCTCAGTATCCTTAAATGCACTCTGAAACTTTGGTATCACCTTCATTATGATGTGCTTTGTGCACATTCTCGGACGCTGCAATGCCCATACTAAGGCAACACATCACAGAAGTTGGCAGCAATGCTATCAGCAAGAATTTGGCTTCAGAGTCAGAAATGATTCATCATACATTCTAAGCAGCAGAAAAACAACACACTGCTATTTTAATCCCTTGGTGCTTTCAAGAATCAAAAAACAGTAAAATAATTAAAGCAAAAGCAACAAAAGTCCTATCTGCTGCAATGTTTGTAAAAACATTCATTTTTAAGGGTTTTCAACAAAAGCACTCGGGAAATAACAAACTACTTACCTTATTTCATAATATTTACTACAATGACAAATCAAGTTTTAACTTAATACAATTTCAGGAGAAAACAGGTAGTCCAAACTTCTGCAAAGTAGCATACTGAAATTCTAAATACAGAAAAACAAATTTCTCATTTGCTTTAAGTAAACAAAATCCCTCCACTGTTTCAAAAGTAACACACTACTTTCATCTTCTCTCTCCATTTTTGAGAGTACTCTACAGTCCAAATTAATGAGTGTGAGTGCTCTCTCTCAGGATCAAACAGAGAAACCTTATACTTTGGGTCATTTATTCAGAACACTCCCTGGTTTTTAGAGATATTGTATCATAATAATACCATATACCATAATAAATGTTACTGGTCTAATGTAATAATGTAGTGGAACTGGCTTTTCGTCCTGACGCACTATTTAAAGAGCATGAAAGAAATCTGCATCCTGGGTCGTTTTCACTTCCTGACAATAAAGTACGTTGATAATCAACAGGATTATCAATCAGTATTTCTATAGAACTATACCTAGGTAAATCTAAGGTTTACTGCAAATTTAATTAAAACGTACAAAAAAAAAAGATGCTACCCTATTGTAGTGACCAAGTATTGGGGGGGGGGGCAGATGGGGAGACTGATCAAGAACTCCATCCAGTGCTCTCTTCCGGGGACCCCTACCTTCTCAAACACTTCTCTGTCCTTTCGTTTCCGTTTTCGGGGTCTCCGGTTCACTCGGACCCACTTCGCGACCTGAAGTTCAAAAACCACAGGGCATTTTAAACATAGGACAACAGGTCCCCAAGGCCGCCCCTCAGCGTGAGAAAAGAAACGATCGACGGCCTCACGACGCAGCCTTCCTTGGCTTCATCCGGGGGAGCCACCGGCAGCTTTAAGGCATCCAGAGGCCGCCTCAACGCTGCGGGCCCTCGGGTCTGCGGCGAGCCGAGGCCGTGACCTTCGCCCCGGCCGCTCCCTCCGTCGCTAGCCCGCTTGGCCGCCCCCGCACCGGTGTGCGCAAGAGCCCCCGGACGAGGGCCATCTTACCCACCGTTGTCGCGCGCCGCCGCCGCCGATCCCGGGCTCCGCGCCAGGGATGCAACGCGGGACCCACGGCCCGGGGAGGCAGGGAGGGGAGCGCGTGGGGACCGCGTCGCCCGCACTCACCTCGGCGCTCACTTGCTGCGCGAGCCCGCACTCCGCCAGGGCCTGGCGCTCCCTCTGCAGCGGCTGCGGGGGAAGGGGACAGAGTCAAGTTTATCCCGGGAGCCGCCCCAGCCT
>SJYV01011131.1:877907-930399 GCA_006410875.1 Neotragus pygmaeus | reverse complement strand
GCCCTGGGATTTCTTTGGAAGGAATGATGCTGAAGCTGAAACTCCAGTACTTTGGCCACCTCATGCGAAGAGTTGACTCATTGGAAAAGACTTTGATGCTGGGAGGGATTGGGGGCAGGAGGAGACAAGGATGAGATGGCTGGATGGCATCACTGACTTGATGGACGTGAGTCTGAGTGAACTCCAGGAGTTGGTGATGGAAAGGGAGGCCTGGCGTGCTGCGATTCATGGGGTTGCAAAGAGTCAGACATCACTGAGCGACTGAACTGAACTGAACTGATTATATGTACCAGAGACCACAGAACCTCAGAATTGGTAGAAAGAACCAGAGCGGTCAATTTTGTACAGGATTAAGTTTACAAAGCGCTTCCCACATACAGACTGTTCTGTTTCTCACACTATCCCAACTTCAGGATGAAGAGAATGAGTCTTAAAGAAGTATAATGCCTTTAGTATCTCACATTGTGTGGCCTTAGATCTCCTGGATGGAAATGTAGTGTCCTTTCTATGCCAGCAGGAGACCTCAGGGAACATCTTGCCTGATTTTAAGATATATGCTTATGTATGTGTGCTTAGTCGCTCAGTTGTGTCTAACTCTTTGCGACCCCATGGACTGCAGCCCGCCTAGTTCCTCTGTCCATGGGGATTCTCTAGCAAAAATACTGGAATGGGTTGCCATGCCTTCCTCCCTGGGATCTTCCCAACCCAGGGATTGAACTCAGGTCTCCCACATTGCAGGCAGATTCTTTACCAGCTAAGCCACAAGAGAAGATATCTGCTTGTTAGAGAATACACCACAAATTAAACATATAGATTATAATCCTATTCCATAAAGGTCTAGGGAACAGACATTATAGAAAATAGATATTAGTATATTGCCCTCAGTAGACGTATATGACTGCAATTCTTTACAGATGCTTAACATTCATGGCTGTGAGGATCACAGTAAACTGTGGAAACTCTTCAAGAGATGGGAATACGAGACCACCTGACTTGCCTCCTGAGAAATCTGTATGCAGGTCAAGAAGCAACAGAACTGGACATAGAACAACAGACTGTTTCCAAATAGGAAAAGGAGTACATCAAGGCTGTATATTGTCACCCTGCTTATTTAACTTATATGCAGAGTACATCATGAGAAACGCTGGGCTAGATGAAGCACAAGCTGGAATCAAGATTGCCGGGAGAAATATCAATAACCTCAGATATGCAGATGATACCACCCTTATGGCAGAAAGTGAAGAATTAAAGAGCCTCTCAATGAAAGTGAAAGAGGAGAGTGAAAAAGTTGGTTTAAAGCTCAACATTCAGAAAACGAAGATCATGGCATCTGGTCCCATCACTTCATGGGAAATAGATGGGGAAACAGTGGAAACAGTGGCTGACTTTATTTTGGGGGGCACTGCGGATGGTGACTATAGCCATGACATTAAAAGACAATTACTCCTTGGAAGGAGAGTTATGACCAACCTAGACAGCTTATTAAAAAGCGAAGACATTACTTTGCCAACAAAGGTCCGTCTAGTCAAGACTATGGTTTTTCCAGTAGTCATGTATGAATGTGACAGTTGGACTATAAAGAAACCTGAGTACCGAAGAATTGATGCTTTTGAACTGTGGTGTTGAAGAAGACTCTTGAGAGTCCCTCTGACTGCAAGGAGATCCAACCAGGCCATCCTAAAGGAAACCAGTCTTGGGTGTTCATTGTATACTGAAGCTGAAACTCCAATACTTTGGCCACCTGATTTGAAGAGCTAACTCATTTGCAAAGACCCCGATGCTGGGAAAGATGGAAGGTGGGAGGAGAAGGGGACAACAGAGAATGAGACGGTTGGATGGCACCACCGATTCACCGGACATGAATTTGGGTAAACTCCAGGAGTTGGTGATGGACGGGGAGGCCTGGCATGCTGCAGTCCATAGGGTCACAAAGAGTTGGACACGACTGAATGACTGAGCTGAACTAAACTGAACATTCTCGGACACAATAATCTTAGAGTTTCACAGGTGAAATATAAAATTATGTAGGGGTGGTATCAGGTCAATGGGTACCAACTCCTGACTGCTCATTAGAATCACCAGGACAGTTTACAAAACCTAATGCCCAGGAGGCACTCCAGACCACTGTGAAAGTGAGCCCCAGGTACACAGGGCCTCCTCCCTCACCGGGCTCCAATGTGTAACCTATGTTGAGAACCACTGGCTTGGATCATTGTAATGATGACCCATCTCTAATAAGTTACTATGAAGAAATTCCAGGTGTTTGGGAGACATCTAAATTTCAAGGTCAATGCCACAGAGGATAGCCACCTATTGTGTTCTATTACAATAAGTCCCTTTGGGCAGATAGCAAACACATAGCTGGACAGGATGGGCTGTCTGGCTGACCCAGGGTAGCATTTCCTGTAGCTTACTCTTAGGAGTAAACTTCGGGGCAAGATTAGTTAAGCACATGCGCGTGCACGCGCACACACACACACACACACGCACACACACTACACACAAGAATTAAAAAGAAATAGAAGATCTCAACAGTACCCCAAGAAAGGCAAAAATGGATGGATATTTGACATTTTAATTTTTTCCATGTTCCTCATATGATTCTGGATCCTGACTGAAAACAGCATACGTCCTTATCTTCAGGGACCCTGATTTCAGGGCTAACCTCGAATTCTGTACACATGAGGTGGTATATTTCCTATGCATCCCCTGTGAACAATCTTCTGATCATGCTGATGACTGCCACCCATTCCCTTGACATGTATAAGTATTTGGAAGATTGTTGCATAGGATTTGAGGATAGAGGAAAAGACCAATGGAAGAGACCCTTTGCCGTGTACAAAAACTATTTCACACAGGAAGCAACCCAGGTAGACTTCCTTGAGCCTTGTGCACCATGCTTTAACCAAATGGACTTCCTTGTTTAGAAAAGACACACTACATTGATATTACAGGAAAACTATTCTGAAAAAATGCTTTATTGGTTATTATTTATTTAGGCTCTGCCACGTGGCTTACAGGATCTTACAGTTCCTCAACCATAGATTGAACCCAGGCTCCAACAGTGAAAGTGCCAAGTCCTAACCATTGGAGGGCCAGGGAATTCCCATGATACCAGTTACTCATTTAAAACACAAACATATATGTTAATACTTCACTAGTTTGAAAAGCAAACACTCACGTCTAGGTCCCTTTGGTTACTCCCTGAAATGGAATGGGTGTGGTATCTGTAAGTGCATGCGCATGGAGTACCCACGCTCCTTAGAGTCTGTGGCCCTTGGCATGTCTACTTTTCTTTTGCCAATATTTCTATTTTTAAAAATCTTGGCACTCACACTGGGTTGCCTATCATCTGGCCTCCCAAAGGAACCCAATGAAATCACAATTTGCAAATGACAGGAATGGGCCTAAATCATCCTGCCTTTATGAAGAAGTAGGAACACACACACACACACACACACACACGCACACACACACACACACACACACGGGAGAATAAAATCCATCACAATTTAGGAGGTGGGGGGCCTGTCCCAAATGTAAATAATACATGAGAAAAAGCTATTTTCCACAATGTTTGTTCACCAAACATTTAGATCCATCTAAGAGATGTTCCGGAAAAATAANACACACACACACACACACGGGAGAGTAAAATCCATCACAATTTAGGAGGTGGGGGGCCTGTCCCAAATGTAAATAATACATGAGAAAAAGCTATTTTCCACAATGTTTGTTCACCAAACATTTAGATCCATCTAAGAGATGTTCCGGAAAAATAATGGGAGGAGCCGGAATTAATTGGCTGCTAATCTCTTTACTTTTTAAAGGATGTTTCCTCCAGCGGTGGATTAAATCAATATTTAATGCTACATAGGCCCAGCTGTGTCCATATTAGGAAAGCCCGAGCTCACATCTCTCTGTCTTTCTCTCTCTCTCCCTCCCTTCGCTTTGCTTCCACCCTCTGCATGTGTAGGTGGAAGAGTAGGAGCCGGGGAATGTGAACTTGATCCAGCATTGATCAGCCAAGCAGCAAACTCGCATTGTTCTTTAGATACCAAACATAAATTCTTTCTAGTAGGGATAAACCCAGCCATCTTGCACACAACACAGATTTTGTGCCCAGTAGTATGAGATGGAAAAGAACCACAAAGAACATTGGAGCTTTATTAGACTCATCATAAACATCTCCTAATACACAGAATTTAAAAGTCCACCCAGCACATTTATATTCATATTAATATTGGGTATGTTAGAATCCCTTAAACCTAACAATCTTGTGGTCATTTGATTGTTTTTATAATGGATTTCAATTTACAGGTGTTTTTTTCTTTTTCAGCTTACAGTTTAAATACTATGGTCTATTTTAGCTTTGCCTTCTATTTGAGCACTTCTTATTTCACTGCCTTGCTCTCAGGTTCACGGGCACTGGATCATGCTAATAATATACAACCAAACATGCTATTGCTATTTTTTGATGCTGGCTTGTGAATGTGGCTTAAGTATTTCTGTACAAAGCCATGTGTAACGGGAAGTACACAGTTGAGAATTTAGACTCCTCCAATGGGTGCATCCATTCCTGCCATCTCTGTGGCATACAACTCCTATAAAACAGACGTAATGCCATCTGCCTTGCAGAGCTGTGTTGAGAATACAATGAGATGGTGAAGTCAACAAATAGACCAGTTAATGCTAATTCCTTTCCTCTTTCTCCTCAGAACCTAAGTGGTAGCTCAGACAGTCAAGAATCCGCCTGCAATGCGGGAGACCTGGGTTTGATCCCTGGGTTGGGAAGATCCCCTGGCGGAGGGAAACGCTACCCACTCCAGTATTCTTGCCTGGAGAATCCCCATGGGCAGAGGAGCCTGGTGGGCTGCAGTCCATGGGGTCACAAAGAATCGGACATGACTAGCGAATAAGCATAGCACAGCACACAACCTTTCAGAGATCTCAAAATAACCGAGGTGTGACCTCCTAATAAAAAGCCTCATTCACCCACCACACAGACACGATGCCACTGGACACAGCCTGAGAGATAAGACCCATCTCAGCAACCACAAACTAGTGCCTGTCCCTTCCCAAAGGACTGGTGGACTCAATGGAGCAAGTTCTCTTTCTCGTAGGCCTGATTCTAAAGGAGATCATTCTGTTTCTGACCCCGCCTCACTTAAAACAATAAGCCCACTGTTGTTACAGGAAGACCATGAAATGAAATTTGATATTTCTATATTCTTCTCTGAAGATACCAGCCTGACCAGGTGCTAGATGTGAAAACATCTTAAAATCCTAGTAGCAGATACATACATTTAAAACCAACAATAATGTGATAATTAAGAACTTGGGCTTTTAAGTTAGACAGATTTCTTTTTCCTCATCCATAACATGTATGTAATAATGATGTCAATAAGGCTGACATCAGGTAAAAGAGCTGTGACTAGAAGAAGCATACAGCAATTGTATATACTATGTAGAAGAAACTGAGAATCATACTCAATAAAATGCACTGACTCAATAAAATGATAGTCCTTTTTTCATTCTCGATATTCTAATACATAAAACAATATACCCCAGTGTTCTGGGGGGAGGGGAGAAGGACTAAATAAAAAAAAAATACAGTTCTACAGGGGGCTCAGATGGTAAAGAATCTGCCTGCAATGCAGACTTGGTTTCGATCTCTGGGTTGGGAAGATTCCCTGGAGAAGGGAATGGCTACCCACTCCAGTACTCTGGCCTGGAGAATTCCATGGNAAAAAAAAAACTTGAAAATGAAATGGGGAAAATGCAAAAATGAATTAACAAAGACCTAGAAGAATTAAAGAATAAATATATGGAGACAAACAACACAATTACTGAAATTAAAAATACTCTAGAAGGAATCAATAGCAGAATATCTGAAGCAGAAGTACGAATCAGTGAGGTGGAATATTAAATGATGGAAATAACTTCTGAAGATCAGAATAAAGTAAAAACAATGAAAAGAGCTGAGGACACTCTCAGAGAACTCTGAGACCATATCAAATGCACCAACATTTGAATTATAGGGGTCCCAGAAGAACAGAAAAAGAAAGGGTATGAAAAAATTTGTTGAAGAGATTATAGTTGAAAGTTTTCCCCAACATCGAAAAGGAAATAGCCAATCAAGTCCAAGAGGCACAAAGAGTCCCATACAGGATAAACCCAAGGAGAAACACACTAAGACACATACTAGTCAAACTAACAAAGACTAAACACAAAGAAAGAATATTAAAAGCAGCCAAGGAGAAGCAACAAGTACCATACAAGGGAAACCCCATACACTTAACAGCTGATCTTTCTGCAGAAACTCTGCAGGCCAGAAGGGAATGGCAGGATATATTTAAAGTACTGAAAGGGAAAAATCTACAATCAAGATTACTATAGGATCTCATTCAAAATTGATGGAGAAATAAAAAAGCTTTTCAGACAAGCAAAAGTTAACATAATTCAGTACCACCAAACCAGCTTTACAACAAATGTTAAATGGACTGATGTAGTCAAGAAATACAACAGAAGAAAAAAAATCTACAAAATCAACCCCAAACAACTAGAAACTTGCAATAGGAACGTATCTATCAATAATTACTTTAAATGTAAATGTATTAAATGCTCCCACTAAAAGACATAGACTGGCTGAATGGATACAAAAACAAGACCCATATATATGCTGTCTACAAGAAACCCACTTCAGACCTCAAGACACATATAGACCAAAAGTGAGAGGATGGAAAAATATATTCCTTGCAAATGGGAAGCAAAAGAAAGCCAGAGTAGCAATCCTCATATCGGAAAAAATAGACCTTAAAGAATATTGTAAGAGATAAGGAAGGACGCTACATAATGGTCAAGGGATCAATCCAAGAGGAAGACATAACAGTTGTAAATATCTATGCACCCAATATAGAAGCACCTCAGTATATAAGACAAACACTAGCAGACACAAAAGGAGAAATTGACAGTAACACAATAATAGTAGGAGACTTTAACACCCCACTCACACCAATGGACAAATCATCAAAACAGAAAATTAGTAAGGAAACACAAGTCTTAAATGATACATTAAATGAGACAGATCTCATTGTTATCTTCAGGACGTTCCACCCAAATGCAAAAGAATACGCCTTCTTCTCAAGTGCACATGGACTGTTCTCCAGGCTAGACCACATCTTGCGTCACTAATCAAACTTCAGTAAATTTAAAATTGAAATCATATCAAGCATCTTCTCTGAACCCAATGCTATGAGACTAGATATTAATTACAAGAAAAAAAAACTGTAAGAAACACAAACAAATGGAGATTAAACAAAGCATTTCTAAATAACCAACAAGTTTCTGAAGAAATCAAAAGGGAAATAAAAAAATTTCTAGAAACAAATGACAATGAAAACACAACAACTCAAAACCTATGGGATGCAGCAAAAGCAGTTCTAAGAGGAAAATTTATAGCAATACAATCCTACCTCAAGAACCAAGAAAAACATTGAATAGATAACCAACTTTACACCTAAAGCAACTGGAAAAAGAACAACAACAACAACAAAAAATCCCAAAGTTAAGTAGAAGGAAAGAAATCATAAAGATATGAGAAGAAATAAATGAAAAATAAATGAAAGGAACAACAGTAGAGATTAATAGAACTAAAAGCTGGTTCTTTGAGAAGATAAGCCAAACTGACAAATCCCTAGCCAGACTCATCAAGGAAAAAAGAGAAAAGAACCAAATCAACAAAGTTAGAAATGAAAAAGGAGAGGTTACAACAGACAATGTGGGAATGCAAAGGATCATGGGACTATTATGAACAACTATATGGCAATAAAATAGATAACCTGGAAGAAATGGACAGATTCTTAGAAATGTTCAGTCTTCCAAGACTGAAGCGTTAGGAAATAGAAATTATGAACAATTACAAGCACTGAAATTGAAGCTGTTATAAAAAGCCTCCCCCAAAACAAAAGCCTAGGACCAGATGGCTTCACAGGAGAATTCTATCAAACATTTAGAGAAGAGCTAATGCCTATCCTTCTAAAACTCTTTCAAAAAACTTCAGAGGAAGGAACACTTCCAAATTCATTCTATAAGGACACCATTAACTTGATACCAAAACCAGACAAAGATAACACAAAAAAAGAAAACTGTGGGCCAACTGATGATTGTACATGCAAATATCTTGAACAAAATTTTAGGAAACAGAATTCAGCAACACACCAAAAAGCTCATACACCATGACTAAGTTGGATCTATTCCAGGGATGCAAGGATTCTTCAATATATGTAAATCAATCAATGTGATATACCACAGTGACAAATTGAAAGATAAAACCATATGATAATCTCAATACATGCAGAAAAATCCTTTGACAAAATTCAGCATCCATTTATGATTAAAACTCTTCAAAAAATGGGCATAGAAGGGACCTACCTCAACATATTAAATACTGTATATGATAAGCTTGGACTGGACTTCCCTGGTGGCTCAGATGGTAAAGCATCTGTCTACAATGCGGGAGACCTAGGTTTGATTCCTGGGTCAGTAAGATCCCTTGGAGAAGGAAATGGCAATACAATCCACTACTATTGCCTGGAAAATCCCATGGACAGAGGAGCCTGGTAGGCTACAGCCCATGGGGTCACAAAGAGTCAGACACAACTGAGCAACTTCACTTTCACTTCACTATGATAAGCCTATAGAAATTATTCTCAGTGGTGAAAACCTGAAAGCACTCCCCCTAAGATCAGGAACAAGACAAGGGTGTCCACTTTTACCACTATTATTCAGCATAGTTCTGGAAGTCCTATAGCAATCAGAGAAGAAAAAAATAAATAAAAGGAATCTAGATAAGAAAATAAAAAGTTAAGATGACATAATGACATGATACTGCACATAGAAAAGCCTAAAGATAGTATCAGAAAATTACTAGAGCTAATCAGTGAATTTAGCAAAGTTGTAGGATATGAAATCAATATACAGAAACCACTTGCATTTCTATATACTAACAATGAAAAATCAGAAAAAACAATTAAGGAATCAATCCCATTCACCATTGCAACAAAAAGAATTAAATATCTAGGAATAAACTTACCTAAGGAGATGAAATAACTGTATACAGAAAATTAAAAGACACTAATGAGAGAAATCAAAGACAACATAAACAGATAGTAAGGTATTCCATGTTCCTAGGTAGGAAGAATCAATGTGAAAATGACTATACAACCAAACACAATCTACAGATTTAATTCAATCCCTATNCTATATATTCTTTGATTTACCCATTTACAGTTTAATTCACTATAAGTATACCAAAACCCGGAAGACATCTCTCAATTACAAAATCAATGTAGTAACAAAGAAATACAATTTGAGGAGAAAAGAACCAGTGAGAACTCAGAGGGCAACTTTGCAATAAATACAACCAAGAAGAGTCTTAAAGAGAATGTGTCTATGGCTGGCCACATGGGATATGCAGCTTCAGCATGCACAGTTGAGGGATGAGGGAGCGAGCACAGAGGGAAGAGGAGATGGAGTCCTTGAAACAGAGGCCGAAGGAGCCGCTGGACCTTGGGAGTGACTTCTCTGCAGGGTAGTGGGGACTTTCTCCAGGCTGGCCCCATTGTCCCTTGCTGCCCTGAAGTCTGTCCCCCATTCTGATGTCTT
The DNA here is from genome assembly GCA_006410875.1 of Neotragus pygmaeus. Classification (NCBI taxonomy): domain Eukaryota; kingdom Metazoa; phylum Chordata; class Mammalia; order Artiodactyla; family Bovidae; genus Neotragus; species Neotragus pygmaeus. The sequence continues at coordinate 920,733 of SJYV01011131.1, read as the reverse complement.
GATTCTGAGCTACCTCCCATGCATTTTCATGCCAATAAAGTTGCTAAAATTAAGAACTGAATTGTGACTCTTTGCAGCATAAATAATGTCATCTTATAAAGCCGGGGCTAATAACAACCAGGATGCCCTTAACGCTTTTAAGAAAAACCATCTGATCTATGATGCCCTCGATGTGGTTTGAAATTTCCCTCGGCCTACAAAGGAAAATATTTTTAGCATGTAGCACAGTTTGAAACAGACATATAAATGCACTGAAAATATAATTTTAGGAAAGCATCTGGGTTTGATCATTTCTTGTTTTACCTCAACACTGAATAGGTTCTATTTTCTCAATATAAGAAACACGGCAACATTCCACTAGAAACTATGCAGCAATCACTGTAGCAATTTCTCATAAATATTTCATTACTGGCTCTGTTTTTATTTTTAAAGTGGCAAATACTCTAATGGTTTAACTATAAAGGTAGCATAAAAATGAAGTGTGCCTTCTGGAGCATTTGCCCCCAGAGTTTTCCCCTCCTTCAAAAAGCAACTTAGAACTCACTGGATGATGTTTCCCAAGATCGTCTAGACAATGAACGTATACCAGTATTTATGTCTCAAAATGTATCCTAGAAATAGTTGCCATGGTCCAAGGTAAAACTCACTGCAGTTTTTATTGATATGCAGGAATTTTAAGACATTAACAACCGTACCAAAATTGTTTTCATCTCCTGAGGGTCAAACAGGTTAATACCTGTGAATACTTGATTTTAATTATTAATAGAAGCAAATGCCTATCCTTCAATGATCAACCAGCATAAATGTTCTGGCAGATTGACTATTACTTAATTTCTCCCAATAATCTGAAAGATTTTGGCAATTTTCCAGTGGAAGAGAAAAGTAAGGCACAAACTTTTTTTTTTACATATATGTAAAACAACACTCAGGATGAAACATATGAAAACTTTCCTGATATCACTCCAAACTAAGAGCAAGTTTTCAGTCTGAGGACAGTGCAGCAGATTCCTGGAGAGGAAAAGAGAAACACTTGGAGGAGAAGTAAATTCCAACTTCCTCCTTTCAGAGGTGACAAGAGCTGAAGCCTCAGAAAGTAAATGGTGACATGAGGCTTAAAGTAGCTGGGACATTCACCTAGGGCTGCTCCCCTCTTTCCTCAAAGAAGCAGTGAGAACTCAGAGAAGGCAAGTAGCTTGCCCACAGCCACACAGCTTAGGGGTACAGGGCTCTCTCCAAAGCTGAACCTAACGTATCAGATCCCTCCTTCATCCAACATAGGACATAGCAGAACAAAACTTCACTACTGCATGCTCCGTCAAAACAGCACATTGCATATAACACAATTGACTCTCCTCCTCTATCCAGCCTCCACTCTTGTTCACTAACCTCAGAATAATGCAGCCTGGCATTTTATGCATCAAATTGTCTGAATCCCACTCAGAGTGTGATGGTAGCAGTTATAACTAGGCAGGATCAGAAGCAGAAAATACTGAGTTTGTAAAGGCCAGAGGCGGAGGATTGACCTGGAAGGATGGGGTCTTCTGCTGAATGAGCTGGACACGCTCGTTACTGAACACCAGTAAATCATGGACAACTGCCATTCAGAGATATGTGTGATGTGAACACTGCCCCTCTTTAAACACACATTTGGATTTGGACAATTTGACAATCATTGACTGTTACCCTGACCTGTGATACACTTGCTGGTTGGCCGCCACAGGGCTGTGCCCTGGCATTCTCCTTCTCTGGGTCAGCAGAGGTGACAGAGGAGGGCAAAAGCCAGGGACTCTGGTTGGTGTTTACTTGTGAATGCAAATAACCAGACACAGGACTCGCCCCTTAAATGCTTTGGAAGCTACATAAAGACAGTTTTTGGTTCAGCCAACTGCTTTTTCTCATTTGTTGTTTTGATGACCTGATATTTATAATCTAATTTAGTTTTCATCTCATGAGAGGAATCATTGCATCTCTCAAAAGACAAAGACCTAAACAACTTTTCAGTGCAATAAAGCCCATACTTTCTTTTTTCCTTTTCAAGATATTTATTTGGATGAGTTGGGTCTTAGTTGTGGCACACAGGCTCAGTAATTACAGTGTGCGGGCTTATTTGCCCTGCAGCATGTGGAATCTTAGTTCCCTGACCAAGGACTGAACCCACACCCCCTGCATTGCAAGGCAGATTCTTAACCACTGATCACCAGAGAAGTTCCATCCTCATACTTTCTATGCACACTATTCCATCAGACACACAGGTTCCCCTTTAGAAACATCTAAATGGAAGAGGGTTGTGTATACCTGTGACAATATTTATGAAAAGCCCTGGATTGTGAGGGCTTTCTCATTCATGTACACACAAAGTACACTTTTTTGGCCCTTTAAAGAATAGAAATAAACATATTCCGGGAAAAGAACAGTCATTAATTAAATTAAAAATCATCCTTGTTTAGGCTTTCTGCTGTATTCATTTATTATTGCTTTATAGGCCTAAGGCAAGAATGGGACTAAGTTAATTTGGATTAAAAGCAGTCCTGCTAAAAATGAAAAATGCCTTAATTGGGTAGACTGAGGACTGAGGGTCTTAGATTGAAGCTTTGGCTCTGCCATTAACTAGGGCTTTGAGTTCGGGCATATCAGTATGCATCCCCCGGGGTACAGCTATTCCATGGGTGAAAAGATGAGCTCTTCTCCAAGACTCACTCCTACCTAGGATTATAAAGCAGACTGAAATTTGTGCAACTCCAGAAAAGCCTAACATTTAGCCATGAAGCAATAGAGGTGATACCCAAAAGATATATACCATACAGACATTAAATACACATCTATTTTATACATCATAATGGTTCTCCACAAAAGAGAAGAAAAAAGCCCCTGTTCTAAAAGCAGTCAAGTGTTCCTAATAGCTTTTCTTGTCAGCAGAAAATCCAGCAGGCAGCAGACGAGGGTGGAAGTCCAATGAGCACTGTGAATGGTCACAGTAGGAGCCGCCGCTCACAGGCCTGGGATGCAGATCTGAGCATCAGTTTACGCAATGATGCTGTGTGATGTCAGAGAGCCAAAGAGGCCTGCACGTGTGTGCACTCATGCACACAACACACTGCAAGGCTGGGTCTCATGGCTTTCCCTGGGTATGGGAAGGGCACGATGCAAATATAGAATAATGTGCCTTTGATGAGATCCTACCAGAGTATGTCTTCAGCCTAATAGAAGAGAGAATGAGAGCAGTTCCTCTTGAAAGGTAGAACTGGATGTTTTTCTATTGACAGAGGTTGGTAATCCAAAGCTGGTATCTTTGTCATAATTCTTCGAGTGTACTTGTTCCTTCTTTCTAAAGATCTCTCTTTATGAAACAGATAAAGCACTGCTCAAAGAAATTCTGTTAAATAGAATCACTCCTTACAAGAGCTACAATGTCCTTACTTAAGTGAATCTCTCTGTGGGTACGCAATATGTATGAAAATGAAGATCGTACTGGCTGTATGTTCTACCATGACCCACGAGGCACTGCACCTTGAGGACAATCATGTGGATCCTCCTGCACAATAAGCTGGAAACCTGTGACCCAGAGTGGGTGGGGGATGGGGGCAGGACAGCCCAGTCTCTAGTCTCCAAGTATGTTGTCTTCTAATGGACTTGGCATCATGGCTGAAATTGGAAAGTACAGAAGTCAACCTCTCCAGCTCCCCAGTTCAGTTCAGTTCAGTTGCTCATTCGTGTCCAGCTCTTTTTGACCCCATGGACTGCAGCAAGGCAGGTCTCTCTGTCCATCACCAACTCCTGGAAGTTACTCAAACTCATGCCCATTGAGTTGGTGATGCCAATCATCTCATCCTCTGTCATCCCCTTCTCCTCCCACTTCAATCTTTCCCAGCATCAGGATCTTTTCCAATGATTTAGTTCTTCACAACTGGTGGCCAAAGTACTGGAGTTTCAGCTTCAGCATCAGTCCTTCCAATGAATATTCAGGACTGATTTCCTTTAAGACTGACTGGTTGGATCTACTTGAAGTCCAAGGGACTCTCAAGAATCTTCTCCAACACCACAGTTGTCTCTGTCCATCTGGGCCAGTTTAGAATTGCTATTCTTTTTAGAGAAAAAAAAAGTTCTCAAATGGTTTTTATCCACCCAAGAAAGCCATTATCATACACTTTCCTCTGTGTTTGCTTTAAAAATATACATCCAGTCTGAGATCCTGAAGGATGCCAGCTTTGGTCCCAGTCAATTTCCTCAGTATTTTCCCTTGTCACTTAGCAGGATTTGTGCACATCATCAGCGCTGCACGAACTGGTGCTTGTTTCACATCCCTTCCCACTTGTTTCTTTAAGGGCAACCTATAGATGTGTTTTCTGGGAAGACATTACTGGCCCTCAAGGTATTTAATGATGCTTTTTAAAAGTATCCATGTTGCAACTTCCCTGGTGGTTCAGTGGTTAAGAATCCACCTGCCAATGTAGGGAACATGGGTTTGATCCCCGGTGAGGGAACTAAGATCTATCATGTCATGGAGCAACCAAGCCCAGGCACCACAACTACTGAGCTTGTGTACTCTAGAGCCCATGTGCTATAACTTTGGAGGCCTAGAGCCTGTGCTCTGCAACAAGAGAAACCGCTGTAACACAGTGCAACTACACTCTGTGCTCTGCAACAAGAGAAACTGCTGCAACACAGTGCAACTACAGAGGGCCCATATGCAGCAACAAACAACCAGTGCAGCCAAAAATAAATAAATAACATTTTAAAAAAATATCCATATAAATGAATAGCTTCTAGACGTGAAAGTTCAAAAGTTGAAAACCAAGGAGCAAAAGTGTCTCTAACTATTCCTTTCACTGAATGAGTCCCGAGTACTTGCATGGAGGGGAAGGGCTTGCCTCTTCATCCGGGGAGTTTTCTTTCCAGCAAGGCTGCTGGCCCACCGGCCCAGATATCTTACTGCCACTCAGTCACTAGCACTCTGACTACAAGCCTCTGGTAAATCTTAGGTGAACTTTTCTTTCTCACATTCAACCCTGTGCAATCTAGCTGTGTCCCGCCTTACGATCAATCTGCTTCTCAGATCCTGTTCTCCAAGCAAAGCAGGCATCAGTAAACTCCTTCCTAACAAGAAAAACGGAGCGGGAAAGATCACTGTTGCAAATGGTGGACAATATGGATTCACCAGATATATTTTATCACGATAAATCGCATTCTCCTATCTATTTTGGGGGGTGGAATGGTGACAACTCATTCCAGTATTCTTGCTTGGAGAAGCCCATGGACAGAGGAGCCTGGCGGGCTATAGCCCACAGGGTTGCAAAGAGCTGGACATGCCTATGGTCTTGATTAGAGTGTGGCAGCGGCTGAGGCCAGGACAACGGAGCTGAGAGTGAGGCTGACCTGAGGCGGGGGGTGGGGGGGACAGGGGGCCTTTCCTCCACCCTTCACACTGGGGAAGTCGCCTCCATTCCCCTTGTTCTGGGGCATTACCCATTGAGCCTCACTCGTGCTGTGATAAGCTAGTTACTCAACACTGCCGCTGCCTCCATCACTGAGATCTGACTCTGCATCATGCTGCTCAAACATGCATATTTAGTTTTCACCATCAGACACTGAACATGTCACATCCCTTACCTAAAATGACTTCTCCCTTACCTGTCCTTCAAGGTTGATTTCAAATGGTAACTCAGTCCTTTCTGCTTCCACAAATGCCAAATGACCTCTTTCTTCCCAACTCTAAAAGTGAGGTAGGGACTTTCCTGGTGATGAAGCATGTATCTGCTGATACTTTTTACGTTGACCTGTCTTTATACTTAGAAATGTCTCTTAATAGTAGGCTTCTCTGGTGACTCAGATGGTAAAGGATTTGCCTGCAATGCTGGAGACCTGTGCTCAATCCCTGGGTCAGGAAGATCCCCTGGAAAAGGAAATGGAAACTCACTCCAATATTCTTGCCTGGAGAATTCTGTGGACAGAGGAGCCTGGCGGGCTACAGATCATGGTGTTGCAAAGAATTGGACATGACTGAGTGACTATCACTCACTCCCTCACTGCTGCTACAGTGGATAAGAATCCACCTGCCAATTCAGGGGACATCACTCAGATCCCTGGTCAAGGAAGATTCCATAGGGCGCAGAGCAACTAAGCCAGTGGGCCACAACTACTGAGCCCGAGCTGTAGAGCCTGCAAGTTGCAACTAGAGCCGGAGCTCTAGATCCCGCAAGCTTCAACCACTGGGCCCATGCCACTAGAGCCTGTGCTCTGTAAGAAGAGAACCCACGGCAACAAGAGGCCCAAATACCACAATGAAGGGCAGTCCCCTCTTGCCGCAACCAGAGAAAGTCCATGTACAGCAACGAAGACCCAGCATCACCAAAACTATCTCAATCAATACATTTCAAAAACTAAATAAATAGAAGTGAGCTAGTTTTACACCACTTATTGCTGTTTCCCGTAGATCAGCTATTTGTGTATCTATTTTCCCTACTGAATTATTAAGCATTCTGAGGATAAAGCCTGTGTTTCTCTCATCTTTGAGTCATGCACAATCCCTCATGAAGGACAGATATACAGGCTATATTCCTAGAAAGAAGGGAAGGGGCGGGAAGGAAGGCACTTAGCTGGAGAGGTGATTTCAGATCCTGGAAAAAGCTTCCTCTGGCAAATCTCATGCACCTGGTCTGGGATGCTTGACAGTTCTATCGAAGCCTAAAGTCTGATACAGTTATAAAGGAAATTTTCAAGGGAAAGGAAACACGTTTAATCCCTATTATTCACTCTGTGTCTAGTCGTAGATTACTGTGAATGAGATTCAAATTCTTTCTGGAAATCAGGTTTTGAAAGGGAGTGAAAAGACGGAAGGCTGGGGAGCTTTCATTTGGGGCACCAAAGGAAAATGTCTCCTGTTTCTTCCTGGTGCCCTATGGTGTGAACAGGTCAGTACATTTTCAGTTCAGTTCAGTTGCTCACTTGTGTCCAACTCTGTGACCCCATGGATTGCAGCATGCCAGGCTTCCCTGTCCATCACCAACTCCCAGAGCTTACTCAAACTAATGTCCATTGAGTTGGTATGCCATCCAACAATCTTATTCTCTGTCGTTCCCTTCTCCTCCTGCCTTCAATCTTTCCCAGCATCAGGGTCTTTTCAAATGTCATTTGGACAGTGTCAAATCAGATGCCTGCAGTAATACACAATGCCTGAGACAGACCTTTAGTTTCCTACTTCTCTCTCGGAGGACGAATCTTTCCTTCCTTCCTACATTTCTTTCTCTCTTGTTTCATCAGAGTCTTGAAAGTTTTGTGGACAGGATACTAAAATCATTTGGGACCAAAGAATTATGCCCAAAGCATATTCATTTATAAGGGAATAAAATACGGTAAGTTTGACTTGAGTGATTTTTATCGGCCACTTTGAAGGGATTCACAAGAAATGTAGAACTAATCAGAGAAATATTGGGAAACAGCATTATTACAGGCTAAATTTGTACCCTCCTCCCAAGTCACATATTGAAGTCCTAGCCCCTAGTTCCACAGAATGTGACTAGGGGCCAAAAAGAGGTGATTAAGGTAAAATGAAATCATGAGTGGGACCTTATCCAATCTGACTGATGTCTTTATAAGAACAGGAGATTAAGATAGAGATCTCTTCACACACAGAAGAAAGACCACTGAGGACACAGCAAGAAGGTGGCCATGGGCAAGCCAAGGAGAAAGGCCTCAGAAGAAACCAAACTTGCCCGCACCTTGATCTTGGACTTTTAGCCCTCAAATGTCTGTTGTTTAAGCTGCCTCATGTGGTATTTTGTTATGGCAGCCTGAACTAACTAACATGAGCATGATGCCAGAGATGCCAGAAATAAAGAAAATAGGCTAAAAATGGACACATTTTAATAAAATCTCTCCTCATCTCCTGTGACTGCCAAGCATCAAATAGGAGTTGTGGGAAGAAGAGCCATAGCTTTGATGAACTGTAAGTGAAACAGTGGTGACTCACCAACAATGCAGGTCTTGCCCCAGTGAGGCCAGAGGAAGTATTTCCAAGGATCCCTGACAAGACCTTTCAGGTCAATTAAGTTCAGTTGCTCAGTTGTGTCCGACTCTTTGCAATCTCATGAACCACAGCACGCCAGACCTCCCTGTCCATCAGCAACTTCCAGAGTTTACCCAAACTCATGTCCATTGAGTCGGTGATGCCATCCAACCATCTCATCCTCTGTCGTCCCCTTTCTCCTCCTGCCTTCAATCTTTCCCACCATCAGGGTCTTTTCAAAGGAGTCAGCTCTTTGCATCAGGTGGCCAAAATACTGGAGTTTCAGCTTCAACATCAGTCTTTCCAATGAACACCCAGGACTGATTTCCTTTAGGATGGACTGGTTGGATCTCCTTGCAGTCCAAGGAACTCTCAAGAGTCTTCTCCAACACCACAGTTCAAAAGCATCAATTGTTCAGCACTTAGCTATCTTTATAGTCCAACTCTCACATTCATACATGACTACTGGAAAAACCATAGCCTTGACTAGATGGACTTTTGTTGACAAAGTAATGTTTTTGCTTTTTAATACGCTGTCTGCTGCTGCTACTGCTAAGTCGCTTCAGTTGTGTCCGACTCTGTGCGACCCCATAGACGGCAGCCCACCAGGCTCCCCTGTCCCTGGGATTCTCCAGGCAAGAGTACTGGAGTGGGTTGCCATTTCCTCCAATGCATGAAAGTGAAAAGTGAAAGTGAAGTCGCCCAGTCATGTCTGACTCTTAGCGACCCCATGGACTGCAGCCTATCTGGCTCCTCTGTCCATGGATTTTCCAGGCAAGCTTACTGGAGTGGGGTGCCATATGCTGTCTAGGTTGGTCATAACTTTCCTTCCAAGGACTAAGTGTCTTTTAATTTCATGGCTGTAATCACCATCTGCATTTAGTCACTTAGAAATTGTGAATCTAACCACTGGACAAGAACGACAGCAAAATTACTAGGAGCTCAAAAGACACACCACATTATGGCAACTGCTATTATTGATATAAAAAAACCATAATGTGATCATGGTTGCACAAAAGAACCAACATTTGTACATGTAAAGCACATATAATTTGAAAAATATAATTTCTCTGGAATTTGCAAAATAACCAATCTTGGTTTTTATTTGAATGACCATTACATGTAGAATTTTTTACAGATACCACTAAGATTAAGTATCCTAATAGGCCTTTAAATTATGTTGATAATAGTACATAATCTGTGCTAAAAGAAGCCTATGTGTTATTTCCCTAACAAACCACCTGGCTTGCTCTGTTCTAAAAGCACATCATGGCTCCAATGACATGGAGTCTCTTACATCATGTCTTATCAAGTTTCCCCAATTTTGTGACTGCAGGATTTTCTCCTATAAGACTTCTGTTTTCCATCATTTGCTTGTGTGGCCTCTGGCAACTTGCAGGTGTTTGTTTGTAGGAAAGGAGAGACATTTTCCAAGATGACACAATAAGCTGATGTTCTAAATCCTGGGAGCTTGAGTCCTGCCTGTTTCTGTTTCTAGGAGACTTTACATGGTTGGCCATTACCCATCCTCTCTATCCCCATCATTGCCACTGCTGCCTGTGACTTTGCCATTTAAGGCTGCTAAGCACTTTTCCCTAAAGAATAGCCTGAGCCATAGAAGGGCTGTGGGGTTCTCTGGCGTTATTGTACTACTTGTTGGTGCCTTGGAAAATGGGCCACCTGGGAGTTGAAACTAAGCACTGAAGAGAGGATGGTAAATCGTTTATTCCCTTATGAACAACTGTGGGGACAGCAGCACTCAGCAGTGGATGATAACCATTCGTGGTTTCAGACCAGACTGAAGGACGTCTATGTACCGACAAGCTCCAGCTTTAGCCAGACAGCTGACAAAACTGCAGGTGATTTCAAGTACATCAGTGGTGGATTTTAAGGTATTTTGCACTCAGATTTTAATTCAGCTAACAGCTTTAAAGCATAACTATTCAGTATGAATATGTGAAAGTCACATTTGTCATTTAAAAATGTTCTCATTGCTGGGGATTTCTCTGGTGGTCAGTGGTTAAGAATCTGCCTTTCAATGCAGAGGACATGGGTTCAATCACTGGTCGGTAAACTAAGAGCCCACATGCACTGGGGCAACTGAGCTCAAAAGCCAAAACTAGAGAGAAGCCTGTGCACTGCAACTAAGACCCAAAGTAGCCATAAATAAATATGTGTATATATATAAATGTTTTATTTGCCACAAATAAAAAGTAAGTTGTAGCAGCTAAAATTAATTTTAATAATATATTTTATTTTACAAAGTATCCAAAATATAATTATTTTAATACCTAAAAATATTGAAAACCTTTAATGAGATAGTTTACCTTCACTTTTTCATACTAAGTCTTCTAAATCTGATGTGTTTTCACAGTCTGTCTCAGTTGGATGCTAAGTTTTAATCAGAAATGCTTGGTCTGAAGTAGATTTCATAGAATTGACAGTTGAGAAACTGGATTCATTTGCAAACCTAAATTGGTCAAACCATGACTCTGTTATTAGATTTTCAATTTAAATTTAGATTAAATTAAAATTCAGCTCATAATTATTTGGAGACTAATAATTATGATCCGGCATATGCCTAGGAGTGGTAGAAAATAAAGTTTAAAATGGTAACTTGGGGCAGTTTACAGCTTCAAATGGCAGGCCAAAGAGTTTTTTCTAGATGGGGAAAAAGGTTTCTGGTGAGGAGGGGTGTAAACTGTGTTTGGGGGAAGATTCACTTAGCATTGATGTGGATGGTGGATGGAAAGGGGGACAAGTTGGTGGCGAAAGAACAATTAGTTACTGCACTAGTCCAAGCAAAATATAATGAAAAAGTGAGGAAGATGCTAGGAAAGGAAATAAAATTATAAATTTAATAAGTATATATATAAGGATATCAGGAAATGTGGGCAGGAAATCAAAGAAAAGGAGGGGTCAGAGAGTTCTATGACAACTAAAATAAAGAAGTACAAAAGAAGGGCTGGAGGGAGAAAAGTTATGTCTATTACATTTGATATAAATGTTTTTAAGAAGATTGGAATATGTACATATGTTCTGGTGGGTGGGAGGAGACCTTTTGGCAGACATGAAAAGAAATCAAAATCTATTTATAGAATTGTCAAATTAGCAGAATGGGCAACTTTCTTAGAAGTACTGTATACTATTCCAACAGTTGGGAGTGTCTGATAAATTAAATTATGGTACCACTTTTCAGAAATTTATACAGCTGTTAAAAATTACTGCTGTTGAATTATTTCAAGGGATATGGGAAATTGCTTAAGATGTATTTTTAAATGAAAACAGATGTGTATAAGAGACAGGGACAGGGGGCCTTTCCTCCACCCTTCACACTGGGGAAGTCGCCTCCATTCCCCTTGTTCTGGGGCATTACCCATTGAGCCTCACTCGTGCTGTGATAAGCTAGTTACTCAACACTGCCGCTGCCTCCATCACTGAGATCTGACTCTGCATCATGCTGCTCAAACATGCATATTTAGTTTTCACCATCAGACACTGAACATGTCACATCCCTTACCTAAAATGACTTCTCCCTTACCTGTCCTTCAAGGTTGATTTCAAATGGTAACTCAGTCCTTTCTGCTTCCACAAATGCCAAATGACCTCTTTCTTCCCAACTCTAAAAGTGAGGTAGGGACTTTCCTGGTGATGAAGCATGTATCTGCTGATACTTTTTACATTGACCTGTCTTTATACTTAGAAATGTCTCTTAATAGTAGGCTTCTCCAGTGACTCAGATGGTAAAGGATTTGCCTGCAATGCTGGAGACCTGTGCTCAATCCCTGGGTCAGGAAGATCCCCTGGAAAAGGAAATGGAAACTCACTCCAATATTCTTGCCTGGAGAATTCTGTGGACAGAGGAGCCTGGCGGGCTACAGATCATGGTGTTGCAAAGAATTGGACATGACTGAGTGACTATCACTCACTCCCTCACTGCTGCTACAGTGGATAAGAATCCACCTGCCAATTCAGGGGACATCACTCAGATCCCTGGTCAAGGAAGATTCCATAGGGCGCAGAGCAACTAAGCCAGTGGGCCACAACTACTGAGCCCGAGCTGTAGAGCCTGCAAGTTGCAACTAGAGCCGGAGCTCTAGATCCCGCAAGCTTCAACCACTGGGCCCATGCCACTAGAGCCTGTGCTCTGTAAGAAGAGAACCCACGGCAACAAGAGGCCCAAATACCACAATGAAGGGCAGTCCCCTCTTGCCGCAACCAGAGAAAGTCCATGTACAGCAACGAAGACCCAGCATCACCAAAACTATCTCAATCAATACATTTCAAAAACTAAATAAATAGAAGTGAGCTAGTTTTACACCACTTATTGCTGTTTCCCGTAGATCAGCTATTTGTGTATCTATTTTCCCTACTGAATTATTAAGCATTCTGAGGATAAAGCCTGTGTTTCTCTCATCTTTGAGTCATGCACAATCCCTCATGAAGGACAGATATACAGGCTATATTCCTAGAAAGAAGGGAAGGGGCGGGAAGGAAGGCACTTAGCTGGAGAGGTGATTTCAGATCCTGGAAAAAGCTTCCTCTGGCAAATCTCATGCACCTGGTCTGGGACGCTTGACAGTTCTATCGAAGCCTAAAGTCTGATACAGTTATAAAGGAAATTTTCAAGGGAAAGGAAACACGTTTAATCCCTATTATTCACTCTGTGTCTAGTCGTAGATTACTGTGAATGAGATTCAAATTCTTTCTGGAAATCAGGTTTTGAAAGGGAGTGAAAAGACGGAAGGCTGGGGAGCTTTCATTTGGGGCACCAAAGGAAAATGTCTCCTGTTTCTTCCTGGTGCCCTATGGTGTGAACAGGTCAGTACATTTTCAGTTCAGTTCAGTTGCTCACTTGTGTCCAACTCTGTGACCCCATGGATTGCAGCATGCCAGGCTTCCCTGTCCATCACCAACTCCCAGAGCTTACTCAAACTAATGTCCATTGAGTTGGTATGCCATCCAACAATCTTATTCTCTGTCGTTCCCTTCTCCTCCTGCCTTCAATCTTTCCCAGCATCAGGGTCTTTTCAAATGTCATTTGGACAGTGTCAAATCAGATGCCTGCAGTAATACACAATGCCTGAGACAGACCTTTAGTTTCCTACTTCTCTCTCGGAGGACGAATCTTTCCTTCCTTCCTACATTTCTTTCTCTCTTGTTTCATCAGAGTCTTGAAAGTTTTGTGGACAGGATACTAAAATCATTTGGGACCAAAGAATTATGCCCAAAGCATATTCATTTATAAGGGAATAAAATACGGTAAGTTTGACTTGAGTGATTTTTATCGGCCACTTTGAAGGGATTCACAAGAAATGTAGAACTAATCAGAGAAATATTGGGAAACAGCATTATTACAGGCTAAATTTGTACCCTCCTCCCAAGTCACATATTGAAGTCCTAGCCCCTAGTTCCACAGAATGTGACTAGGGGCCAAAAAGAGGTGATTAAGGTAAAATGAAATCATGAGTGGGACCTTATCCAATCTGACTGATGTCTTTATAAGAACAGGAGATTAAGATAGAGATCTCTTCACACACAGAAGAAAGACCACTGAGGACACAGCAAGAAGGTGGCCATGGGCAAGCCAAGGAGAAAGGCCTCAGAAGAAACCAAACTTGCCCGCACCTTGATCTTGGACTTTTAGCCCTCAAATGTCTGTTGTTTAAGCTGCCTCATGTGGTATTTTGTTATGGCAGCCTGAACTAACTAACATGAGCATGATGCCAGAGATGCCAGAAATAAAGAAAATAGGCTAAAAATGGACACATTTTAATAAAATCTCTCCTCATCTCCTGTGACTGCCAAGCATCAAATAGGAGTTGTGGGAAGAAGAGCCATAGCTTTGATGAACTGTAAGTGAAACAGTGGTGACTCACCAACAATGCAGGTCTTGCCCCAGTGAGGCCAGAGGAAGTATTTCCAAGGATCCCTGACAAGACCTTTCAGGTCAATTAAGTTCAGTTGCTCAGTTGTGTCCGACTCTTTGCAATCTCATGAACCACAGCACGCCAGACCTCCCTGTCCATCAGCAACTTCCAGAGTTTACCCAAACTCATGTCCATTGAGTCGGTGATGCCATCCAACCATCTCATCCTCTGTCGTCCCCTTTCTCCTCCTGCCTTCAATCTTTCCCACCATCAGGGTCTTTTCAAAGGAGTCAGCTCTTTGCATCAGGTGGCCAAAATACTGGAGTTTCAGCTTCAACATCAGTCTTTCCAATGAACACCCAGGACTGATTTCCTTTAGGATGGACTGGTTGGATCTCCTTGCAGTCCAAGGAACTCTCAAGAGTCTTCTCCAACACCACAGTTCAAAAGCATCAATTGTTCAGCACTTAGCTATCTTTATAGTCCAACTCTCACATTCATACATGACTACTGGAAAAACCATAGCCTTGACTAGATGGACTTTTGTTGACAAAGTAATGTTTTTGCTTTTTAATACGCTGTCTGCTGCTGCTACTGCTAAGTCGCTTCAGTTGTGTCCGACTCTGTGCGACCCCATAGACGGCAGCCCACCAGGCTCCCCTGTCCCTGGGATTCTCCAGGCAAGAGTACTGGAGTGGGTTGCCATTTCCTCCAATGCATGAAAGTGAAAAGTGAAAGTGAAGTCGCCCAGTCATGTCTGACTCTTAGCGACCCCATGGACTGCAGCCTATCTGGCTCCTCTGTCCATGGATTTTCCAGGCAAGCTTACTGGAGTGGGGTGCCATATGCTGTCTAGGTTGGTCATAACTTTCCTTCCAAGGACTAAGTGTCTTTTAATTTCATGGCTGTAATCACCATCTGCATTTAGTCACTTAGAAATTGTGAATCTAACCACTGGACAAGAACGACAGCAAAATTACTAGGAGCTCAAAAGACACACCACATTATGGCAACTGCTATTATTGATATAAAAAAACCATAATGTGATCATGGTTGCACAAAAGAACCAACATTTGTACATGTAAAGCACATATAATTTGAAAAATATAATTTCTCTGGAATTTGCAAAATAACCAATCTTGGTTTTTATTTGAATGACCATTACATGTAGAATTTTTTACAGATACCACTAAGATTAAGTATCCTAATAGGCCTTTAAATTATGTTGATAATAGTACATAATCTGTGCTAAAAGAAGCCTATGTGTTATTTCCCTAACAAACCACCTGGCTTGCTCTGTTCTAAAAGCACATCATGGCTCCAATGACATGGAGTCTCTTACATCATGTCTTATCAAGTTTCCCCAATTTTGTAACTGCAGGATTTTCTCCTATAAGACTTCTGTTTTCCATCATTTGCTTGTGTGGCCTCTGGCAACTTGCAGGTGTTTGTTTGTAGGAAAGGAGAGACATTTTCCAAGATGACACAATAAGCTGATGTTCTAAATCCTGGGAGCTTGAGTCCTGCCTGTTTCTGTTTCTAGGAGACTTTACATGGTTGGCCATTACCCATCCTCTCTATCCCCATCATTGCCACTGCTGCCTGTGACTTTGCCATTTAAGGCTGCTAAGCACTTTTCCCTAAAGAATAGCCTGAGCCATAGAAGGGCTGTGGGGTTCTCTGGCGTTATTGTACTACTTGTTGGTGCCTTGGAAAATGGGCCACCTGGGAGTTGAAACTAAGCACTGAAGAGAGGATGGTAAATCGTTTATTCCCTTATGAACAACTGTGGGGACAGCAGCACTCAGCAGTGGATGATAACCATTCGTGGTTTCAGACCAGACTGAAGGACGTCTATGTACCGACAAGCTCCAGCTTTAGCCATACAGCTGACAAAACTGCAGGTGATTTCAAGTACATCAGTGGTGGATTTTAAGGTATTTTGCACTCAGATTTTAATTCAGCTAACAGCTTTAAAGCATAACTATTCAGTATGAATATGTGAAAGTCACATTTGTCATTTAAAAATGTTCTCATTGCTGGGGATTTCTCTGGTGGTCAGTGGTTAAGAATCTGCCTTTCAATGCAGAGGACATGGGTTCAATCACTGGTCGGTAAACTAAGAGCCCACATGCACTGGGGCAACTGAGCTCAAAAGCCAAAACTAGAGAGAAGCCTGTGCACTGCAACTAAGACCCAAAGTAGCCATAAATAAATATGTGTATATATATAAATGTTTTATTTGCCACAAATAAAAAGTAAGTTGTAGCAGCTAAAATTAATTTTAATAATATATTTTATTTTACAAAGTATCCAAAATATAATTATTTTAATACCTAAAAATATTGAAAACCTTTAATGAGATAGTTTACCTTCACTTTTTCATACTAAGTCTTCTAAATCTGATGTGTTTTCACAGTCTGTCTCAGTTGGATGCTAAGTTTTAATCAGAAATGCTTGGTCTGAAGTAGATTTCATAGAATTGACAGTTGAGAAACTGGATTCATTTGCAAACCTAAATTGGTCAAACCATGACTCTGTTATTAGATTTTCAATTTAAATTTAGATTAAATTAAAATTCAGCTCATAATTATTTGGAGACTAATAATTATGATCCGGCATATGCCTAGGAGTGGTAGAAAATAAAGTTTAAAATGGTAACTTGGGGCAGTTTACAGCTTCAAATGGCAGGCCAAAGAGTTTTTTCTAGATGGGGAAAAAGGTTTCTGGTGAGGAGGGGTGTAAACTGTGTTTGGGGGAAGATTCACTTAGCATTGATGTGGATGGTGGATGGAAAGGGGGACAAGTTGGTGGCGAAAGAACAATTAGTTACTGCACTAGTCCAAGCAAAATATAATGAAAAAGTGAGGAAGATGCTAGGAAAGGAAATAAAATTATAAATTTAATAAGTATATATATAAGGATATCAGGAAATGTGGGCAGGAAATCAAAGAAAAGGAGGGGTCAGAGAGTTCTATGACAACTAAAATAAAGAAGTACAAAAGAAGGGCTGGAGGGAGAAAAGTTATGTCTATTACATTTGATATAAATGTTTTTAAGAAGATTGGAATATGTACATATGTTCTGGTGGGTGGGAGGAGACCTTTTGGCAGACATGAAAAGAAATCAAAATCTATTTATAGAATTGTCAAATTAGCAGAATGGGCAACTTTCTTAGAAGTACTGTATACTATTCCAACAGTTGGGAGTGTCTGATAAATTAAATTATGGTACCACTTTTCAGAAATTTATACAGCTGTTAAAAATTACTGCTGTTGAATTATTTCAAGGGATATGGGAAATTGCTTAAGATGTATTTTTAAATGAAAACTTTTAAGTTTAGCTAATAAAAGTCCAATGTTTTTAAGAAAGGATATGCACTTACATAATATATAGCACAGAAAATGTATAGAAGGACACATACCAGGCATATATTATCTCTTCAGAGTAAGATTGAAAGGGGCAAGGGCTTTTATGTTTTTTTACTTTGGTTCTGCTTGAACTTGCTTCAGAGAATGTATTATTTTTATTTTTGAAAAGGGAGACCAAAAAAACGACTAAAAGGGTTTCTGTCAAAAAATTAACTCCAGGGACTTCCCTATTGGGCCAATAGTTAAGATGCTACACTTCAACGGTAGGTGGTTCAGTCTCTGGTCAGGGAACTAAGATCCCACATGCCACACGGTGTAATAAAAAATAATGGAAAAAAAAAAAGAGAGAAAACAAATAATTGAAATCAACAAATGACTTAAAGAATTATCTCTGGGCCATTTTAATTTTCTTATTACAAACTTTTTATATTTCAGTATGTAATATTTTATAATCAGAAAAACATTACAAAGGAAATAATCTGTAATATCAATGGTAAAATCAATTTTAAATCTGTTAGCAAAGCCATAGGTTAGGGTTGGGTGTTTCCTCAAACAGATTTGTGTCCAGTTTTCTTTACTTTTGGGGGGCTTACACTTACTTTTATAGCTGCTGAAGCTATTTCCACACATTAAAAAAATGATTTCCATTCAATGTGGCCAAAAAGGAAAATGGAGGCCAACCCCACGGCAAACATTCCTTAGAGAAGACAAAAAGCCTCTATAACCTGTGGAATGAAAACTTCACCAGTAGAATGTGACTCTTTTGTCATGAATGACTTCAGTTGCTGGTAGACAGAAATTTTTAATGAGAACAAAGAGCATTGGAATGATTTCAATGCTCTGGTTGTCATTCCAGGCCAAACACACCAGTAACTTTATATTATAATGATAGGGACAAAGAACAAGGTGTCCCATTCACTGTGAGGCTCCTGCAACGAGAGGGCGCAGAGTCTCACTGAAGTGGAAATGAGGGGGAACCCTCAAGGAGCGTGGAAAGGGCTGTGAGCAGGTAAATCACCATTAGCCACATAAATAATGGCAGAAAATGGGTGAAGAGATGAAAAGATGCCATCTGATCATTCACCAATGTAAAGATGTGCACTAAATCAGGGTCTTTTCTGTCTGACGCTGTTGTTTTTACTGAACAGTTAAGCACCCAAGGAAATACCAGTTGGGTCTTAAAGACAATTTATAGCCGGGTTGGCCTCATTGCACCTGGCTGTGTTTTGACAGCAGGTTTCGTTAGTTTACAGCGGAGATTCTTGTCTATGCTATAAGCTGTCACTAATGCAACTAGACCTTTGGAAAAACGTACCGCTCAGAGGCAAATCTTTCCCTTCCACAGACCCCTCCCCCTTTTAATGAAAAGCAAAAGCCGGTGGCAAAGCCTCTTC
Source organism: Neotragus pygmaeus (assembly GCA_006410875.1). Taxonomy (NCBI): domain Eukaryota; kingdom Metazoa; phylum Chordata; class Mammalia; order Artiodactyla; family Bovidae; genus Neotragus; species Neotragus pygmaeus. The sequence goes on along the minus strand of SJYV01011131.1, from coordinate 902,096 downwards.
TTCTTCAAGGGAAATTACAGAACCTCCTGGGAGTGAGCAGGTCGGCCCCAGTGCGATGGCGCAAGTCGGATGCGCCTGCTTCTGGGCACTCGATTAAGGACTCTTTCTTTTCTCTTCCCTTGGGGCTAACTGCTGAACACAGCCGCCTTGTTGTTCTGGGCCAGGAAATGCAGGATTTTGCTCTTTGAGCTCCCAACTTTTCCCAGCTTCCAGGCTCCCCTAAGAATGTCTGGGAGCCTTGCAACAGACCGGCCTGGGAACTCCAGGCAGCCAGCTTCAGTGGGGGGATACCCACCCCTCACCCTCTTCGAAAACAAGAAGAGCAGGGTGTGGCTATTTGGGATCAGACAAACCTTAACTTTGTTCCCCGGGATTTTTGTACTTAGCTAGTGGCCTGGTTTGGAAACTGCCGTCTTAGAAATCACAGGAACTCATTACATGTAACATACACGAGTTGAAAGCACTGCCTCCCAGGATCAGGTGCGCCCTAACCACTCACTTTGTTCTGTGTGTTTAGGACACAGCATTTTATTCTTTTTGGCTCCCAGAAGGACTGGGCCAAACAAATAAGTTTTAACAGGTGACGTGCATTCCTGAACCGAAGGCAGTGCGTCCTTCCTTAGGAATGAGCTCCTGGTGGCGGGTGGCAGACACTGCCCCATGTGTGGCAGAACAGGACAAAGACAAGAGGAGAGGGATGAAAAGGTAATGGAGAACAGCCCCCTCCCTGTTCCTTAATTTCATGGTTCACAGACATTCATTGACATTCAGACACTCCCAAGGGGAAGCTCGTATAACCAGTCATGAAACCAGAAACGAGCAGGCTGACAGGGCTGCTTGCTTGCGCCCCGGGCAGACTTGCTCCCCACCGTGGGGTCCACTCCCAGACACTCAGGCCCACTGTGACGGGTCTGCAGCTGCTCTGGGGGTTGGAAGAGTTCTAGGCCCACTGGGTCCTTTGACCAGCCGCTTCCAGGCAGGGCCCAGGCTCTAGCTCGGGGTGGCCCTTGGGGCTCTGGGAAGCACAAGACCGGCAGAGAGAGCAGCGGGGAGGAGGCTTTAGGCCAGGTGATTGCCACGCAGTGAGGGCCGCCTGGGAATGTCTCCCTCAGAATCGCTATGGGCTGAAAGGGGGAGCAGAGAAATAAACCTGAAAGAGAGGTAAGTCCTGGTCCCCAAGACAGAGAAATAAGTCTGAGCGGCTCCATCAGATGAGAAGAGCAGCTGGAGGCAGAGATGCAGAAGTAGAGGAGAAAGCCGAGGGCAGGTGCATGGGCCAACGAGGGGGAAACTACGGGTATGCCGGGTCAGAGGAGAGTGACAGGCAGGCCAGTTCACTGGTCTGGCTGCATCCACAGAGCAGAGCTTGAGACGCTGGCGGCGCTGGACCGCTGCCTGGTGACGCTGCCCATAGTGTGCGTCACACTTTGGAGGACCTCACTGAACACTCAGTTCAGAGTCAACCAGAATGTCCACCTCTCACACCACAGTCACTAGGGGCAGAGGCCCGAGGCACACTCCACCACGGCAGGCTGAACAGCGTGGGAGACATCATCTTCCTGACTTAGGGACACTGCTGCTCAGCGAGCTGGTTACTGTTATGTGTGGTTAGTCCCTCAGTCAGGTCTGACTCTTTGCGACCCCATGGACTGTAGCCCACCAGGCCCCTCAGTCCATGGGGATTCTCCAGGCAAGAACACAGGAGTGGGTTGCCAGGCCCTCCTCCAGGGGTTCTTTCCAACCCAGGGATCAAACCCAGGTGTCTCGCATTGCAGGCAGGTTCTTTACCATCTGAGTCACCAGGGAAGTCCATGAATATTGGGATGGGTAGCCTATCCCTCCTCCAGGGGATCTTCCAGACCCAGGAATTGAACTGGGGTCTCATGCATTGCAGGCAGATTCTTTACCAACTGAGCTATCGGGGAAGCCTGCTTACTCGTATAAGGATATTGAAAAAAAAAAAAAAACTGTCATGATTGATATACTAAGTGATAAGCCTTACTGTTCACAGAGTCTGGTGAGGCGGTTATCTGAAGCTCACCTGTGGAATTCCAGAACTCTCCAGCCAGTCTCGGAAGATGTTTCCAGCAGACAGCTCTTGTCTTTAAAAATAAAACAACAACAAAAGAGTAAAGGATTAAACAATTACAGAGTGGACTTCCCTGGTGGCACAGTGGACAGAAATCCACCTGCCAAAGCAGGGAACATGGGTCCAATCCCTGGTCTGGGAAGATTCCACATGCTGCGGAGCCACTAAGCCCATCCACTGCAACTACTGAGCCTGTGAGCTGCAACAACTGAAGCCNTCCATTTGCCATGAAGTGATAGGACCTGGGAAGGTCTTCCCTACCCAGGGCAAAAGCAAAGGTGGTTGAAGGGGGCAACTGTTGCTATTTCAACAAAGAGAAAATACACAGGGAGGAGAAAAACTAGTTCGGATTCATTTCGAGATGATGCTCATCTGTGGGATGACCAGACAGGGAAGAGGCCAGAAGTGAATAAGGGGAAGGTGACCACCCTCTTAGGCTGTTTGTCCAGTTCCCAGGTCAGTGAAATTCCTGGCTGTGCCTTGTATGAAAGGCCAGGCGCCACCATTCCTGGGCTCTTCCCCACTGTTTCTTTGTCGTCATCTCAGTGCCCATGGTCAAGTCTCATCTGTAGGCTGTGAGAGTGTGGAAGTGTGTGCTCATGTGCGTGCATGCACACGTGCCCTCAGATGCCTGTGTGTGTGGGTGTGCGCACATGTGTGCACAGGTGAGCACACCTGGAGTGGGGGTGGGATGCCCAGAAGAGATGGGATGATCTCTCAGCACATTAAGGTGATTATACTTCTTAGATTTGATTTGTTTGGCCATAGAAAGAGGCTCTGGAAATGTCCTCACCTGGCATAATTGATATGCCAGGAGGAGGAAAGTGGTGTCAAAGGGCCACTTACAGAAGAGCCCAAGGGGACTTGAGGGTGTTTTACTTTCTAGTGACATGTGCCAGGCTGGAAGGGAAGACAGATTTGGTAACTTCCATTGAGGATGATGTTCAGAAGAAGGTTCGTTCTTGTTTGGAACAAATGCAAACAGTTTCCACCTGGTCTGGCACCCAGGGGGCAGTTAATCTGGTGTGTAGAGCTCCTGCCTGGGGCTTGAGCAGCTATGGAGGCCCTGCTGGCGCTCTCAACTGTTTGACCCAATTTAGAAGCAAGGGTCTGTTTTTATCCCCGTCTATGCTTCATTGGTGCTTCTCTCTAAGTAGCCCATTCATCTTCTTCCTTTTCAGCCAAGGAGGGACAAAAGGTCTGGTTAACCCATCCTTCAAGAGATACCTGGGAAGGCGGCAGCACTCGGAACTGAGCTGCACTATGTTGTAGATTCTAGGAAAATGGGCATTCTTAAACCTGCCACAACTTAAAATGAAGAATTTAGAAAGGATTTAGAAGACAGCAGTAGTGATGATCAAAGGGGTAAGCACATTAGATCCACAAGGGAGGTCAAGGGACCTGGGATTAAATATCCTGAAGAAGAGAAGTCTGGGAGTGACTACAGGGCCATTTTCAAGCGGTTTTTCAAAAGATGGTGAACAGCTGTTGTGCATCCCCATAGAGGAGTGAGTAAGAGGACAGGGACATAAATTTCCTTTGGAGACTTTTAGCTGAAAGACACTTCTTTCGGGCTGGCATGGTCAGGGGATGGCGTGGAGGAGGGCAGGGACTGGGGAGTTGAGTCCTGGAGTGTTACTGACTGAGGACCACACCTTCACCAGCGAAGACAGAGAACAGGCTAAAGCTTATCTATGTGGCAAACATTCAATGGATGCCTATCAGGGTCAGGGTTCTGACAGAGTTCTGTACAAGACTAATACTATTATCCCCATCTTAGAGATGAGAAAATAGAGGTCTGAGAGGCTAAGGGACTTGCTCAGGGCCTCCTAGATGGTGCTCAAAGTGCTGGGACTGAACGTTCTGTTGTCTGGCTGCAAAGCTCTCACTTTTCTTCCTGTGTGGAATTCAGGCTTCACGATATATTGTTCATGATTTACGGTGCAGACAAGCCTGCAAGAGGAGAAGGCCTGTGGGGCTTCCGCCAGTGCTGACTTCTTGCTCGTATCTCTCCTGCTGAAGGTGCCCTGGCCGCTGCTGGGGCTGCTCTGTTTGTCTGCCCCCAATTACAGTTCAGAAGAGATAGGGGGACCCTTGGGAGGGGCAGGAGTGTGAGGACAGGAGAGTCCATTGTTCAGCTGCATCTAGGAGCAAAAGACAGTCTCCTGTGAATGAAGAGAACCTGTGTTTCCAGATCACTTACCCCTGGAAAGGTTCAAAACACCTTATAACCATTATCACTTCATTCCTCACAATATCCTCATGAAGTGGGTGTCAATTGTCGTGTGGCTTTTTAGCAGATGGAGAAACTGCAGCATAAGAAAACTGTTCAAAGTCAGCCCAGGCTAAAGGAAAGAGCTAGAGAAAAGACCTAGGTTTCTAGACTCCCGGTCTCAGTGCAGATAACAAACTGCACGGCTGCCCGCTTACAGATTTCTTACGTGTAATGAGATGCTAAATTCTGAGAGGAAGATCAAAGCATTAACTCCATCCACTAAAAATAAACGTGAACATTATAGAAGTAGTAGAAGTAGCCTTACCTCCCAAGGAAATTATGGGAGATGGTCTGAAAATGCCGAATTTTCCGGAATCAAAGGGGCTCTATGTTTTATTTTTTTTAATGCACATAATTTTTCTTGTTTTGATCATAATTACTGAGATGATAGTAGATGAAGTTTCAGTTCTGGACTTGGATATGTAGCAATGGTAAAGCTGAAAGCTGACTTTTTCAAATCAAGACACTCAGAGTCAAGGCCAATGGTGAGTTTTTCCCCTCTGAGATCATGGAGCTTAAATAATCACAACAGACAAGCAGAAGCATTTCCACTTCTCTGGGACCCAGGACTTACAGGAAATTACTTTTCTGCATGTCTGTTCACTATGGAAATTGATTTTATACAGACAGCTAAAAGTACACAGACCCATGCCTGCACGCCCTCCGTCTCTGTACTAGTGAGCGGTGCTTCTGCCTCATTACTGAGGCCTCCTGGGTATCCGGAACAGCCGCCTGTCTCACCCTCTGGCCAGAGATCTCCCATGCTATACACCTGTGTCCTGAAAGGCAGCTCTGAGTTTTAGGCCTGGGTCTCCAGACCCTGTGAGCTCTGAATGTAGTCACATGTAGTTAATGCCACAAGGGAGGGAATGGCCATCTTGCATGATGCTGGTTAGAAAAATAAGTTGTGTTTAAGGTCAGGAAAGTGACCAGTACTACTTCTTATGGTATAGTACACAGAAACAAGAGCTAGGTGTGTGTGAAAGAGCAATTGTATGTCCTGTGTGTACTACGTTGCTCAGCCAGTTGACTTCTGGGGGTGGAATGACAAGGACAGGGTGCTGACTATTAGCCATATCTGCCGCTTGTGCCTATCAACTCAGTGCTGATCAGGAGAAAGGTCTTTATCACTCTTGGCTCTGTCTTCGGCCCCTTGAGATTCTAAAGATCACCTTCTGTCTGCGCGCCTACAGGAAAGCACAAGGCCCATGTGTCGGGAACAAAATGAAGGTGCAGAGAACACAGGCGGCACAGTTCTCGATGGACTCAGGCTTTGGGGGCTTCCACGTTCAGGGTCTAAAGCGGAAAATGTTCTTGTTCTGAAATGCAACTTACATTCTGTATGTGTTTTTAAATGTCAGTAATTTATGTTTTTGAGTTCCCCTCCTACGTGGGGATACAAACAGTGTATGCCTCAGTGCTTTATACATGGTTACTTCTTTTCTTGATCAGAGCAAGTCATCTGTGCTTGGGTAGATAATGAAGATTGCTGAGGTTACAAGTACTCCCTAACTTCAAGGGGGAGGAAGAGTACTGAATTAAAACAAACACGTGAATGTGTGCACACAAACATAATAACTGAGCAAAGAAGGAACTGGCAGCTGTTGATACTGCTGAACTATCAGGTGGGGAAGGCACGCTGGATAAGCACTCCTAGCTTCTTCTTCTCTTGGTCTCATCAGCATCTGGACAGAAACCACTCACCGAAGATGTCTAAAACATGGTTTCTCATCTCCCCTCTTCCACCTTCAAACACTCAACCTTCCCTCCCTTTGTCCCATACTGATTCCTGAGACCAAACACCTGCTGCCTGGATCACCAGGACTTCTATACTCAGCGTGTAACCAGGTGGCAGACAGAGAAAGGTCAGATCATGTAGGACTCCTCCTTTCAGCTCAACTGATCAACCAACTTAACTGCAGCACCCCTGGGGGTATTCCTGGGATCTGATCAAAGCCCACTGCCACCATCCACCCACGGTCCCAGCTCTGGATCTTGAGTGAACTGCCATTTCCGTCTCTGGTTGGTCTCCTGATATCTAGTTCTCTCCATCCCATCTATCTCCCACGCTATCCCCCACCCACCTTGCTGATGGCACTCCCCTACCTGAAGCCTTCAGTAGACCTCTGGCTTGAAGGCTTGAGCACAGGACTGCTGAGCCCTATCTCCATGCTGAAGTTCACCAAAGAACTCCCTACCCTGAGTCCTGACCTGTTTCATGTACATCTTTATCAGCTGACTAGGAGCTCCCTGAAGGCTAAGCATAGAATTAATTTTTTATTTTAGTGTCCAGCCTAAAACCTGGTGAAGGATGTACTCAATAGAGAATGTTAAAATTAATCGAAGCAAGAGAATAAGAGAAAGGCAGTATGAGACAGGCAGGCTGGCCCTAGGACCTTAACTGGCTGGTCTAACCTGAAAAATTTTGTCTTGTTCGGCACAGCTCACATGCCTAACAGATGTGTCTGAGGATCAGCTTGCGATGGAGTCAAAGATTAGAGGCTCCATGGGTAGGTGTGGGGCCTTCAGAGAGCTGGATAAAATTGGTACAACGTGCTGCATAGGTAAAAGGATGAACAGTCTGCTTTAAAAGCTGAATTAGATTCTGAGATTAGCTGGCGGCAAAGACAATGTTTGAGTTTCAAAATATGTTCTAGTATACTTGCTGAAATACATTCTTTGTAGCAATGAAGTCTCAACTCTTAAGGAAAAATTTTTTTAAAGCTTAAGTCTGCTAGTCAAAATGTGATCCTAACTGGGCGAGGCACCCTCTCGAAGGGCAAAGGTTGGTGGTCAGTGGGCACCGTTCATTGGAGATGGTGCTCTTAACATCCACAGTCACAACAAAAGTTACTTTGTGGAGTCATAAAAAATATTCACAATGATAAAATCTAGGTGGGCTTGGGGGAGCCCAAGGTGGGCTTGGAGCTAGAGGGCTTGGGCCATCCAAATGAACTCCATAAACTTATTAGGAAGAGGATGTAAAGAAAGACCTCCAAAATGAAAAATGCACCTTGTTACCTCCATGAAAATTGCTCTATTTGTGCCCTGAGAAGTTCTCCTGAAAGAATGTATAGTCATTACTCAGAAACAGACCTGGGTAACAGCCTAAGGAGGTAATATACCATTTCTATTAATTTTCCTTTTCCTTTTTCTGTATTAGTTCCTAAGGAAATTGCTCCATTCTATTAGAGGACCTGAAAGGTTATTTCAGGGCAAGTATAGAAGAAAATAAAAATTCTTGCAAGTAACCTGTTGTTCTTGACCTTAGCAATGATGGACATATCTGATGTGATTTTTACACAAAGCAAACCTTGCATGTTCACTTTAAAAATAAAAAGATGGCAAATCTGAAACATTTCAGACATTCCAAAACAAGTCACCCTCACTTTTAGAACTTGTCTCTCCTCCATTCTTTTTCATGGCAGCTGAGGCCACAAAGTGTCTCCAGCTGTTCGTGCTGGCTCCTAGAATCCACACTTCCAGTATTTCTAGGCCTAGTTGATCATCCCAGGACTCCTGCTGGCTGGGCTAGGTCCCTCCTCTATTCACAGAGGAAGATTAAACTTCTAGGCTGCAATTTGCCAAACAATGGCAGAATCATTTTTACACTCAAAATAAAACTGGGCCCTTAATTCCTAAATTGGTCCTTACCTTTTTTCTTCTGGGATGTTCTCCAAGAGCATTTGAACGAAATCCTGGAAGAAGAAAAAAGCAAATCGTTAAAGATGTCCATCAATAAATAACCCTGCCTGGAGTTGTGCCGGAGACTGAGCATTCCCAGCTGCTGACAGCTCACCTGCTCGGGAAGGTAGGCTGACACTGAAATATTAGGCTACATACTCAGTTTATTAATTCACCAGGGCGTCAGTCCCATCAGTTATAGAGATTTATTTTTGTAAAAACAACAAACAAATAGAAAAAAGTAACGTTTGTTATTCTGACCTAACTCAGCAGTTTATTTCATTCCATGTTTAGCTATTTTCAAAAGGCTAGCCATAGCACCCGGCACTGTCCCTCTGACTTAACCATGTTCTCCTCTTCATCAGCTTTTCCGAGAGATCCTACTGTGGGTTTGTGCTCAGTTGCTCAGTCATCTCCGACTCTTTTGCACCCCCGTCGACTGTAGCCCGCCAGGCTCCTCTATCCATGGGATTCTCCAGGCAAGAATACTGGAGTGGGTTGCATTTCCTCTTCTAGGGGATCTTCCCAATCCGGGGATTGAACCCATGCCTCCTGTGTCTCCTGCACTGGTAGGCAGGTTCTTTACCACTGAGCCACCGGAGATCCTGTTATATACTGAATAATCGCAACTCTGAGAGACTAGTAACTAATGGCTTTTTTGCATTGCTCTATGGATAATAAAGACAAAAACCAAGATAATTAATACCCCAGTGGAGGAACAAAGATGTCACCGTCCCAAAAATAGCTCACGGGGTCCTACCTCCATCTGCAGCCTCTTCTGGTGCCACGGCACAAGTCCTCAATTGTTTAAGATGTTTCAAGAATAGATTTTTTTTTTTAAGTCTAAGGGCATGACTTACACACTCATTTTATCCTTTACTATGGAAAATGGAAAATTTCAGACACATTCAAAAGTAGCAAACTGTAATTAACCTTCACATACCCAGTGTCCCATACCCAATCTGAACCATCCGCTCATTTGCCTCCTGCATTATTTAGAAGTAAATCCCAAACGTTAACATAATTTCACCAATCAATGTTTCAGTAAATACCTCCAAAAGATAAGGATTCTTTTAAAACATACCCATAATATAAGAAGACCTAAAAAATATTTGCATATGAATATTCAAAATCACATTTATATTTAATCTGCATCTTGTCTATTGTGACCAATCTTTTCAGCCCATCTTATTCTGGAATCTTGATTTGGTCTAAACTACGGTTGTGAGATAAAACATAGGATACCCAGGTAAATTGAGGGCATACTTACATGAAAAAGTTCTTTGTTCTTAATCTGAAATTTTAATTTACATGGGGGTTGTACATTTTTATATGCTAAATGGGTAAGCCTAGTGTCAACCCTTCCTCACCTGAAGGTTTGATAAGATACATTTTGGGTAAATACAGAACATGAAACAAACAAGAACAACATTTAACTTTCTAGGGACTTAATATTGAGTGATAAGTAAGACCTGAACTTAAAGGTTTTCTTTTAATAAACTGGAAATCACCTTTTAAATTGGTCCTTAAAGAGGGCACATGTGTAAGCCCAGATGATAAAATATGACACTGCCATTAATAAATGAGCATCCCTTCAGATGGACGCCCCTGCCACAACCTAGTCTGCAGACCCAGGGTCAGCACAGGGGTCTGATGAGATCCATGTAACTCAGAGTGTGAGATGCAAGCAGCAGTGCAGACCATTGTATTGCAAACAGATGGAATTACACGGGACTAGAAATCTGCAAGCAATTTGTATGACAAGGTGTTCTTTTTCTATCATGGCATTAGGCATAGCCATCACCACACTGGCGGAATCAGCTGTCCCTTCCTATGTGTTTATGGGTGGTTAGGTCCATTTCTTCCAGAGACAGAATTTCCCTATTAAGAGCACTGGTGAATGATTTATTTCTTGCAACCTCTGTTCTCCTTCTAAGACTCTACTTGCCTATTGCTGCTTCACCCAAAATACATAACACAAATACAATAAAACTAATATTAACATGTATCAGTCTAAGTACCCTAATATTCACAGTACCAGTTTACAGTAACCAAGATATGGAAGCAACCTAAGTGAGCATCAACAGATGAATAGATGAAGAAGATAGGATAGATAACACAGACACACAGACACACACACACACATATATATATGCACACAATGGAATATTACACAGCCAGGGAAAAGGAATGCAGCAACATGAATGAACCTAGAGATTGTTATACTAAGTGAAGTAAGTCAGACAAAGATAAATATATGACATCACTTATATATGGAATCTTAAAAAATGATACAAATGGACTTATTTACAAAACTGAAAGAGACTCACAGACATAGAAAACAAATTTATGGTTACCAAAGGGGAAGCGGGGAGGAATAAATTAGGAGTTCAGGATTAGCAGATACACATTATTATATTACACAACACTACGTGTAAAATAAACAACAAGGTCTGACTATACAGTGCAGGGAGCTACATTCAACATCTTGTAGTAAATTATAATGGAAGATAGTCTGAAAAAGAATGTATGAAACACTTTGCAGTACACTAGAAACTAGCATAATGTTGTACATCAACTATACTTCAATGAAAAAAAATTTATCAGTAAAAGANTATAACACAAATACAATAAAACTAATATTAACATGTATCAGTCTAAGTACCCTAATATTCACAGTACCAGTTTACAGTAACCAAGATATGGAAGCAACCTAAGTGAGCATCAACAGATGAATAGATGAAGAAGATAGGATAGATAACACAGACACACAGACACACACACACACATATATGCACACAATGGAATATTACACAGCCAGGGAAAAGGAATGCAGCAACATGAATGAACCTAGAGATTGTTATACTAAGTGAAGTAAGTCAGACAAAGATAAATATATGACATCACTTATATATGGAATCTTAAAAAATGATACAAATGGACTTATTTACAAAACTGAAAGAGACTCACAGACATAGAAAACAAATTTATGGTTACCAAAGGGGAAGCGGGGAGGAATAAATTAGGAGTTCAGGATTAGCAGATACACATTATTATATTACACAACACTACGTGTAAAATAAACAACAAGGTCTGACTATACAGTGCAGGGAGCTACATTCAACATCTTGTAGTAAATTATAATGGAAGATAGTCTGAAAAAGAATGTATGAAACACTTTGCAGTACACTAGAAACTAGCATAATGTTGTACATCAACTATACTTCAATGAAAAAAAATTTATCAGTAAAAGATGGAAGGAGACAATCCCAAATAGAATGCAGTATAGTATATACTGCAGTGGGTATATTGAGAAAAAAAGTATCAAAGGAAACAAAAGCAATATTTAGGAAGCAAAGAAATATTTTTGATTGAGGTTCTTAAAGTCATGATTTTATTATATTAATAATTATTTTGTAAAAAAGTTGAATCAAATTAATTTTTCATAATCTGATATATTATTAGATTACTTTGAAGATATTTCATTGGCTTAATGACAGAATTCTTGCTTCTTAAAAATGCAAGTACTGTAATTATAATTTCTTACTAATTTTACTGTATTATCTCCTTATAGTCCATATCAACTTATCCTATATTTGTCCAGTAATTTATGCTCAATTAAGTGGGGGAGGGGATTATATTAACTCAATGACAAGGGGGAAAATTTAATTGCATGAGAAGCAGGAAATCCAGAGTTAACCTTAATTCTGCCCTTTTGCATTTTCCTATTACAATTGGATCTTTCTTTACAAAATTGCAGAACACAATGCTTCAGATTTTCTGTGAATACAATAAAAGTGTAGGAGGTCCCCAAGAAGCCCTGCTTTACTTTTTAAAAAAGGAAACTGTCCCAGTTCTTAGCAGGTGGCCATCTGCCTCTTCTTGCTCAGAGCTGAGAGCTGCAGGCCACACAGCGAGCTGAAGGAGGCCAATCAGTCCCAAGGAGGACAGGTCTAAGGGATCACAGTTCAGTTCAGTTCAGTTACTCAGTCGTGTCTGACTCTTTGCAACCGCATGGACTGCAGCACGCCAGGCCTCCCTGTCCATCACCGACTCCCGGAGTCCTCAAACTCACATCCATTGAGTTGGTGATGCCATTCAACCATCTCATCTTCTGTTGTCCCCTTCTCCTCCCGCCTTCAATCTTTCCCAGCATCAGGGTCTTTTCAAATGGATCAGCTCTTCAAATCAGGTTGTCAAAGTATTGGAGTTTCAGCTTCAACATCAGTCCTTCCAATGAACATTCAGGACTGATTTCCTTTAGGATGGACTGGTTGGCTCTCCTTGCAGTCCAAGGGACTCTCAAGAGTCTTCTCCAACACCACAGTTCAAAAGCATCAATTCTTCTGTGCTCAGCTTTCTTTATAGGCCAACTCTCACATCCACACATGACTACTGGAAAAACCACAGCCTTGACTAGATGGACCTTTGTTGGCAAAGTAATGTCTGGATCACACTGAATCACAAAAGCTCAATACCTCAAGTATCCCTAAGACACGAAGCCTGTATCTCCAGGGAATGTTTGTCTACAGTGCTAAACATTCTTCTGTCCTGTGTTTCATCCAATCCAAGAAGACACTTGGTCTCACCAGGGTAGTCTTTGTACCACCAGTGGAATCAACTCATCTGGTCCTTCTTATTCCGTATGAGTTTGAGCAAGCTCCGTAAGTTAGTGAGGGACAGGGAAGCCTGGTGTGCTGCAGTTCATGGGGTTGCAAAGAGTCAGATGTGACTGAGCAACTGAACTGACACATAATCTTAACTACAAAATACTAGTTTTCCTGGTTCCATTCAGAAATTGGCATATACACCCGGAGTGGACTAATCATAGAAGCCTTTCCCCATTTTCCACAACAGAATGTTTAAAAAGAAAGATGTCTTTTTTGAGTATTCCTTCCCTTACCACTTCTTTTCAATACTTTCATCTGTCTTCACTCTTTACTTCAGCATGTTGGCATTTTTATAAAAGCAACTTACAAATATCACTTGGACAAGGAGGGTTTTCCTTCAAGATTGATTCTAGGATCATTAACAGGACTTAAGGCACTGATTTGACCTAAGATCACTGACAGTCAGTTAGCAACAAATACTAAGGCCATAGTTTCTTACCACTAGAGTATGCCTGAAAATATCAAAGCCAAAGACACAAAAATAACAACATTCCTGCTAATTGGACAGTGAGTTGGGGTGAAATTTTATCTAAATCCTTGACATCTGTTGCAAGCTAATACTCTAGTCAAAAAATGTATTCCTTGGGATTTTTTTTTTTTTTTTTTCATTTCTTATTTTCCTAATAATCTATATACTAACCAGGTCAGCCCTAGATAGCTTATTTTGGTTATCACCTAAAAACACTAAATTAAGCATTAAAAATTTTTTTTAAATGACATCAATTTTGGCACATGGCTAATTGGGTAATTATTTTATAGTACCGGTGAAAGTTTTCAACAAAAAGCAGATGCATGTAGCTTCTCCTGATAAACTGACTCTGGCTTAATATTTACATAGAACTAGGAATTTCCGTCAGAGGTTTTATGAATAATCACTATGGTCATAGGGAGGGGACAGTAGGAGGGACAATACAAATAACCAAAATATTGAAATAAGGACAGTGATGGCAGGATAAATGTTGAAAAGAAATGGAACGCTCAAGAATCAGTCATTGCTCAAGAGAGCAATTTTAGTTGAGAGGTAGAAAGATGATAATTCTGAAATACTGGGTAGATGAGGTGTTCAGAAATGAAAGGATTCAAATGTCAATTGGAAAAAGAAGAATTTGAAGATCTTCTTTGTATAGAAACTGAATCATGGCCTTCCTCATCAAAAACTAACTAGCAATATAAACAAAACACAATCCATTTTCAAAAAGTTAGCAAAAATGTCACTAGTAGCAACCAAACAAGGAAAGAATACAGCCTGTGGCATAAACTTCAAAGAAAAAAACTAAAGAAAGAAACATAACATTCCAAGACAGCCTCCAACCCTTCCTCTGCACCGCCCCCTCTATCATGCTTAGCTGTAGTGGTACTGGTGAATTGCCCAAACCCCACAAGTTCTCACAAATACCCACACATTTGGTAAAAACACAGGAATATCTTTATTTTTCCTCTCTTTTTGTCTGTGGAGGGACTGAAAATGTTTGCTCAATTGAGATGAGCAAAACCTGGGAAATAAACAACTGAGGATGATACTTTTATGAACTGTATAGATTCTAGGGCTCCAAGCTGAATTGGAAGAACAACATTAATTGGGAGAATACCTGCAATGGAAAAAGCAGCACCCAAATTAGGTGAAGAGAATCTTGGATGGGAAAACTTTAACAAAATGTTAAGAGTTGGTGGAGCCAAATTCTTACAACAAAGGCTATACACAGCTCCAGTGGAACTCTTCTCCTCCACCTCTCCAATATCCAAGCTTCAAACTAGAGCTCAGAGGGGAAGAAAAACATGTCTAAGAGAAATTGCATAAGAAATTGAAGATAATGTTCCAATACATATGAGAATAAATACAGGGTCAGGACAGTGCAACTCATGCTGAGAATGAGCAAGAAAAAAGTATGGCAACTATGCAAACCAATACAGCAAAAACCCACATAAAGAAAGGGCTAGAAATAAGAAGCATAATGTAAAAGACAAAGAATCCAGTCTTGAAGAAAACATAATCTAAGGCACAGAAGATAATTCTCCACAAACGCTTTACACTAAAATATACATTAAAAGAAAATAATAATAACATGGCACGCACTAGAGTGGCCGAGAGGCGCTACCTCACCTCCAAGGTCAGGAGTGGCAGCTGCCCTTCGCTGGACCAGTCTTGAGGAGATACCCCAGGTCCAAGAGAAACCCCAGTAAGATGGCAGGCACTGAGAGAGGGCATCAGAGAACAGACAGAGAAACCACAATCACAGACAGCTAGCCAATCTAGTCACATGGACCACAGCCTTGTCTAACTTGATGAAACTATAAGCCATGCCATATAGGGCCACCCAAGACAGACGGGTCATGGTGGAGAGTTCTGACAAAATGTGGTCCACTGGAGGAGGGAATGGCAAATTACTTCAGTATTCTTGCNTAGACATTGCATCACCCAGAGAGTTCACCTGGGAGGTTACCATGGCCACTTACTTCAGCATAGGATGGGGTAGCAAATGGCTGACTGATTTGTCAATGGTGAAAGGCTGAGCTTCTTTAACATGGAACAATTCTGTGTCACGCTTGATTTAGACTCATGGCTCCTTGTGCATTACAAAAGTAAAGTGTTAGTTGCTTAGCTTTGTCCAACTCTTTGCGACCCCATAGATTGTAGCCTACCAGTCCCCTCTGTATATGGAATTCTCCAGACAAGAATAATCAGGCTGGAGATGTCCCGACTTACACACGTTTGTGTTCCCAGGCTCCCTACAGTTAAGGCTGGCCACTGGCCTCACTTCTAGCTAATGACATGTGAGTTACAGCTTATTAGGGTGGTCATGGTTGTTCAGTCGCTCAGTCCTGTCCAACTCTTTGCAACACCATGGGCTGCAGCACATTAGGCTTCACTGTCCATCGCCAACTCCTGGAGCTAGCTCAAACACATGTTCCTCTTGTCAGTGATGCCATCCAACCGTCTCATTCTCTGTCATCCCCTCTTCNGTGGGGGGTGGGTTAGGCCTCTCTGTGGTGACCCCTCATGACCCACCCCATGCCCGTGACCCTTTGATGCCCGTGGAAGTCTTTGGAACAACAAGTTCAGCCATCACCAGACCTGGCTGAAGCCCCCAGCTTCCCCTGATGCTGGGTGAAACTCCCATTCACCCCTCAGGTGACAGCTCAAGTCTCCATCCTGTCCTCAGCCTGAGTACTCCCCTGTCTGTGCGCAGCTGTCTGCCCCTGATAGGTGAGGCCCATACAGCCTGTGGCCACACTCAGGTTCCATGGGAGGCCCAGGAGATGGGCCTGAGGACAATCCCCTGTAAAGGTGGGAAGGGCAGATGAGACCCAGGGCCCCTCTGACCTTCCTCGAGGGCAAAGGCCTCAAATCTGGTCCCTGGGGTTGTGGACCCCTCTTTACGAAGCCTGAGGGTGGTGAGTCACAGGCCCTAGGCTACCACACAAGCTGGAGGGATGGGTGCTGGGGCTGGGCTTCACTCTCCCGAAGCCAGGAGGAGGGAAATCTGGATGGAACCCAGGCTATCCCATGTTCCCTCATAGCCTTGTGACCACCAGCAAACGGCTGACTATCTCCACGCCTGTTGTGAGGCCTCCAGTGAGGGCAGCTGGGCAGGAAACGGACAAGCATGTGGTCCTAGGGGAGCTGCGCACCTTAGGATACAGGCTGGGTGAAGTACCAGGCTCCTTGAGGGTCTGTTGAGTCCAATCAAGGGACACAGGGGGCTCCAGGGTTTGGCCTGAGCCCTGGGAGGGGCAATGAAAGGAGCAGACAAGGGAGAGCAGGTGTGTGGGAACTGAAAGCCCTACTGTCCCCAGGTCATGGGTTCAGTTGGAGGCTGAGGGCCAAATAAGACTAGAAATAAAAGTGAGTCACCTGGTTAGAGGGCAGCAAGGGGAGGGGCAAATGTGCTAGAGCCTAGTGAGGGGAAGGAGAAGGGAGGGCAGGGGCAGATGGAGGAACAGGGGCAGATGGAGGAACAGGGGCTCATGGGGAACAGGGGCAGATGGAGGAACAGGGGTAAACAGGGAAGAGAGGCTGGGGCTGGCTGGGAGGTCCCCTCCATGTCTGTCATGGTCCCTCATCTGCAGTAAGAGATATGCTTACAGAGAAGTTACCTCCATCGACTTAGCCAACCCTCCTGTGACTCCCCTGTAAAGCAAGGGCATCAGGAACACTGCCCACTGCCCTGCAGGTCCCCAGATGGGGCCGCACCTGTTGGCTGGCGCTGAGTCATTGCTTACTATCTCTTATCACCTCCCATCCCTGGCCTGCCAACCTGGGAGACCACCAGGAAGACCAAAAGTCTCCCTCTCGGCACCACAGACACCAGGTCCCTGTGGTGAGTGATTCTGAGTCCATTAGGCTCCCAAACCTTGGGGGAAATGCATCCTTGGATGGAGTTAACTAAGGCTGATGACAGAGTAGTAATGGGAGCAGCCTGGGAACACTTGCGATGTTTCCCTTAATAAAACCAAATGACCTTGTAAGCCAGCACATGACAAAAGCACCTGGACAAGTGCAGAGTCAGCTAAGACAAAGTCAGTGTCTTCTCCGAAGGCTTGGGGGCTGCAGGAGGTCCTCGGACTCCTTAGTTCTGCCTCTCCCAACTCAGTGTGCTCAGGAATAGCAGGAGCAGCATAGGAGTCCCAACATGAGACGTGAACTCTAAGGACTGAGTCAGAATCACATTCCAACCAGACCCCTGGGGACCTGCGGGTCCCTTAGCATTTGAGGACCATTGGCCTCTGGGAGGGCTCCCCCTGCCCTTAGAGCCGTCAAACATGGCAGCCAACCCAGCCTCTCTTAGGCAGGGGCACTTATAGCTCCTCCCTTCCCTTGACCAGAAGCCAGGTCACTTGCTAAGCACAGCCACTCCACCCCAGGCAAGCCCTCGGGCTCCCTGGCCACGTTCCCAGTGAGACTGACACAGGCCACAGCCCTGTGGAACCAAAGTGACACGGGAGCGGGACCTGCTCCCAGGGTCGGGCGTGGGCTCCTGGGGCCACCGGGTGAGTGGGCTGGCAGGGACCTGCTCCCAGGGTCGGGCGTGGGCTCCTGGGGCCATAAGGTGAGTGGGCTGGCAGGGACCTGCTCCCAGGGTNAATTTTGTCCTCAATAAAAAATAACCACTGTCCCCCCAAGTCCCCCAACCAAAAGTATTCTGAGGCCACCCCAATACTTCCTCCAGGCCCCCTGGTCTTCAACATGATCCTGGAAGTAAATAAAAGACGGATTCTTGTCACTGCAGGGGGCCTGGGGACCCTGGAATCAGTAGACATCCAGGCTGTACCAAGTGCAAAGTGTTTAATCAAGTCTGCATAAAAGCACCATTTCCCAGATGCCTAACCTGGAAGTCCCATTAGTTCCTGCTTGCCCACCACCCTACCCGCCCAGAGACTCCCCTTCCAGCAGCTTAGAATCCTTGGATTTACTCAGGGCCTGTGAGTGGGGTTGCCCCCTCTTGTCTCAAGGCTCTTAAGCCACTGCAGGCGGCCAACGTAAACAAACCCGAGCGCAATTGGCTGACTCCATGCCAAAGGAAACAAGCTGGGTAGCTGCCTACCATCTCCTTGATTCCAGAACACAAGCCAGATCCAAGATGGGAAAAGCTTTGGCGTCTGTCAAGTTGGCTTCTCTGTGGAAGTCTTATCAAAAACTTTTGGACCTTCCAGATTTCCTGACGAGTCTGTAGAAAAGCAAAGGTGGGCGTGTCTCCAGCTCTCCTCTTCCTCCCCCGCCCCAACCCCCTCAGCCTTCGTCTCTTCCTGAAGGAAGAGGTGATTATCATTCCTAATCTAATCCTGGGGGTATGTATTAATCACAGCCGACCCTTTTCCACATCCCCAAAGCCCTGGAGACCCTCTGCCTTTATTATGTTTTAGTGAATATACTCTGAGACAATTTGGGGCTTTCCAATTGACTCAGAGTATGGTGGCTAAGACCCACTTGCTAAGATCTCTCTGTATGGTTGGGTAGACCAGTTGAAGTTGACAGTGATCCAATTGAGACATTAACTGAGAACAATCAACATTATACCACTCGGGAGATAGCCGACGTACTCAACACATCCAAATCAAGTGTTGAAATCATTTGCACCAGCTTGGTTATGTTCATTGCTTTGATGTTTGGGATGTTTGGGGACCTTATGTTTTCTCAACAACATATGATGGGCTTAAGCGCCAAGGAGCCCAGCATATGTTTATGACCACCTGCTATCTTTTCCATGTGACACATCCTTTGCAGGACAGAAAGGACAGTGCTCCCTATTTTCCCTACCTATGTGTATTCAAGTCCATCTCCTCTCTCCCTCCTGCTCAAAAAGGACTTTGAGATGCAAAAATGTACCAAACTCTGGCCCAGGCGGTGGTGATGTGACTCAGAGAGACACACTGATAGTCCTCTTGGCTTGCAGGTCCCTCTGGAGGTCACCTCACTCATCCCACTGCCTCCAGGCCAGGGACCATATCAAGCTCATCCCAGACTATATGCCCACGACCAAAGGGGCAAAGGAACCAGGGACCTGGGATCCATCAGTCTGAGATGAGAGGAAACCATGTTCCAGGAAAAAGAGAATGGCCATTGGCATGGATCATGAAAATCAGCCTCCTGACACCGCATAGGCTGTGACCAGAGGTGGCCAGCTGCAGCCCAGCATCTTTGCAGCCTTGGTCATGGTTGATTGGTGTAGGAACCATGGGTGAGAGAACAGTGGACTAATTACAGAGAAATTAATACAGCGTTTATCTGATTCAAAGTTGCTTCTAGGCAGTGGAATTGCAGTTACTAGAAAGGATGTCCCAGTAACGGGGGGGGAGGGGGTGGCTTTGGTGGGAATTCTGAGGATCGTGTTCCTGGGAGGTGAGGGACAGCCCCACAGCTTCAATCCGTTCTCTCCTGAGGCCTTTGTGCTTGAGGTTTCTTTGCCTGAAGCTCTCCCAACACTAGTTCCCTAATTGTATTTGAGTCTCAGCTCCAGTATTACTTCCTCAGAGTGGCCTTCCCTCATCATCTTCCTGGGGTGATTCTGAAGATGGGGGGAGCACACCCTGGTGATGTGGCCTCCTGTTGGGAGGACAGACACAGGAAAGGAGCTTGTGGGCCCCAAGCTTTGCCATCTCTTCCAGGACCTGAGGGTCCTCACGTCAGCTTGGTTCCTGGAAGTCTTTCCTGACAGCCTCGAGGTCCCCAGGCAGTGACACAGAAAGGCCTCTGCCTGCTGTGTGCTCAGAAATGAGGCAAGTCACATTTAGAAAATGAGAAGGTGGTGGTGGTTCCAGATGGACTTTTCATTTGCCTTCTGACATCCACAATCTGTGCATCCAAGATGCTGAAGATGCTTGGGGAGAGTTCAGTTCAGTTCAGTTGAGTTCAGTCGCTTAGTCATGTCTGACTCTTTGTGACCCCATTAATCACAGCACGCCAGGCCTCCCTGTCCATCACCATCTCCTGGAGTTCACTCAAACTCACGTCCATCGANGGTTGGATGGCATCACCGACTCAATGGACATGAGTTTGGGTAAATTCCAGGAGTTGGTGATGGACAGGGAAGCCTGGTGTGCTGCAGTCCATGGGGTCGCAAAGAGCTGGACACGACTAAGCAATTGAACTGAATAAGAACATAAATTCAATAAAATGCAAACTCAAAGACAAGATGACAAGACAATAAAATGAGAGGAAGAGATTTCAAAGCAAAGGGAATAAATTAGGGACCAAAATAATACCACCATAGGAGCATTAATAAAATGGAAACATCAAGAAAAACAATAGCCATTAAAGAAAAATAATAATACTGTCATAACAATAACATTAATAATAAAAATAACACTGCTTGAGATAAACATATTCTATGAAGAACAAAAAGACAAAAGCAAATATCTAGAAAATAACATGTATGGAGACAACAATGACATGACAAAAATAACCAGTAACCTTGAAATTCAGCATACTGTAAGGGGAAAAAAATGAATGTGTTCAAAGATACAATTAAAATAATTTACTGAAACAAGGAAGAATAGATGCTAAGTCTAAAAATGCAGTGTTTTCCAGGAAAAAAAAACAAAACAAAACAAAAACAAAGCTGATGCAGACTCATGAACACCAAGTCACTTTGGATTAAATTAATAAACATCAAAGGTAAAGAATTCTTCTGCCATCTGAGAGGTATAAAGAGGAAAAAAGAGACTGACTTTAAATATTTCAACAGCAGTATTTAATGTCAGAAGGCAGTTGAGCAATAGCCACAACGTTCTGAGGGGATGAAAATATGACCCAAGAATATTATACCCACTCAGTTTGTAATCCAAATATAAAGGCAACAAGCAAACATTCTCAAGCAACTTGAACTTCAATTTAACAACAAAATTTAGCCAACAAAGTGCTGAATGAAAAGAAAGCATTTATAAATATAGAAGCAGGGTAAAATGACTATTAGTGAATAATGAAATCCTTTAAATACAGAACTAGGACTATACAACTGTGAAAATCACAGTACCATCACACACTATAAATGATATAAACATGAACTATGTAAAAATATTAATTAAGAAAAATCTAGAACCAGGGAAAAAGTAGTTGCAACATAACCACTGGTTTCCTCATCTTTTATAGCAATGTTAACATATGAGAATAAATTGACACTTTCTAAAATTAAGATATATTTTTAAAAAGGAAAAGACTAGCAATTTCAACCTCTTAAAGATTTTTTGTAGTTGTGTTTCTTAACTGTAGAAGAATCTTTTAGGAAATGACCTCTCTTATATTTATCTTAAGCTCAAGAAAGTCTTTTATATTGTTTAGTTTCTTTTTCATGTGTTAAATTCAAGTAAAATAAAATTTAAAACATTTTTTCATTAAAAGCATATAGTCTATTTTTATAAAAGTATTTTTAAATACATCTATCTATAAAGTGTGAATGATCAGGCATGTAACAAATGGCAACCCACTCCAGTATTCTTGCCTGGAAAAACCTCATGGACAGAGGAGCCTGTTGGGCTATAGTCAGTGGGGCTGCAAAGAGTCGGGCACTACTGAGCAACTAAGTGCACACACACACAACATATACAGAAAGACAGAAATGGATGAAAAAAATGCAACTTCTAGAATGATGTTCACCTACTATTAATTATAAGTATTTATGGACGGTGAGATTTTGAATGATATTTACATTCATTGTATTTTTCTGTATTGTTCATTAAATTTTTTATAATGAGTATGTGTCAGTTGAAAGAGCAATAATTTCCAGACTTACTGTGGGACTGGCAGAAGGACAGAAATAGAGATCAATAGAATTTAGAATTGAGAGACCAGAAATAAACTCTTACATTTACAGTCAACTGATTTTCAACATGGATGCCAAGACAATTCAATGGAGGGTAAGACTAGTCTTTTTGACAAAAATGGAAGTGAGACCACTGGATATTCACACAAAAAACAATGAAGCTGAGCCATCTACCTTATACCATATACAAAATTAACTCAAAATGGGTAGGAGACCTAACTAGAAGAACTAGAATGACTAAGCTCTTAGAACAAACATAGGAGTAACTTTTTAATTAGGCAAGAAAATATTTTTAAGTCATGTACCTGATAAGGAACTTGAATCTAGAAGGTATACTCTTACAACTCAAAAATAAAACACAACGCAAATAAAAATTCAGAAAAGGATCTCAATACATATTTCTCCTAGGGCTTCCCAGCTGGTGCTAGTGGGTAAAGAACCTGCAAATGCAGGAGATGTAAGAGCCACAGATTCAGTCCCTGGGTGAGGAAGATCCCCGGGAGGAGGGCACAGCAATCCACTGCAGTATTCTTGCCTGGAGAATCCCATAGATAGAAGAGCCTGGTGGGCTACAGTGCATAGGGTCGCAAAGAATCGGACACGACTGAAGCAATTTAGCATATACGCAGACATTTCTCTAAAAAAGATATACAAATGTCCCATAAATCCATGAAAAAATCCTCAACATAGTTACCAGAAAAATGCAAATTAAAACCACAGTGAAATACCATTCACATCCACTATGATGGCAATTATCAAAAAATAAAATGACAAGTGTTGGTAAGGATGTGGAGAAATTGGAACCCTTGTGCATCGCTAGTGAGAATGCAAAATAATGTAGCCCTTGTGGAAAAACAGTAAGGCAGTTACTAAAAAAATTAAATCAGTATATAATGTAGCAATTCCAGTTCTAGGTATATATTCAAAAGAATTGAAAGCAGGGACTTGAACAGACATTTGTACACTAATGTTCATAGCAACATTATTCACAAGAGCCAAGAGGGGTGAGAGGATAAACCAAATATAGTATATAGTATACATGTATACTATGGAAATATTGATTCTTAAAAAAGAATTAAGGGAATTAATTCTCTGGCGATCCAATGGTGAGGACTCTATGCTTTCACTGCCAAGGGCTCAGGTTCAGTTCGTGGTTGGAGAGCTAAGATCCCACAAGCTATGTGATACGATCTAAATAAATAAAAACAAATAGGAAGAAAAATCTGATACATGCCATACAACATGGATGAAACTGGAAGGCATTTTGTTAACTCAAATAATCCAGATATAAAAGGACAAATATTATATTATTCCATTTGCATGAGGTGTCTATAATAGTCAAACTCAGAGACAGAAAATAGAATGGTGGTTGCTAGGGGCTGAGGGGAGGGAAGAATGTGGAGTTATTGTTTAACGGATACAAGTTTCATTTGGGTTATCCCCTCACCCATTAATTTCATTTGGGGAAGACTAAAATGTTAACTCAGATGACCATTATATCTACTACTGCAGGCAGGAATCCCTCAGAAGAAATGGAGTAGCCATCATGGTCAACAAAAGAGTCTGAAATGCAGTACTTGGATGCAATCTCAAAAATGACAGAATGATCTCTGTTTGTCTCCAAGGCAAACCATTCAATAATACAGTTATCCAAGTCTATGCCCCAACCAGTAATGTTGAAGAAGCTGAAGTTGAATGGTTTTATGAAGACATACAAGACCTTTTAGAACTAATACCCAAACAAGATGTCCTTTTCATTACAGAGGACTGGAATACAAAAGTAGGAAGTCAAGAAACACCTGGAGTAAAAGGCAAATTTGGCTTTGGAATGCGGAATGAAGCAGGGCAAAGACTAATTGAGTTTTGCCAAGAAAATGCACTGGTTATAGCAAACACCCTCTTCCAACAACACAAGAGAAGACTCTACACAGGGACATCACCAGATGGTCAACACTGAAATCAGATTGATTATATTCTCTGCAGCCAAAAATGGAGAAGCTCTATACTGTCAATAAAAACAAAACCAGGAGCTGACTGTGGCTCAGATCATGAACTCCTTATTACCAAATTTAGACTTAAATTGAAGAAAGTAGGGAAAACTGCTAGACCATTAAGGTATGACCTAAATCAAATCCCTTATGATTATACATTGGGAAATGAGAAATAGATTTAAGGGCCTAGATCTAATAGATAGAGTGCCCGATGAACTATGGA
>SJYV01011131.1:842873-875722 GCA_006410875.1 Neotragus pygmaeus | reverse complement strand
CTCAACATTCAGAAAACTAAGATCATGGCATCTGGTCCCCTCAGTTCATGGGAAACAGATGGGGAAAAGGTGGAAACAGTGTCAGACTTTATTTTGGGGGGCTCCCAAATCACTGCAGATGGTGATTGCAGCCATGAAATTAAAAGGCGCTTACTTCTTGGAAGGAAAGTTACAACCAACTTAGATAGCATATTCAAAAGCAGAGACATTACTTTTCCAACAAAGGTCTGTCTAGTCAAGGCTATGGTTTTTCCTGTGGTCATGTATGGATGTGAGAGTTGGACTGTGAAGAAGGCTGAGTGCCGACGAATTGATGCTTTTGAACTGTGGTGTTGGAGAAGACTCTTGAGAGTCTCTTGGACTGCAAGGAGATCCAACCAGTCCATTCTGAAGGGGGATCAACCCTGAGATTTCTTTGGAAGGAATGATGCTGAAGCTGAGACTCCAGTACTTTGGCTACCTCATGCGAAGAGTTGACTCATTGGAAAAGACTCTGATACTGGGAGGGATTGGGGGCAGGAGGAGAAGGGGACAACTGAGGATGAGATGGCTGGATGGCATCATTGACTTGATGGACGTGAGTCTGAGTGAATTTTGGGAGATGGTGATGAACAGGGAGGCCTGGCGTGCTGCGATTCATGGGATCGCAAAGAGTCGGACATGACTGAGCAACTGAACTGAACTGAAAATGTTCTGGAGATTCATGGTGGTGATAGTTGACAAGAATGTGAATGTACTTAATGCATTAACTATACACTTAAAAATGGTTTAAATGACAATTTGCTTACGTATATTTCATCACAATTTAAGAAGTTAGAAAGTAAAATTAAAAAAGAGAAATGAAGTACTGATACCTGCTACAACATGAACTTTGAAAATATGTTAAATGAAAGAAGCCAGTCACACAAGGCCACATATTATATGACTTCATTTATACGGAATGTGCAGAATAGGCAAATCCATAGAGCCAGAAAGTGGGTGATTGGTTGTGTACAACTGAGGGGGAGGTGGAAATAGGGCAGTGACTGCTAATAGGTGTGGGATTTCTTTTGGGGTGATAAATGTTCTGGAATTAGACAGCAGCAATGGTTGCACACTATTATGAATATACTAAAAGCCACTGACTGACTGGTACACTTTAAAAGGGTGAATTTTATGGTATGTGAATTGTATCTCAATAACGCTGTTATGAGAAAACAGTAAAGCTATAATTCAAAAGAGTTAAACAAAAGTAAAAAGGGAAGTTTGGTAGAGGGAGCACTAAGTGTTCCATGGAAAGCTGTTACGAGAATGGTCACGGGAAACCTAACGCACTCCTTCAACTCTGCAGTATCTTGGTGAGAAGAAATTGGGTTGGGCAGTCCCCCAACCATATATGACTCCTGAGCCAGTTTTCAAGCTCCCTTTCCTAATACATGTTTAGAAATATGCCCCCTTTATCTCAACCAAAGAATAAAAAGAGTGTGGAGACCCGGAACAGCTATCTAGTTGTGTTACACTCAGGCTATCCCTTGCCTGTGTGTTTTGATTACACATGCACACCCTTTGCACCTAACATTGTGCACAATTTGACTTCAAAACTGTATATGAGCAGAGTTGTCACACACACAAACACACACACACAAACACAACCGTCCAATCTGTGCTGAGACTGTATCCTTTATTCTCCACCAGCTACGAGCGCTGCTTTCAGCGCTGCTTTCAGTGCCTCTGCCCTTTGATAACTTTCTCGCTATGTGCAGCTCAGCCTAACGCCTGGCTAAACTGACAGAGTCTCTCTCTGACAGGCTAGACTGTCTGAATATTTCAGTGTATCTTGTTTTTAATCTATTTATCAAATACATATGGTGCACATACTGTGTGTGCATCACATACTAAGGACCGGTGAAATGAAGAGCATGGCCTGGCCTTGTCGAGCTCACACACAGAATAGAAGGGAGAGAAACAAAAGAACCCGGAAAGGAAAATGTAATTGATGAAGAATGGTGATGGCAATGACGACAATGAAAAGGGCAGAGGGTAGAGAAGAAAAGGGTGCAGGCATTTCTCTTCCGCGAGAGGGACTCTAGGATTGTGGTGCTGAAGCTGAGATAGAGGACGAGAAGGAGCCCGCCTTGCAAAGCTCATGGTGGAGGAGAGAGTGGAAATCGCTGTTTTTGGTTTTCAGGTTCACTTCAGGTGCAACTACCCACAGCCCTGTGCACATAGGACAGTTCGGGATTACAGCCTGTCCTAAAAGACTGGGTGATGACCCTCCCAGAAACACTTCTGTGTCCACTTCATTAACTTCCTATTTTTCCTATTGCACTGAAACGTAAATCTTTTCCCTACTTTTTGATACACAATCTAGTTACCACATGCCACACCCTCTCCAGCTGTATATCATGGACTCAAGAGGACTCACTAATTACCTGAGAAAGAATCAGCTGCCCATGGAAAGTGTGCACAAACTTTCTTAAAAATGAAAAATAGGTGTCCTCTCCAAGTCTTTTGGCAAGAAACTGGAGAAGGAAATAGCCCTAGAAGAAAGAAAGGAGAAAAAAAGATGCCCATTATGGGTTCATCATAAAAATACGAAATCAACTCTAACTTACCCACCAGCACCTTATGCTCACCTAGAAAGTTTAGACTGACCTGTCCCAGGCAGCCCTTTGCATTGTTACTGGTAGGGCTGGGCTTGGAGCTTAAGGATCAACTACTCTGTTTCAACCCATTTGTCACTGTCTCATTTGCCTTTAGCTTACATGAAACCTGGATATCCATTAGGGACCAATAGGGAAAAGAGGCCCAGCTCCTCTCTCCTTTAGCTATCAGAAAAGGATTTTACAAATCAAAACACTTAAAAAAAAAATCACTCTGGTCTTCGAGTGGGAACCTGACAGCAATTTTAAGATTCTGCTCTTCAAAACTGACATGAAGCAGGGGAAGGGAGGCACAGGGAAGGGAACAGTTCCCCTTCCTTTGACTCGTGCTTCATGCTGGACGTGAAATACTTTAACTGTTGGATGATTAGAATCTGCTCAATCAAATGTCATTTACAAAGTTGACCATATGCTTGCTTTGCCCCAACCATGTTACTAATCTTCACTGTTCACATGTAAAATCTAAAAAGTCCTGCACCATAATAACTGGCTTCTGTCACTCACAGAGGCTTACCTTTAAGTAATGAACCTGCATGAAGACCTTCTCCGGATTAAGCCCGTGTCTGATGACAGACGATCCTGAGTCACTCACATGGCCAGTTTTTTCTTTATTGGGTCTGAAATGAAGCAGTAAAATTTTCTTTAAGTATAACATATTCTTAACTACTTGCACCACAATATTGCCTTATTTCTTCTTTACAGAGTTGCCCAACAGTGTCAATTCTATTCAATAGTGCCAGGTAGCATTTTAAATGGTTTACGTTATAAATTCATATACTGAACAAGGAGGGACTTATATTTTGGGTTGGCAACCTGAGGCTGGCTATTGGCAATATTTTACATCACCTTATCCAAGATTAAAGCTTGCCAGTCCCTCAAGGAATCTAAGTTCCAATATGAATTATTTAAGAAACTATACACTTTTCTTTTGGTGGGAATGTTGGACTGGGTAATGCAGTGGAAAATGTAGCTTTGCTTGGAAGAGTAAAGAACTTATATATTCCAAAAAATTCTGAAAGCCCCAATGTTATCCACTTCTCTTGATTTGCATTTAGTAATTAAGGCTCCTTTAAGAAATATTTGTACTCTGAAGCCAATTTAGAATCACAAGAACTAAACAAGAAGAGGCATAGAGGCCCATGTTTTTAGAACAGAGAGAGACATTAGTAATCACATACTTTAACCTCTTCATTTCACAAATGAGGGAAATGGGCACACAGAAATTAAGTCTGTATCCAAGGTCTCACAGCTTATTTTCATTCATGGTGACATTAAGGATTGAAACCAGCCTTCTTATTATCCATCAGAGTGTTTTCCATTAAGCTCTATGGTTTAAAAATTTTTTTTAATTTCCTTAATAAAATATAATTGTGTTACAGTGACGATTCAACAACTAAATTCAAAGTAAGTGACAGAGCGTTTACAGCTTTTAGCTGTTCGACAAACAGTCACTTATTGGACAACTCTGAAGAGCATGTGCTGGGGGGAGGGGAAGACAAGGGCTGACAAGAGGGGGGCACATCAGAAAGGCAAGAGGTCATTTTTACTTTTTTTGTTGTTTTAAAATGTATTTTATCGACATTGAGTTGACTTACAATGTGTGCTAATGTCTGCTATACAGCAAAGTGATTCAGTTATACACATATATACATTTTTTTCATATTCTTTTCCACTATGGCTTATTATAGGATTTTGAATATAGTTCCCTATGCTATACAATAGAACCTTGCTGTTTATCCATTCTACAGGTAATAGTTTGCACCTACTAACCCCAACCTCCCAGTTCTTCCCTTCCTACTCTCCTTGGCAACCACAAGTCTATTCTCTGTATCTGTAAGTCTGTTTCTGTTTCATAGATAACTTCATTTGTGTCACACTTGAGATTCTGCATATAAGTAACATTATATGGTATTTGTCTTTCTTTCTGACTTCCCTCACTTAGTATAATTATCTCTAGCTGCATCCATGTTGCTGAAAATGGCATTATTTCATCTTTTATGGTTGAGTAGTATTTCACTGTGTATGTGTATATATATATATATGGAGGGGTTATTTAAAAGGTAGTTGACCCTACAGAGTATACAGTCTTTGGAATCTGAAAGACTTAGTGTTGACTCTCAAATCTACTACTTACTACCTGTTACTTACTAGCAGATAACTTAAATTCTCTAATCCTCAATTTATTGATTTGCAAAAATGGGAATAACTTTACCTATCTCCCCAGGGCCTGTGGGGAATAATTGAAATAATATATGAAAAGCCCTTCGTGACGGCAAGGGATACATAAATTACTCAATAACTTAATAAAACTTTCTAAAGTCATTAGCAGTAAGTCTTGCTGAATTCAAGGTTGGTCATCAGATGTTAGAGGCAGTAGATTTCAATGGTTCATCCCCTTAATCCTCTGTGCCCAGCGACACAAACATGGAAGGGTGCTGGGCCTGAACAGCAGTGCCTGAAGATGGCCCGA
Source organism: Neotragus pygmaeus (assembly GCA_006410875.1). Lineage (NCBI taxonomy): Eukaryota > Metazoa > Chordata > Mammalia > Artiodactyla > Bovidae > Neotragus > Neotragus pygmaeus. The sequence goes on along the minus strand of SJYV01011131.1, from coordinate 870,610 downwards.
CTTGCCAAACTAGGCCCTTCGCAGTGTCCTCTAGCTGCCAAGCAAAGAATCCATGATTAAGTCTCTGCTGAATATTCTAATTCATTATCCCGGCAGACACACGGCTCAGAACCAGCAGATACCCAAAGAGAGATGATGATGACCAGCCACTAGCATGAATGTGCATAATCTGAATTTTTCTACTTGCTTCCTAGACATGACTGGAATAACTATTTAGTCCCTTTCATCTTCATTTAAGACTCCACTGAAAAGCATTAGCTTTATTCCTGCTCTCAAGTTTGTCCTGGAGTTGAATGTTTATTTTATAAAGAAAGCCATGCTGGCTTTGATAGGAAAGCCCACCAGCCAGAGCCTTGCGGGGAAGGAAGACTTCTCGGAGTCAGCCTGAATTCAAACCAGTTTTCCCAGCCCCAAGACAGACAGAGTTGCTTCTTTTGCCCTTGAGCCCTAAATGGAGACTGTTAGAAGCAGATAACACTGGAAGACCAATCTAAATCTCTGCTCCAAAGGCTGGCTTCCAGGCTCAAGTTTCAAATGATGACTTTAGTTGGCACTTTTTTCCTTTGACTAAAAACGTCTTTTCAGGAAGCACTGCTCTCTTCTTCTCCTCTTCCACCCTCTCCAAGTGTTCAAGAAAATGCTTTTATGCTGAGAGCATCCGAGGCAAATGTACAAGTCCCCAAGAGATTCCTCTTAAAGTAGACATGGTGCTGGAGAGAGCAGTGCCCGGGCGAGCTTTGTGAGAAATCAGAGTGGGTGGTTTGATGAGGGAAAGATCCTCCCCGAGTGGAAAAGGGATGACTTCCATGTCTGTGCTGCTCTGGTTCTCATGATACCACTTCCTCCCAGTCTGTGCAGGGAGACAAAGCAGAGAGAGAGAGCAGGAAACAAATGAACTACCACTACCTACAGTAACAGGTGAGTCTCACAGGCGAATGAAATTTCTCCCCTAAAAAGACTACACGTGTGTGCATGCTACGTCATGCTTCAGTCGTGTCCAGACACTATGGACTGTAACCTGCCAGGCTCCTCTGTCCATGAGATTCTACAGGCTACATACACACGTACAACTCCAGTTAAGTGAAGTCAAAGAACATGTAAAACAGATCTATAAGGATACAGATCAGAATAAAGGTTACCTTTGGGAGGGAGTATTAACAGAGTAGGGAAAACAGAAAAGTTTCTGGGATGGTGGGAATATTCTATGCTAATCTGAGTTGTGCTTTAATGAAGATAAATAGCAAAAAAATCTATTGAGCCATCTAGAAATATCTGTGCACTCTAGTGTATATGTATTTCAATAAAAAAAGTTAAGAAAAAAATAGATGCACATGAAATAGTACACATTTTGTGAAAATAAAATGGACTTAGTCCAGAAAAGGGGCTTTGCTGTTCATGTGTCATGAACACATGATTAGGGTTAACTAAGCTCTCTACACCTAAGGATTAGTTAAACAAAAAAAATTTAATGACATTGTAAGAGGCAGCAGGAACTGTGGCAAATATAGTTGGCCTAATCTACTATTCTCATCTATCTTCTTTGCTGCCACTTGTACGATTAAGTTTGAAAAGTTAAACACTCACTTTCCAAGTGTCCTTGCAGTTACCAAGAATCAAAAGACATAGTTCAGGAAAAAAATAGATGTCTGCTGTGGTTGGTAGTGAGGTTTGGGGAAAGCTTTTGCTTTCTTTACTAAAGGGGAAATATTCCCCAAACATGGTGGATGGAACTGCAGCTGCCACTTTGCAACCATGAGGCAGCAAATCAACATGCTGTGGAGACTAGGATGGAATGAAAGAAGGTAAACACTTCCAAGACTACCTGCCTTCACACTTATTGTAAGAGAAAGTAACTCCCATTTGTTTTTAAGTCAACATTGCTTGACTACTCTATTAGTTGAAGCCAGATTCATTCCTAATGGATGGAGAATTGAACTAATACTAATAGCTGCCATTCCTGTTATCTCTCTGGGCTGGGTACTCTGCTGAGCTTTTTATGTATCATGTACTTGTACCCTCACAAGAACCTAAGCAGGTAGGTACTGTGATGATGCCCATTTAAAAGCGAGGGAAAGTGAGGCCTGGAGACAACCACAAAGCTAGTAGTACCAGAAATGAGGCTGGAACCCAGGTCCGTGGAGCACTGAAGTCTTTGCTGCTTTCTGAGGCACCCCTGCCTCAATTGTGCCGAATACTCAGTGGAAAATCTTTGACATGTTTCCTCTCCCTGAAGCTCAATTTTCTCACCTGTAAAGAGTGTGATGAGGCTCAGATAATGTAAAAGCACTTTGTAACATAAAAGTGTTAAGCATCTCTTCAACATTTTACACCAGTGTTTATTTCCTTGGCTGGAATACATGGAATGTGAGAGATCAAGTTACCAAGGTCGTTTGGGCTTAAATGCCCTTGGTTTCTGTTGTACCTGGCACCAAATGCAACAACTGAGATTGGCGTGACCTTTCCCTGCCCACCTCCTTCCTTTTCCACTCACTCTCAGAAGCAATATGGACATTTTAAAATCTGTCAGATGGCGGTGATGTTTGATACATGATTGGATTTGGAATCAAATCTCCTGAAGAAAGAACCAATTCTGCAGGACGATTGCCAACGGTGGGATTTGAGAAAAGCCCTCCGAAAGGTGCTCAAGCATGTCAGCTTGAGGTCTCAACACCTACTGCACTGCCACAGCCCAGATGGGCCGTCTGCCAGCACTCTCCGTCTTGTACTCCTTGGCATGAAAGAGAGAGAGCCACAACACTGCTTCATCTGCAAACCTGCTACTGTGGTGCTCCAGCCAGGGACAAAGCATCCCAGAAACGAGACAGAAAGGGGTTGATCAGCATCCCAACATCCCTGCTCTATCAGTGGCAGCTGCCCCACAGGTGTCTGACAGTCTGGTGGCAGGGCGTCACTCACCCTGAAGTAGTGGAGGACGTTAAAAACCACCTTTGTGAAGACCCCTGGAGAATTCTGAGCCTGGAAAACACACATGACATCTCCCAGGGAAGCAGCTAACCCACTGGTTAAGAATCTTGACTGCCACTTACACGCCACGTGATCTTGAGTGAGTCAGGCAACACCATGACTCACTTAAGCCCCGTTTTCATCTGTAAAAAGGGGGCAGTGATAGTGACTGTGGCTGTTGCAGTGTCTAAAAGCGCTTAGCCAGAGTGCCTGTTGGCACTGTGTAAGCACAGTATGCGTGCGTGCATGCTGTCGCTTCAGTCGTGTCCAACTCTTTGCGACCCTATGGACTGTAGCCTGCCAGGCTTCTCTGTCCATTGGATTCTCCAGGCAAGAATACTGGAGTGGGTTGCCATGACCTCCTCCAGGGGATCTTCCTGACCTAGGGATGGAGCTCATGCCTCTTATGTCTCCTGCGTTGGCAGGTGAGTTCTTTACCACAATCGTCACCTGGGGAGCCCAAGCACAATATAAACAAAGCTAAGGTGGCTCAGCAGTAAAGAATCTGCCTGCAATGCAGGAGCTGTAGGAGGCGTGGGTTCGATCTCTGGGTCAGGAAGATCCCTTGGAGGAGGGCACAGCAACCCTCTGCAGTATTCTTGCCTGGAGAACCCCATGGACAGAGGAGCCTGGTGCGCTACAGTCCATGGGGTCACAAAGAGTTGACACGACTGAAGTGACTTAGGACGCGTGCACAGTCTCATCATAGTGAATATTGATTGGGGTCAGGTGTGCCAGCTAAGCCTTCCTCTGACAGGCAAAGATATTAGAAAGACATCACCCTATAGTCACATGTGTACAATGCTATTATTGGGGGAAGCAGGGGAAAGGATACACAGGAACTCTATTATTTTAGTAGTTATTTGCACATCTAAAATTATTTGTAAATAAAAATATTTTTAATTGATGAGGCACACAAATGTAGTCCCATGTCTTCTCTTTGTGTTAGTTAGTGTTAGTTGCTCAGTTGTGTCTGACTCTTTGCAACCGTGTGGACTGTAGCCCATCAGGCTCCTCTGTCCATGAGATTCTCCAGGCAAGAGTACTGGAGTGGGGTGCCATTTCCTTCTCCAGGGGATCTTCCTGATCCAAGGACTGAACTTGCATTGCTGACATCTCCTGCATTGGCGGGCAGGTTCTTTACCACTAGTGCCACCTGCTCAGATACTCCTGAGTTGGAGTGTAAACCCTCCTGTGGCTGATCTGTAAGCCCGCTCCTTGCTGTATCATCATAAGAAAACATTGAAAAAAAAAAAATCAGGTATTGCTTAAAATTCTAGTAAGCTAGGTCTGGGCATATTCCTGACACTCCCTGACCCCCACAATCCCCTACAGTCTATACCACTCTGTGAAGAGATTAGCAAAATTCTGGGTGGAAAATGGTGGCAAAATGATTAAAAGTATAGGAATTGTATGGTCCTCTCATTGTTTCTGCAGCAATTTTTCCATCTATAAAATGTGCCATACAATGAATGCTCACCACTGCTTTGCCTTTGGACAGTGTTACCAAAGAGGATAGGACAAAACTTTGTGCACACCTTTAACTAATGAAGTTGTATCATGTCGAAGCTTCTGGTGTTTGGCCAAAGTTTGATTATCTGTGTGTTTTTCACAGTGGATTTAACAGCTACCCAGCATGAAGGTTTTTTCCCATCAGGGACCATTATCCTATAGCAGACACAGCAGGCTATCATGCCAGTATTGAAAAAGGCAATTGATAAAATGATTTAAGACAGAAAGAGGCACCTCACCAGGGAGCCACAAGAAAGTGAAGCAGGTATATTCTGTCCCCTGAGGGTGAAAGAAGCCAGTGGTTGATACACAGAGCAAGAGAGGTCAGCTGCTGATGAGGGCGATGAGAAAAGACTCTGTAGTTAGCAGAACTGTGGGAAACACAAAAAACTCCACATATTTGATGAGCAGGGCAGGGAAATGAAAGGAAAAACTTAGAAAAGCAGGAAGTAATGAGCATTAATAAAAAACCAAAATAGTCCTTGAGTTTTGAATGGCCATAAATCAGAAATTCCTTTCTAAGAATAAAATTCCCCAAAAAGAAAAAAATAAAAAAGAATGGATTAATACAATTAGTTTGTGCAGCATATCATCATATTCAGCACACCAAGAGGTAATTTGCACTGTTTTCAAAGGAGATGAAGAAGCAAACGAGCAAAGCGTGCCCAGGATAAGGGGGTGTTGTAAGAGGGCCTGTACCAAAGAGGAAAGGGGGGGATGCTGGAGGAAGCTATCTACAAGAGCTGGGAAGCTAGAAATTCTTTGCCAGAAAGGTAGACATTCCAAATGAGTTTGTGCTAAGGGAGAATGCCCAGGACAATGAAAAGGGTCTTTGCAGCAATGTTTAGAGCCTAAAGAAAACCAAGTGTTAAGAGGTGACAGAATGAACAGAACTACTTGACTCCCACTTTGCTTCAACCTTTCTGCCCAGGAGAATAATTTTCAAGCTATACATGGTTGAACAAGCATTGTTATGTGGGAACTAATGTTTCATATTTGAGAACTGATTCTTGGTATCAGTGGGCAGGGTGACTTCACCATTTACAGAAGTTCTGACTCCAGGCCAGGTGAGGGGCATGCCACAGCTCAGAAAGCTTCCACCTGCAATCACAGGCCTCTGGAAGCATCAAATCATGGAGACAATGGGAAGGGGACTGATGGAGATAGACAAACGTCATTCTGATTGTGCAAAGGAAGAGGGAATAAGAGGAGGGGAAGCAAAGTCTGTGACCGTGTATCGAACAGATAGTTTGTGAGCAGTTAGAAAATCATGGGCTGCAAGGAGGTAGCGTGGGATCTTGAGGGCAACTTCCAGAAATTCACTGTGGGTATCAGCATCCTGACTTCTCTAAGGCAGCTGGCAGGATGGAGGTAGTGGTGAGCACATGGTGGCTATCTCATAGCTTTGCAGAAGGTTAAAAAACAGAACCTCAAGGCAACTGATTAATTACTTGCTATAACCAGGAGGGAGTCCTTCCAAGGAATGACGACTTATTGGCTTAATAAATTTGTAAATAAGTTGAGTATGGCAGTCTAACTGGTTGACTGATAGCATCTACAGTCAAAAACAGAAACCACAGGCTGGAATGAGGATCTGAAATTAATAAAAACAACAACCAAGAAGGACAAAGAAGCTTTTAAAAGTATTTAACTATGAAAAAGATTTGGTATATTAAATTGTCTGTAAACTCAACAGGCAGCAAGAGGTGATGATGTGGCTTTCCAAAACAATAAACAAATAGTAGGTGAGATCAATAGGAGCAATGAGAATTAACAGGGAGTCCTGCTGGGGATAGGAGCAGACAGCAGGGAGAGCGACTCTGGAGCCAGACTTGCCTCTGCTTTCAACCTGGCTCCGCCACTTCCTAGAGGTAGAAAGGTGGTCAGTTGCTATACGTGTACTGTTTCCTCACTCATCAAATGGGGAGGAAGATGGTACTGGTACCTAGGGCCATTTTGAGGATTAAATAAGTATATGTCAAGTGCTTAGAATAGTGTTTAGCACATCGGAAGCACTCAATGAATGTAACTGAAAGGAGAGGAAAAAATGTAATGAAAGGAAAAAAAATGCATAGGAATTCGAATGGTAAGACTGCCCTGAGAAGGTATATATATAATACCAGGTTTAAAAATGGAATATATTCAATACTTTGGCCACCTGATGCGAAGAGCTGACTCATTGGAAAAGACCCTAATGCTGGGAAATGTTGAAGGCAGGAGAAGAGAGTGACAGAGAATGAGATGGTAAGATGACAACACTGATTCAATGGACATGAACTTGGGCAAACCCTGGGAGATGGTGAGGGACAGGGAAGCCTGCAGTCCATGGGGTCATGAAGAGTCGGACACAACTTGGTGACTGAACAACAACAGAAATGGTCTACATGTGAGTGCCTTCAACTAACTCTATTAATAGCTGTCCTTTCTTTTCTGAGTTATCCAGATGAAGGGAAGCAATAATAGTGCCAGTGCACTCTCCACAGGTGTAACCTCAAATAGAGCGCTGCGTTCAGTTCAGGTGTCCATTGGAGAAGCCCATGGTCAACAAAGAGAACAGCAAAGAACTTCACTCAAGGAGGGAAGTGTCCACCCAACCCTGCGACCTAGTGATGAGAAAAGGAAAGACCACGGTCTACAGATACATGGATTGTTTGGGGGAGAAGGGGCAAATCCTGTGCAACTCTGGAGATGAGGGTTAAGAGGACAGACTCTATATGCAGGCAGGCTCCAGCCTAAGCTAAAGAAGGCTGTTCCAAGACGAGCAGTTCCCACAGAACCCTCGGAATACTCAGGTAGAAGCTGGGTGGCTGTCAGGGAGATAGAAGGTTAGGCAAAAGCACTTTTAAGGTCCTTTCTGACCTAACAGTCCATGATTTTATGAGGTAAGAGAGCCCAGAGTATATTTGAAAGTGAAAGTGAAGTTGCCCAGTCGTGTCCGACTCTTTGCGACCCCATGGACTGTAGCCTACCTGGCTCCTCTGTCCATGGGATTTTCCAGGCAATACTACTGGAGTGGATTGCCAAGTATATTTAAGCTGTAGCATATAGAAGTAAAACATCGTTCCTCCAGTACAATGGAGTTAGCAGGTTTGCTAGGCAGCCTTGGTGGTGGTGGTGGTTTAGTCATTAACTCATGTCCAACTCTTGTGACCCCATGGACTGTAGCCTGCCAGGCTCCTCTGTCCATGGGATTCTCCAGGCAAGAATACTGGAGTGGGTTGCCATTTTATTCACCAGAGGATCTTCCCAACCCAGGAATAGAACCCTGGTCTCCTGCCTTTTAGGCATATTCTTTATCCATTGAGCTATGAGGGAAGATCAATTGCTATGCAGCCTTAGCCTCACTAAATCCACAAAGGGTGATTTTGATGTAAAACAAACAAACAAAAAACCCTAAATGAATTAGAGGAACCATAACAGAATTTTATTCAACCACATATATTCAGGGCTCAGCTTAGCCAAAGAGCATCGTATCCAAGCAATACAAGGTTCTCGTTACTTTTTGTACAGTGTTGTCTTTGAGAGGTGAATGCAACATACCTGAACTAGTATCCTCATAAGCCAGGATAAAAGGGGCCTCTCACTGTTCAGGGCCAAGGTGATCATCACAGAACACAGGCTGTCAGTCTGCTATGGAAAACTTTTTTTTTTTTTTNCGACTTATTGGCTTAATAAATTTGTAAATAAGTTGAGTATGGCAGTCTAACTGGTTGACTGATAGCATCTACAGTCAAAAACAGAAACCACAGGCTGGAATGAGGATCTGAAATTAATAAAAACAACAACCAAGAAGGACAAAGAAGCTTTTAGAAGTATTTAACTATGAAAAAGATTTGGTATATTAAATTGTCTGTAAACTCAACAGGCAGCAAGAGGTGATGATGTGGCTTTCCAAAACAATAAACAAATAGTAGGTGAGATCAATAGGAGCAATGAGAATTAACAGGGAGTCCTGCTGGGGATAGGAGCAGACAGCAGGGAGAGCGACTCTGGAGCCAGACTTGCCTCTGCTTTCAACCTGGCTCCGCCACTTCCTAGAGGTAGAAAGGTGGTCAGTTGCTATACGTGTACTGTTTCCTCACTCATCAAATGGGGAGGAAGATGGTACTGGTACCTAGGGCCATTTTGAGGATTAAATAAGTATATGTCAAGTGCTTAGAATAGTGTTTAGCACATCGGAAGCACTCAATGAATGTAACTGAAAGGAGAGGAAAAAATGTAATGAAAGGAAAAAAAATGCATAGGAATTCGAATGGTAAGACTGCCCTGAGAAGGTATATATATAATACCAGGTTTAAAAATGGAATATGTTCAATACTTTGGCCACCTGATGCGAAGAGCTGACTCATTGGAAAAGACCCTAATGCTGGGAAATGTTGAAGGCAGGAGAAGAGAGTGACAGAGAATGAGATGGTAAGATGACAACACTGATTCAATGGACATGAACTTGGGCAAACCCTGGGAGATGGTGAGGGACAGGGAAGCCTGCAGTCCATGGGGTCATGAAGAGTCGGACACAACTTGGTGACTGAACAACAACAGAAATGGTCTACATGTGAGTGCCTTCAACTAACTCTATTAATAGCTGTCCTTTCTTTTCTGAGTTATCCAGATGAAGGGAAGCAATAATAGTGCCAGTGCACTCTCCACAGGTGTAACCTCAAATAGAGCGCTGCGTTCAGTTCAGGTGTCCATTGGAGAAGCCCATGGTCAACAAAGAGAACAGCAAAGAACTTCACTCAAGGAGGGAAGTGTCCACCCAACCCTGCGACCTAGTGATGAGAAAAGGAAAGACCACGGTCTACAGATACATGGATTGTTTGGGGGAGAAGGGGCAAATCCTGTGCAACTCTGGAGATGAGGGTTAAGAGGACAGACTCTATATGCAGGCAGGCTCCAGCCTAAGCTAAAGAAGGCTGTTCCAAGACGAGCAGTTCCCACAGAACCCTCGGAATACTCAGGTAGAAGCTGGGTGGCTGTCAGGGAGATAGAAGGTTAGGCAAAAGCACTTTTAAGGTCCTTTCTGACCTAACAGTCCATGATTTTATGAGGTAAGAGAGCCCAGAGTATATTTGAAAGTGAAAGTGAAGTTGCCCAGTCGTGTCCGACTCTTTGCGACCCCATGGACTGTAGCCTACCTGGCTCCTCTGTCCATGGGATTTTCCAGGCAATACTACTGGAGTGGATTGCCAAGTATATTTAAGCTGTAGCATATAGAAGTAAAACATCGTTCCTCCAGTACAATGGAGTTAGCAGGTTTGCTAGGCAGCCTTGGTGGTGGTGGTGGTTTAGTCATTAACTCATGTCCAACTCTTGTGACCCCATGGACTGTAGCCTGCCAGGCTCCTCTGTCCATGGGATTCTCCAGGCAAGAATACTGGAGTGGGTTGCCATTTTATTCACCAGAGGATCTTCCCAACCCAGGAATAGAACCCTGGTCTCCTGCCTTTTAGGCATATTCTTTATCCATTGAGCTATGAGGGAAGATCAATTGCTATGCAGCCTTAGCCTCACTAAATCCACAAAGGGTGATTTTGATGTAAAACAAACAAACAAAAAACCCTAAATGAATTAGAGGAACCATAACAGAATTTTATTCAACCACATATATTCAGGGCTCAGCTTAGCCAAAGAGCATCGTATCCAAGCAATACAAGGTTCTCGTTACTTTTTGTACAGTGTTGTCTTTGAGAGGTGAATGCAACATACCTGAACTAGTATCCTCATAAGCCAGGATAAAAGGGGCCTCTCACTGTTCAGGGCCAAGGTGATCATCACAGAACACAGGCTGTCAGTCTGCTATGGAAAACTTTTTTTTTTTTTTTGGTAATATCAAAACAAAACAAAAACTCCATGACTTTTATCTCAGAAAGAAGCAAATGAAACACATATGACTTCATTTGACAAGGGGAGGTTAGAAGCACGCTTTGAACACTGATAGCATGTGTGGAGCCGTATGCTGAAATGACGGGAAGGATTGTCTCCTCTTATGACTCAAAGTGGAGCAGATGGCCTGTGGGAACGGAGAAGGACCTTTCCCTCCTGGGTGGAGAACAGCACCACGCTGGGGACTAGAGGTTGCAGGGGATGGAGGGGTCGCCTGAGTCTGAAGCCCAACACACCCCTGGATGTGAAACAGGACGAGCAGCTGGGAGAGCAGCTCTGTACTCAACACTCTGTCGAGGCCTTACATTTAACACGCTGTGCACTAATGGTAAATGTAAGGTAAGACTAGTCCACATGGTATGGTTTGTAAAAGCTAAAAACTAGAAATTATCAACATGTCCAAACACATGGTTAGTCAGTCATGGAATATCCATAACCTGGAATATTTTGGAGCAGTTAAAAAAAAAAAAAACAGACATTGGTGTGTCAATAACAGGATAATCATCAGGATTACCCAAGGTGGAAAAAATTAACACACGCACTGGTGTGTATATACTTATACTTGATGGATGCTTCCTTGGAAGTGAATCATCTCTGCGTGGGGTGTTATGCCACAGACACCATGGCGACGTCTTCCTGGCATCCAGTACTGGGAGCGGCTCCTCTGGTTGCATCCACAGCCCCGAGGACAGCAGCTGCCTCCTGCGTTAAGTTCTCCTTCTAGCTCTCCTTCGGAAAACTGCTGGTCGATCCTAATAAGGCTACGGTGAGGTTATACAACATCCAGTGATTTGTATCAGATCCTAATAAGGCTACGGTGATGTTATACAACATCCAGTGATTTGTATCAATCTCTCTCTTTTTTAAACAATTGAGAAAAGATGCAACTTGTATATCATAAAATTCACCTTTTTAAAAATGTGTAATTCGGTGGGTTTTAGTATACTCACAAGGTTGTGCAAACACCACCAGCATTGAATTCCAGAACATTTGCATGAGCCCCAAAAGAAACCACATGAGCAGTCACTTTCCATTTTCTCTTTCTCCCTCAGATCCTGATAACCATTAGTCTACTTCTTGTCTCAATGTGCACACATGCCCGGTCGCTTTAGTCATGTTTGACTTTTTGTGATCCTATGGACTGTAGCTTGCCAGGCTCCTCTGATTCTCCAGGCAAGAATACTGGAGTGGGTTGCCACACTCTCCTCCAAGGGATCTTCCCGACCCAGGAATTGAGCCCGTGTCTCCTGAGTTTCCTGCATTGCAGGCAGTTTCTTTACTGCTGAGTCATCGGGGAAGCTCTCTTATCTCTATAGATTTGCCTATTCTGGATGTTTCAGATAAATGGAATCGTACAACATTTCCTTTCATGTCTAGCTTCTTGCAGTTAGCATGGTGTTTTCGAGATTCATCCACTCATGTAGCAGGGGCCAGTGCTTCAGTTCCTTCTTATGGCTAATGAATATTCCATTGTATGAATATAACACATTTTATTTACCAGTTCATCTGTTGATGGACAGCAGTTGCTTCCACTTTTTGGTTATTAAGAATAATGCTACTATCAACATTCCTGTACATGCTTTTGTATGAACTTATGTTTTCCTTTTACATGTAAACTTCAGAGTGAAATCTCTGGTTTGTATGGTAACTCTAAGTTTAAACTTCTGAGGATCGGCTGGACTGCTTTCCAAAGGAGCTGTATTGTTTTATATTCCTGCCAACAGTGTATGAGGGTTCTAATTTTTCCAAATCCTCATTGTCCTTTTTGATTATCTTTCCAGGTGGCCTAGTGGTAAAGAACCCTCCTGCCAATGCAAAAGATGTAAGACACTTGGGTTGGATCCCTGAGTGAGGAAGATCCCCTGGAGGAGGACATGGCAGCCCACTCAGTATTCTTGGACAAAGAATCCCAGGGACAGAGGAGCCTGGGGTCACAAAGAGCTGTGCACAACCAAAGCGATTTAGCACAGTCTAGTTTAAGTATAAAGTAATATTTCACTGAGGCTTTGATTTGCATTTCTCTGATGACTAATAATGTCAAGCATTGTATGTGCTTTTTGGCCATTGTATATCTCCTTTGGAGAAATGTCTATTCAGATCCTTTAATTATTTTTAAATTGAGTTATTTGTGTTTTTATTGAGTTGTAAGTTTCTTTATATATCCTAGATACAAGTCCCTCAGAATTATAATTTGCTTTCTCTTATATATATATAATATAAAGTATATTATAATATACTTCCTATCATTCTGTAGGTTGTCTTTTCACTTTCTTAATGGAGTTCTTTGAAACACAAAAGTTTGAAACTTATAAAGTCCAATTTATTGATACTTTCCTTCTTTGATTTTTGACCCTCCTTGGGTGTCATATCTAAGAAACTGTTACTTAATCCAAGCTCATGAAGACTTATACCTATGGCTTTTTCCCCTAATAGTTCAATAGCTTTAACTTACATTTAGGTCTTTGATCCATGTTGAGTCTGTTTCTGTATGTGATGTGAAGCAGAGAGTCTGATTTCATTCTTCTGCATGGGGATATCTAGCTGTCCCATGCACATTCGTTGAAAAGAATAGTCTTTCCCCCAATGAATAGTTCTGGCACCCTTGTCAGAAGCCAACTGACTGGACTTCCCTAGCGGTACAGTGGATAAGAATCCACCTGCCAATGCAGGAGACGCGAGTTAGATCCCTGGTCCAAGAAGATTCCACAAGCCAAGGAGCAGTTAAGCTCAACCACTGCGCCCGCATGTTGCAACTACTGCAGCCCGTGTGCCTAGAGCCTGCACTCCACACGGGGAAACACCGCATTGTGAGGCCTGGGCACCACAGCAAGGAGTAGCCTCCAGGGAAAGCACTGGCGCAGCAACGAAGACCCAGTGCAACCAAAAGAAAACAACAAAAAACGAAGCGGCCGTGAATGGCAGTGTTTGTTTCCAGATTCTCAGCTTTGCTCCACTGATCTACACGCCTGCCCGTATGCCAGTACCATGCCGTCTTGATTCCTGTAACTTTGCTGTTTATTGTTGTCGTGTCCAGCACTTATGACCTCGTGGACTGTAGCCCGCCAGGCTCCTCTGTCCATGGGATTCTCCAGGCAAGAATACTGGTGTGGGTTGCCATTTCCTTCTCCAGGGGGTCTTCCTGACTCAGGGATCAAACCAGAATCTCCTGCTTGGCAGGCAGATTCTTTACCACTGAGCCACCTTGGAAGCGCACTGTAACTTTGTAATAAGTGTTAAAACTGAGATGTATGAGTACTCTGCTTTCGTTCTTCAAGATTGTTTTGGGTGTTCTGGGTCTCTTGAATTTCCATATGAACTTTAGGATCAGCTTGTCCATTTTTGCAACAAAGGAAAAAAAAAAAAAGACTGCTGAGAGTTTGGCAGGGATTATACTGAATCTGTAGATCAGTGTTGGGAGGATTGCATCTTAACAACCCTGTCTTTCAATTCATGAACACAGGATGATTTTCTATTTATTCAGTTCTTCAATTTCTTTCAGCAGACTTTTATAGTTTTTAGTATGTTTTGCACTTCTTTTGTTAAAGTAAGTTATTCCTAAGTATTTTATCATTTTTGATGTTATAAATGAATTCATCTTTTAATTTCCTTTTCAGATTATTATAGCTGGCGTAAAGAAACACAACTGTCTTAATGAATAGGTAAAGAAGATGTGGTACATATATGCAACAGAACACTACTCAGCCCTAAAACACAAAGATTGCCATTTTGCACCAACATGGATGGGCCTAGAAATTAACATACTAAGTGAAGTAAATCAGACAGAGAAAGACTAATATTATATGACATCACTTATAATGTGGAATCTAAAAAGTAGTAGAAATTAACTTATTTATAAAAGAGAAACAGACTTATAGACATAGAAAACAAACTTATGGTTATCAGAGGGGAAGTCAAGGAGAGAGATAAACTGGAAATTTGGGCTTAACAGATATACATTGCCATATATAAAGTAGATAAACAATAGGATTTACTAAATAGTGCAGGCAATTATAGTCAATATCTTATAAATAACCTAAATGGAAAATAATGTGAAAAATATATCTAGCTTTCTTGGGCTTAGTGGTAAAGAAACTGCCTGCCAGTGCAGGAGATGTAAGAGATGCCAGTTCAGTCCCTGGGTCAGGAAGATCTCCTGGCAAAGGAAGTAGCAACCAACTCCAGTATTCCTGCCTAGAAAATCCCATGGATTTTCCCTGGTGGGCTAGAGTCCATGGGGTCACAAAGAGTTGGACGTGATTGAGCACACAAATGAACACAGCATCTTTCTCTCTCTCTCTCTCTATATATATATATATATGTATATATATATAAAATCACTGAATCACTTTGTTGTACACCTGAAACTAACACAATATTCAATTAAAACAGAAAGAAGCACAATCATGTTTTGTATACTGCTCTTGTATCTTGCAATCTTAATGAACTTGTTTTAGTTTTAACAGTGTTTGGTGTGGATTCTTTAGAATTTTCCATATAGATTATGTCATCCACAAAAAGATAGTTTCACTTCTTCCTTTCCAATGTGAATGTCTTTTATTTTACTTTCTTAGCTAATTACTTTGACTAGATCCTACAGTACAATGTTTAACAGAAATACAATCCCTCTTTTTTAACCCTTCTTTCCTCAACCATTGACTTGAAAAGGGAAGGAGCCCCTATGAAATTGGGTTCTAACACGTAGTAAGATTTTTTTTTTTACTATTTGTTAATATTTTGGGCTACCCTAGTAGTTCAGTCAGCAAAGAATCTGCCTGCAATGCAGGAGACCCAGGTTCGAGTCCTGGGTCAGGAAGATCCCCTGGAGAAGGAAATGGCAACCCACTCCAGTACTCTTGCCTAAAGAATTCCATGGACAGAGGAGCCTGGCAGGCTACAGTCCGTGGTGTCACAAGAGTCGGACATGACTTAGTGACTAAACCACCACCAAGATCTTTTTCTCTTGTGTCTTTGCAGCAGGTTCAGTCAAATAGTTGTACAGCTTTTGTCAGTCATTCTTGANTCGTTCTTCAAGATTGTTTTGGGTGTTCTGGGTCTCTTGAATTTCCATATGAACTTTAGGATCAGCTTGTCCATTTTTGCAACAAAGGAAAAAAAAAAAAGACTGCTGAGAGTTTGGCAGGGATTATACTGAATCTGTAGATCAGTGTGGGGAGGATTGCATCTTAACAACCCTGTCTTTCAATTCATGAACACAGGATGATTTTCTGTTTATTCAGTTCTTCAATTTCTTTCAGCAGACTTTTATAGTTTTTAGTATGTTTCGCACTTCTTTTGTTAAAGTAAGTTATTCCTAAGTATTTTATCATTTTTGATGTTATNAAGACTGCTGAGAGTTTGGCAGGGATTATACTGAATCTGTAGATCAGTGTTGGGAGGATTGCATCTTAACAACCCTGTCTTTCAATTCATGAACACAGGATGATTTTCTATTTATTCAGTTCTTCAATTTCTTTCAGCAGACTTTTATAGTTTTTAGTATGTTTTGCACTTCTTTTGTTAAAGTAAGTTATTCCTAAGTATTTTATCATTTTTGATGTTATAAATGAATTCATCTTTTAATTTCCTTTTCAGATTATTATAGCTGGCGTAAAGAAACACAACTGTCTTAATGAATAGGTAAAGAAGATGTGGTACATATATGCAACAGAACACTACTCAGCCCTAAAACACAAAGATTGCCATTTTGCACCAACATGGATGGGCCTAGAAATTAACATACTAAGTGAAGTAAATCAGACAGAGAAAGACTAATATTATATGACATCACTTATAATGTGGAATCTAAAAAGTAGTAGAAATTAACTTATTTATAAAAGAGAAACAGACTTATAGACATAGAAAACAAACTTATGGTTATCAGAGGGGAAGTCAAGGAGAGAGATAAACTGGAAATTTGGGCTTAACAGATATACATTGCCATATATAAAGTAGATAAACAATAGGATTTACTAAATAGTGCAGGCAATTATAGTCAATATCTTATAAATAACCTAAATGGAAAATAATGTGAAAAATATATCTAGCTTTCTTGGGCTTAGTGGTAAAGAAACTGCCTGCCAGTGCAGGAGATGTAAGAGATGCCAGTTCAGTCCCTGGGTCAGGAAGATCTCCTGGCAAAGGAAGTAGCAACCAACTCCAGTATTCCTGCCTAGAAAATCCCATGGATTTTCCCTGGTGGGCTAGAGTCCATGGGGTCACAAAGAGTTGGACGTGATTGAGCACACAAATGAACACAGCATCTTTCTCTCTCTCTATATATATATATATATATGTATATATATATAAAATCACTGAATCACTTTGTTGTACACCTGAAACTAACACAATATTCAATTAAAACAGAAAGAAGCACAATCATGTTTTGTATACTGCTCTTGTATCTTGCAATCTTAATGAACTTGTTTTAGTTTTAACAGTGTTTGGTGTGGATTCTTTAGAATTTTCCATATAGATTATGTCATCCACAAAAAGATAGTTTCACTTCTTCCTTTCCAATGTGAATGTCTTTTATTTTACTTTCTTAGCTAATTACTTTGACTAGATCCTACAGTACAATGTTTAACAGAAATACAATCCCTCTTTTTTAACCCTTCTTTCCTCAACCATTGACTTGAAAAGGGAAGGAGCCCCTATGAAATTGGGTTCTAACACGTAGTAAGATTTTTTTTTTTACTATTTGTTAATATTTTGGGCTACCCTAGTAGTTCAGTCAGCAAAGAATCTGCCTGCAATGCAGGAGACCCAGGTTCGAGTCCTGGGTCAGGAAGATCCCCTGGAGAAGGAAATGGCAACCCACTCCAGTACTCTTGCCTAAAGAATTCCATGGACAGAGGAGCCTGGCAGGCTACAGTCCGTGGTGTCACAAGAGTCGGACATGACTTAGTGACTAAACCACCACCAAGATCTTTTTCTCTTGTGTCTTTGCAGCAGGTTCAGTCAAATAGTTGTACAGCTTTTGTCAGTCATTCTTGATCAAAACAATTGGCCAAAACACAAACTAAATGCAAAGCATGAGGGAGACATACGAGGAGTAAACAAATATTCTGTAGAAGAGAGTCAATTTAGGATTACATGAGATTACAGCCAAAAGTACTCACTGGTTCACAGTTTTTCTGAATGGCAAATTAATACTCATTACCCAAAAATGTAATGTAGATAGTGCTAGAATTGGCTGAGGGCATGAGATATCCTCAGAGGATGAGCAAAATAGGAGTGAACTATTATAGAGTGGTTTATGTAATATAGGAATTATTTTTTAGGAAAATATTTCATAAGCAAATAGTGCTATAACGAATCAGTACCCCAATGCATATATGCTTATAAGGCTTATTTTCCAAAGGATTCACAAGACAATATGATTATCTCAGGGTGAGGACTACAGTGGTAGGGACAGAATTTTATGCCTTTCTAACAAAGGTCCGTCTAGTCAAGGCTATGGTTTTTCCAGTGGTCATGTATGGATGTGAGAGTTGGACTATAAAGAAAGCTGAGTGCAGAAGAATCAATACTTTTGAACTGTCGTGTTGGAGAAGACTCTTGAGGGTCCCTTGGACTGCAGGGAGATCCAACCAGTCCATCCTAAAGAAGATCAGTCCTGAATGTTCATCGGAAGGACTAATGCTGAAACTGAAACTCCAATACTTTGGCCACCTGATGCAAAGAGCTGATTCATCTGAAAAGACCCTGATGCTGGGAAAGATTGAGGGCAGGAGGAGAAGGGGATGACAGAGAATGAGATGGTTGGATAGCATGACTGACTCAATGGACATGGGTTTGGATGGACTCCGGGAGTTGGTGATGGATGGGAGGCCTTGGCATGCTACGGTTCATGGGGTCGCAAAGCATCGGACACGACTGAATGACTGAACTGAAAGTGAAACTGAGTCTTCTTATTTTTTAAACATGGTTAACTAGTAGTGCTTATGAACTACTTTATTTCTTCTTTATGTTTTTCTATATTTAAAAAGAATGTAGTCTACTAAATGCTATTGCAAAAAAGAAACACCAGGTACATTACATATGTAATTATGGGCCTATCAAAGAGAATTCTCCCCTCCCTTAGAAATACTTGAGTGATGAGTAACCAGAGAATGGTCTGAAAAATGAAGAAGGCAGGGTTATTTGAGTCAACTACTCAGGATGTGTCTGTCATCTTTGCTGGGTAAAAGAAGTGTGAGCTGAGGGTGTCCCTCCACCCTCAGGAACTGAGTGGGCAGCTCAAGGGGGTGGAGCTGGCCCTCGAGACAGGAAAGGGCAGGGTAGGTTTCTGGTTGGCTGGGAGCCCCTCAAGATTTTCAGAAAATGCTGGCACAGGTACAGCAACCTCCTGTCACGAAAGGGTAGAAGCAGTCTATACAGCTAGCTGCCCAGCATGTGTGATTCAAATTAAAAACAAACAAACAGAAACAATGAAGCAGACAGGGAAAACGGGGTGGAGGGGACCTTGAGCCTGAGTGATGGAGGATGGAGGGCAAGAGTTCCAAGATACAGATATCGAGAACCTCACAGGCCAGCGCTAGTGGTCTCAGCTCTGGTTAGAACTCTTGAAGGCCATACACCAAGGAACGTTTTTCTTCTCAGGGCTGTTGTCAGATTCTGCATAGAGGCCAGGGAAGCTGTACAGAGCAGAGCCAGAGGGGACACCAGGGTGGCCCTTATGTAGAGATTAGACCAGAAATAGGTTTCCAACGGTCTTAGATGCATTGCCAAGTTAATTCTTTCCTCAGGCTGTTCATTTGAGCATCTCTGTTTAATGTTCAGATTTTTTGCGGGGGGGAGGGGTGGTGGCGGCGCGGTGTGCTTGCTTTTAATCTTACCCTTTCTATTTGTAACCAGGAATTCTTCTACTTAAAAAAAAAAAAAAAAAATCTCTTGGGAATTCCCTGGCAGTCCAGTGGTAGAAGCTCTGAGCTTCCACTACAGGCAGCTCAGGTTCAATCCCCTGTTTGGGAACTAAGAACCCACATGCTGAGTGAGGTGTGGCCAGTAACTAACTAACTAACTAAAAACAAAATTCTCTTAATTTCTTAGCAAAATTAACTTTGGAACATTCTAGCCAATTGCAAGTTTGTGAGGAGGAAAGGTAGGTGTTTCTAGGCTCTGCTTGGTAAAGAGACAGGGTGCCTCCGTGGTCGCCAGCTGGAGGGTGGCAGCCACGAAGGAGGAGACAGAAACCAGAATAAATCAGGAGAGAGTGAGGCTGGCCGTGGGGGCTGCATCTTGGAGCCCTCTGTCACGTGCTGAGCAAACATTTACCTGGTGCCAGAGGGTCTAGATGACAGTATCTAACATGTGTTGAGTATTTACTATAGGTTGAACCATAGGAAATTCACAATAGTCAGTCATTTTAGATGTATCAAAATGGCAATTTCCCGTGATTTAGTCTAACACATGTATTCTAAATGATCTGCATGTACTCATCACACTTGTTGTTCACATTCATCTATAGAGTGGAAACTGTTGTGTTACTATTCCCATTCTACCGGGAGGAGCTAAGATCAGTCTGGTTGTGTACCTCTCTCAAGGTCACATTGCAAGTAGTGGAGTCAGCACTGGACTCAAATCCCGGCGTTTGGCTTCGAGGCTCACTTAACCCTATGCTACTTTTCTTGGGTTGAGAACTGAGCACTAATGAGCTCTGGAGAGTTTAGGTCTGCCTCCTCAGACGATTTTTTTTCTAAAAAGAGGCAGGGTAGACTAGGTCTTAGCCAAGAAGGCACCGAGACTGTAGCCCTTCACCTTGTTCAAGTCGTAACAAACTTCACAAAGCTCATGTATTCAACCAGTTCCTTTACCGGGTCAGTTCTTATCTAGGATCAGAGACAGCTTTACATCCTTTTATTAGAAGCCGTCTTGAAGCTGTATGGACATTTCAATCAGTTTTGAAAAACCCCAAATGAGTGACTCATTCAAAGCCTTAGACGATTTAAGAAGAGGGTCCCAAGCTCTTCAAATCTCAGGTCTGGGTTCCTGAAATCTAGTTCTATCTGGCCTCTCTACACTCTCTCTCTGATTGTACGTTATCCCAAAGGCTGGGTAATCTTCCCAGAATGCCATTTTCACTATGTCATTCTTGGAACTGAAAAAAGTTTCCCACTGCCGAGACAGTCACATGCAAACTCTTGAATCTGGCATCAAAGGAACTCCATTACTCAGCCTGGTCCACCTTCAGTCTCAGAGGTTCTTAATGGTTCTCCTAGTCAGGAAACCCATTTCTCACTTAATGGCTATGTCCACAATCAATTCACCGTTTATGCCTGCCAGGCTTTGCTCATTGAGCTCCTTTCCCTTCACTGCTTTACTAGCGTCAACGCAATTCTCTCTTACCCTCCAAGCTCAAGCCTCACATCTTCTGAATGGCCATTTCTAACTAAGCTTACAAATATTACTAACTAAGCTTACAAATATTAAACTCTTAGCTCTTTGAATTCTGAGGATGCAGCCTAGAATTTGTCTATCTACTCTCTTGTGAACAATATTTCAACTCTCTTTATAATACACAAAGAAACTCAGACAGAGATCATGTTGTCTACAACATTCACTTCTTCAGCATTTATCAAGCACCCAGCATTTAGTATTCTTGCCTGGAGAACCCCTATGGACAGAGGAGCCTGGCAGGCTACAGGGAGAAAGAAAGAAGAAAAATGAAGATGTTAGTTGCTCAGTTGTGTCCAACCCTTTGTGATCCCATGGACTGTAGCCCACCAAGTTCCTCTGTCCATGGGGATTCTCCAGGCAAGAATACTAGTGTAGGTAACCATTCCCTTTGCCAGGGGATCTTCCCAACCCAGGGATCGAACCTGGGTCTCCAGCATTGCAGGCAGATTCTTTACCATCTGAGCCACCAGGGAGAGATGGTGTCATATGGACAGTTCAGCATTCACATCTGATCTTTAAGAGAGAGCTGGAGGTTTGGGAGCCTTCAGCACAGACGAGAGGTGTGGCCAGCTGTGCCAGTGGCCCACTCATATCCCATGGGACCCTTTCATCATTTGTGTTCACATAAGCTCTCAGCATGCTCTCTTGACTCTTTGTCAGATGTGACCCTCAGGTTGCCTGAGCCTATTTTGCCTGTGAACACAAGAACCAGAAACACCTGGAATGTATTTCTCTCTCAGCAATGATGACAGGTGCTGGAACATTCACTCTCTGGGCTCCTTGCCCCTGATGGGGACCATTCTGAAGCTGACCCACACTGCTTCCAGGGCACTCCTGTATAACCTGACTTGATATCATGGCACCTGGCTAGGCAGTCCATTCTCCCTTCAATTTTCCCCTTCTGAGACTGCTTCCTAACAAATCTCTTTGACAAGAATTTCATCTGCTTCAGAGGGATCCCCACTAAGAGAAAGTGTTTAAGTGAAACCACTCCAGGAGGATGAGCCGTCAGGAGGGGTTCCCTAGGGAAGGCCACCTCTAACTACAGGAGGATGAAGACTGTGAAGGAGATGGCAGGGGGATGGCAGACGGGACCAAGGAGAACCAGAAGAGCGGCAGCCATGAAATAGAAGTTTCCAGAAGGAAGGAGTTATTGTCAGTGCCAAACAAAGCAGAGGAGCCTAATACGGTAAGATTAAGAGTAGAGGAGCCCGATGAGTTAAGCCTAATAAGGTGAACGATGTTTACAGAATCTGGTGACCATAAGGGCACAGGGCCCTTCAGAACAATTTTCCCTAGACTTGTGACCCCAGTTCATGTCCAAAGTGATGGGAACTTCTTCCTCCCTCGGTATGTTAATCTTCCTTCGTGTCTCTCTTATAGGCAGAGGGGTCTAAAGCTCACTCATATATGTAGCTCTGTGATATGCATCAAGGCATATTCATTTCCAGTTCTGTTTCTGTAACCAGACATTTCTCTTTAGCTGTACTGAGACTGTCAGGTTGGCACTCAGATATCTGAGAGGTCAGGATAGACATGGATGCTGATGTGCTTACAGAATCAAAGGCTAGTGGCTTCAGTCTTTTCTTTGGGGCAGGAGCAAGAGAAGGAAAGGAAGGAGGGGAAGTTCTGGAATAGATACCAAAGGCAACACAGAAGGGGGCTGCCCAAGGAGGAGCGAAGGGATTTACTTGTGCCTGCAGGGCTACTGAAAGAAGAATTCCGGGGAGTGTTCAGGCTCAGGGTGGAGGAGCAGTGGTGAAGACTGACACTCTGGGCTGGTTTTTCCATGAGAAAGGCTTATGTGGCTGTGGATGGACACGTTCCCACACGTGGGCGGGAAAAGATGCTGTGTTCTTGAAGGATTAGAAATAAGAATTTTGAAAAAAACTTTAAAGGTGAAGACTTCATGCATACTAGAGAAGGTTTACACATAGGTTTTTAAGGGAAAAATGGAAAACTGTGCTCAGGTACTGTGCAAATTCAAAGGACTCATGGCAGGAACATTCCATTTTGGCCACAGAGTTACAGACTTGAAGGGTTTCCTCTTATTATGGGATGTCTTTGTAATGGGGGGGCGTGCAGCAAGGGATTCACGAGGAAGATAGGAAAAGAGCTCACATTTCTCTAGAACCATATCAACTGTGGAGGCAGTAGTTAGAAAGAGCCACGTCAGACTCTGGGCTTGTCAGCACCTCTTCAACGTGATATATTTTAAGGTTTTCTCAGCACGAGTTTGACTTTTAACAATGAATCCAGAAAAAGGGGGATGTGATAATAAATCACAAACAATAAAAACCAACAGAGATTTCTTCTGACCCTGCCACCGAAGCTCTTCCATCCCGCTGGCCAGTCATGATACGATAACTGAAAGCACTTGGAAGAGGCTGGATGCAGCTACACCCTGGAGACCAGAGGCATGGGAGCCTTTCAGAAGGCACATTGCTTGTCAAGAGTCATGGCTGCTACATGGACAAGGGAGGGGCTTTTAGGCCGGGGGTTGGGGAAAGGAATAGGAGAGAGTAAAGCAGTGGCTGCCAGGCAGGGGAGAGTGGAACGGCAGTGAGATCAGGCTTTGCAGGGTGAACGGTTCTGCCCAGGGTGGTGCAGAGGTGAGAGAGGGTCTGGAGACAGCCACTGGGATCTCGTCTATGGGAAAGGCATTTTAATAATTAACTAATGAGAAAAGGCATGGAGCCAGTAGTAATGTGACCCTAGCCTTTTGAAACTATGCCTTAGGACCCTGCAGGCACGTTACAGGCTCCCCAGCCAGTGAAGGCTGAGACAGATAGGAAAACACAAGGAATGGCTGTAACCAAATAAAACTTACCACTAGGTCGATTTAAGACACATTTGATGAGAGCTGTAATTCAACACTGGGAATATGGAAGGTACAAATGGAACAGGTCTTATAAATTACTGAAATTAGCAAGTCAGAGACAAACATAATTTTAATTTTTCTCTTCTCACTTTGTTAATACTCCTTTAATATCATCAACACAATATTGAATTTGCTGTTTCCCTATATTGACTGAAATAATCAGATACACTCTTATGTGTAAAAACACAAAGATGCTTTGGTCTAAGAATTCTTTTTTCAACACAACCTTCATGTCCTTTCACAGTTCAAGATGCCTGGAGTTTTCTTTCTTTCTTTTTTTTTACTGCAACTAAATGCTATGTCGAGTTCTTCAGAGACAGGAAGATAGAGTAGGAAAAAGAGGATTACTTCAACCCCCACTCTGCTCTTAATCAGCTATATGATGTTGGACACCTTAACCAGTCTTTCAAAACCACGAGTCACCTAAGTGAAGATGTTAAATAGCCAGCAGGAGAGGTGAGGAAGGACCAGCAGTGAAGCAGAAGGTAATCAAGGAGACTGTGACACAGAAGACAAGAGAAGAAAGTGTTTTTAGAAAGAGTGGTCAACCATGTTGAAAGTTGTTGCAAAGATAAGTTGAAGCTTCCGTTGCATCTGGCAATATGAAACTAAGACTTCTAAATTGCTCTTGGTCCATTATTTCAAGACCACGGGGTATCTTAAAAGAGAGGGGAAAAACATAGCATCTTTGATGATCATTTTATGAGACTTCTTTCCCAAGGTCTTATTTTTGTATCAAAACAAAAATCTGAGAATAAATTTTTACAATCCTGGTTTTTCCTTTTCACTTTCTGTCATTCTAGGTTCTCTGTGCCCATTTAAGGGAGAATTCTAAGGGATGGGAGTAAACTAGACTGAGACTATACAATTCAGGGCAGGTTCAGAAACATTTCCTCTTCATTGTAAGTGCATCTGATAACAATATTTTCCATACTGATGTGCAACAATCTTTCAAATGCACTCATTTCATGGTTAGCCTAAATTTAGGCAAACACAATTTCTGAATACTAAGAAAAACAAATGCCATAATAAGCCTTCTAGCACAAGGGTCTAAAAATAGTGTATTCTTTTTCCCAGCTCCACACACAAAGGAAAAGCTCTTGGACGTCAGAAGTTCCCTGAAGCCCCAAGACAAGGCTCTCTGCATATGTGTACTGACTTCCCAGTGGACATCTGGCTGTTTATATGTTGGGAACACATTTCATCAACTAACTTTAGTTATAATATCCTTACCCACTCAGATGGTCTGTGGTCATTCAGAACTGGAAGCATCGAAGGGACTTAGAGACTTAGAAATTGGGGAAACTGAGTCTTGAGAGCCTCGAGTCTTGGCGGGATTGGTGAAGTTACACAGCTCACACACCAGTCTGTTCCTGCATCAGCCGCCTTAAAACAAACCTCCCAGGCCCTCACCTTGCTCCCCTCCCAGCACAACTCCTCTCACAAAGTCCAGACTCAGTGTCTCTGCCTTCTGACCTCCCATTCATTCTCTGCCCACTTCAATCTGACTCCCTTCTCCACAACTCATGAATAAATGCATGCATGTCAAGGTCACCAACATCTTTCACGTGATCCAAACAAAGGTCACTTCCCTCCATCCCTTTTACAACACCCCTCAGCAACATCTGACACCCCACTCCACCTTCTCGACTCATTTTCTTTCCTGGCTTCCATGACTCCTGGCCTCTGGGTTTTCTCTACATTGATTTTCCCAGTTTCTCTGCTGACTCCTCATCTTCCTCCCAGCCTCTTCTCTCACTTTTTCTTTCCTACCTGGTGATTTCAACGGGCTCAGAATTGTAAGTATCCATAGGGTGAATGGTTCAGACTCTCCACTGAGCTCCTGACTTGTAAACCCCACTGCATTCTCCACACTGAATGTCTATTTGGCACATCACACTTAACAACACGCAAGACCGAAATCTTTATTCTTCCCTCCAAAGCCTGCTCCTCCCAAAGTCTTTACCATCTCACCAAATGGCATCACCATCTGTCTACCCAGCTGCTCAAGTCAAAAGCCTAGAAGTCATTCTGGACACTTTCATTTTCCTTTTCTCCATATTAAACAGACCAAAGACCTGCCAGTTCCATTGCCAAAGCATGTCTTAAACAGGCCTGCTTCTTGCGTCTATCCCGCCGCCACCAGGACCGCTAGTGTGGACTACTGCAACTTCTAACCCTCCTCCTTGCTTTTCATCTGCTGCCTGCAGTCTATGCCACACAGCGGCCAGGGAAGCAGTGTAAAAACGCCAGACAGATCAGATCCTCTGTCCTTAAGGCCCTGGAGCAACTCAGGACAAGGCCAGATGATCCAGCTCCCACCCGCCTCTCCCGACCTTCCAACTGCACCACGACCATCCTTTCTTCCTCAACCCCAGCATGCCAGGCCCCTTCCTGCATGCAGGCCTTGGTGCACCTCCAAGAAGCACTCCCCACCCTCCCTACTATAAATCTCCGGGTTCCCTTCGCATCAGCTTCTTACTGCCTGTAACTAAGCTGTGCACACAAGAGGGTCCCTGCTAAGTGAAAGTTCTGAGAGAGCAGGGACCCTATCCACGGTGGCCATGGGTGTCGCCATTCTGGCAGCTGAGGGAAAGGATGCTCATAGTGGCACTGGGTGGGGAGGGCAGGCTCCTGGCTCCTAAACAATGGATGAGTCAGCTGACGCCTGCGGTTGGTGTGCGAGGGAAGGCAACTCCCTGGGAAGAGTGGCCACACCCAGTGCTGCTGCACAAGAGCACTGGCTGGCCTCGCTGGGGTCAGCCTGGGCTCGGCATTCCCCTCAGACCTCGGCCTTAGTGTGCAGTCACTGCAGAAGCGGGGATTTCATTTAAAAACAAATGGCAACAGAACTGGTCCAGGCAGGCTTCTACCTAGGCAGTAGACTGGCCCTGGGGGCTGCCATCTAAAATAAGGGGCGATTCCTGGATGGCCGCCTTCCCACCTGTCTGACTGCAGATTCCAAAGGCTTGGCTCCAGTCAACAGGGGGGCAGGAGGAAAGCTTCTGTTGCCATAGTAACCACAGTGCTCCTGGGGCCTAGGCTCAAGGTTTCAGATAAACAACTATTTAGAGAAGTAAAGAAAAGGAGAGGAGAGAAACCAAAAAAAAAAAAAAAAATTGGTGAAATGGCAAGAAGTAATCCTGTAAGTATTGCAAAACATGCTCTGAAAATAAAACCAAGGAGCCAAGAGGAGAATCCTCCCACCAGCACGGGAGGGAGTGGCCTCCTGCCGGGGACCCAGCCGGAACAAAAGGCCCCATTGACACAAACATCTGTTACTACTAAACACTTAGGAATCAATATTTTCCTAAAGGCTTTTTTTTTTCTTTTCTCCTTTTGGCTTTAAAGGGTTACTTTCTGCCAGGCTACCAGACCCTCACCTTCTCCAAGTCCACGGTCACCGTGTAAAGTGACTATTAGAACTTCAGATGAAGAATTTGATCCTGGAAATGGCCCTGTGCTAGTTTTTTTCCTGAACACAGACACCAGGAAAATGTCAGAAGGCAAATCCAAACCCACGCCCTGAAAGACTTAAAATGTTAACAGTCACATCCCTGGGAGGATGAGTAATCTAGCCCAATTTAATTTAAAAAGGAAACCCAGCAGATTTAAGAGATGGCCTGGATGTGCCTTGAAGAGAAGCAGGAGCGTGATAGGGAGGACGGGAAGGTGACAGGATCATGGGGGCTTTACCTCAACACCTGCATTTCCTCCGGGGAGTTCTGCACCTCGTCCTGGAGGCGATGCCAGCGCAGGCAAGCCCTCAGCTTCTGCTGCTCCCGGGCCTCGTGGGGGGCCAGCTGCTTGGAGCACAGACGCACAAACACACATGCACAAAACACAGTCACTGCTGTCCTCTGCAGAGTCAGAGCCGCCCAATGGAGCGGCAGGCTTTGTTTCAGGGGGTGATGGCACAGACAGCCCCCACTGCGCCTTGTGCCCCGTAGGGAAAGTCCGAGGGCCAAAGAGGTCTTTCAGGTCCTCAGACGAAGAACCAGCCCGCCCTCCTGCGCTGCCTGTTTGGGACGTGCCCCCTGGTCCGACAGCCTCCCACTCCGCCCCCCCGCCCCACCCCCCTCGTCCTGCCCTGGAG
>SJYV01011131.1:830200-842739 GCA_006410875.1 Neotragus pygmaeus | reverse complement strand
TCCTGCCCTGGAGAGAGCAGACCTCCCTAGGGGCTGGTTTCCACTCTGATTCCATCCAGCTCTTTCTTGCCTTGTCTTTTCGCACAGGGTGGGAAAGGTCCCCTCCATTTACCTCCTATTTTTTCCCAGCCCCCAGTTTTGTTAAGGGCTGTTTACAGGGGAGCTAATGTAACCCAGATGACTCTGTTTGCATATAACCAGGAAGAGCCCAGTGCCTAGCCTCCCTCTCGGGCGGGAAGGCCATCATCCCTGCCTTACTGGGCAGAACTGGCTGCTGTCACCCATGTGCTCACAAGGCCCCTCGGCTTTAAATGCCACAGTGAGGGGTGGGTGGGATGGAGGAGGGACATCCACTGGGGAAGGAACTGTCAGTGTCTGCAGGCATTCCTGGAAACTAACAGATACTTACTGATTCTCTGCTAGGCCCTGGGGACATGACGGACACAACTATGAACTTGAGGAGTCAAGGGAGACAGATGAGAATACTAACCATTGGAGTCCAGTGATGGTAGGGGTTGAAGAAGGACCCCAGAGCTCCCCGGACAACCAGGGTGTTCAGAGGGTTTTCCTGGGAAGGGGATGGGGTTTGAACTGGTCCTCAGGGAAAGCAGGAGCCAGCTAGGAGAGGAGAAATTTCAGGAAGAGGGGAAGCATGTACAAAGCTCATGGGGCCTGGAAAGAGTGTGAAATATTTTAAAAATGGGGAAGGTTAAGGTTGGCCAGGGAGCAGGCTGCCATTCAGGGAGGGACAGAAGTGCCAAGCAGCTAGCAGTGGTGACATGATCAACAAAATTTGTGTGTCCTGTTGTTATGGACTGAATTGTGTTCCCCCAGCAGGAAACCCTATGTTGAAGACCTAGTCACCGGTGTGACTATTTGGAGATAGGGGCCTCTAAGGAGGTAATTAAGGTTAAATGAGTTCAAAAGGATGAGGCCCTAATCCAATAGGGTTGGTGTCTTTGTAAGAAGAGGAAGAGACACTGAAACTCTCTCTCTGGGCCATGTGACAACATAATGAGAAGATGGCCCTTATCAAGCCAGGGAAGAGAGGCCTCATCAGAAACCAAGCCTGTCGGCACCTTGATCTTGAACTTCCCAGCCTGTTTAAGTCTCTTGGTCTGTGGTACTTTGTTATGGCAGCCTGAGCCGACTAAGACACCTGTGAAGAAGTCTAGACTTTCTCCAAGTTGATGACAAGTTATATGACTCAACTTGCCACTAACTCAATTCACTTCTCTCTATGGAATCCCACTGACAGGAGTGGAGGTTTCTATCTCCTTGTTCAGAGATCCCCCACTCCCCTTTGCTGTACTTGATAATGTGTGGCACTGCACAGCACAGTCTCCTGGGCAGAAAAGTAACATCGCACCCTCACACCTTGTGCAGTGATTAAGTAACCTGCTGACCGGGAGAGTCCCCTGAGGCCAGAGGAGCACTTTTCTGCCCTGAGGAGCACTTTTCTCTGGCTGAGGAGGCTTGGCAGGGACCACCATCAGCTCAGTCTTATTCAGCCTTCAAGGAAGGGATCAGAGCAAGGGATGAACCCTGGAAATGTTTCCAATCTTTGTGCTGATTCCAGAATGGACACTTGGCTTCAGAGGGTATCTGTGGTTTCACATATTGAAGATTTACCGCATGTGCCTTAAAGGATGATGTGGTGGACAGCCCCCTACTCCAGGTTAAGGGTAAAGGAGGGACAGAGAAACTTTAACCCCTATTTTCCCTTTGAGGCTCATAAGAAGTCATCTCCTCCAAGAAAGTTTTCTGGGTTTTCCCATATCCAGCCTCTTTCACCTTTGAACTCCCACACTAATTAGTGTTTACCTCTCTTTTCTAACTTATTTTCTTCTTCCTTCCACTACATGCTTTCCTTATCTTCAAAATTAGACTCTGACCTTTTTCAAAGCAGCGTTGTGGACTTAGCCTTTTATCTCTATGAATCTAGCAGAGAATGGACACATGGAAGGTTTATAGCTGTGAGATGCAGCCAGGCCAGCTTTGTGCCTCTATCACTACCGATAGATGCAGGGCAGAACAGCTAGAGGCAGGAACCAAGCAGAGAGATTCCAGGAGGTAGAGGCAAGAGGAAGGATAAAGGGGGAGTGCTCTTTGGGGATTCAGGACATAAAGGGCAGAGAGATGGTCATCAGACACCTGACATACACTCATGATTACCAGAATAGCACGAATCTGATTGTCTCAGTTGGAAGCACCTCAGAGGAGAGATGGTGAGAGAGGCACATTTACATTAAACGTATTCAATCCCTGCTGAATGCCTACTCCATGCAAGGTAGTGGCAAAAACAAAGATGACGAGAATAAGAAAGACAACTGATATTTCCTGCACATACTCCATGTGTCAGGCATGGTGCTAATAAGCTCATTCACACACCACCCCTTCCACTCTGCAAGGTTAAGCATTTTATAAATGAGGAAACTGAGCCTCAGAGAGGTGACTTAACCCCCTGACACTCACAAAGATGGTAAGCAGCAAAGCTGGGATTCCAACCCGGGTCCTACTTCAAACCCAGCCTTTCTGCTCAAGAATCTGCCATGTGACCTCACTTCACAGGATTCTGCATAGAGAGGGACACAGCTATGCACACTGCTAGCTCAGTAGCCAAGGTGGGAAAGTGGGGTGGGAGGATAAGCAGGACACTGTGCCACTGTGAAAGAGGTTATCGCCTGCTCATGAGCATAGGAGGAAGAAGAAACAAGTGAGAAAAAAAGAGGTAAGTACAACTACAGCGGAAACTCAAAGTTTCTAGAAGAGCATTACCGAACTCTGAATGAGATGAAGAGTCTGGGCTGTCAAAGGAAGGTGACCTTGGACTGGCTAGTGAAAGATATACAGGATTTCAACAGGCAGAAGGAACTTGATCATGCAGATGTGTACAAAATTGTGAATTTCAGAATTCAAATAGTCCAGTATGCAGAGATAGTAGGGGAAAAGATGTGACCAGATATTAGGAATTGGAAAACAAGCAGGAAGCAAGCAGGAAGCAAGTTAGCTGCCATAGCTTCCTTATTGCTTGTGGCTAATTCTTCAAAGTTGAGGTTGTAAACTAGGAGTGTGTTGAGCAGGGCTGGCCTC
Organism: Neotragus pygmaeus; assembly: GCA_006410875.1. Classification (NCBI taxonomy): domain Eukaryota; kingdom Metazoa; phylum Chordata; class Mammalia; order Artiodactyla; family Bovidae; genus Neotragus; species Neotragus pygmaeus. Next base: position 839,646 of record SJYV01011131.1, on the reverse strand, counting down.
GGTGTGTATTCGGTCTGCATATTTTTCACACTGATACATTTCACATAAAAATCGAGTCATGGTTTCTTTCAAAACACTAGAAGTCCAGGCTCTACCGAGCCCTCCTTTCAACATGACAGCAATTGGTCAGAATTGAAGGGAAGCGGCTGGTGTACCACAGTCCTCCCTGTTCCCTAATCTGCAACACCAGCTGCTTCATTCCTCATTACTTGCAGCAGACATCGAAGATCATGACTCTGGATTTAAAATTTCATCTTATCACTTAACAAAGCAGAACACGGTCAATGTCAACACAACCACAACCACAAAGGAGTGCTTGAGTATGCCGCAGCACCACCTGTCCTGCAAGCCTTTGCTCAGACGTCTCCCATCAGAGACCTTCTCCGATGAGCACCTTCGAAAACAGCACCTCCTCCACCCCTCTCTATCTGGCTTCTTGACAGCACTTCTTTTCTTGGCAGTACTCATCCCTGCAAGTTACAGATGCTGTCGCTTACCTACCTGGCCTCCCTGTCATCACTAGATCACGAACCCCAGGGAAACGCATGGGGAGCAAGGTCTCTCCTCTCATTTACAAAGCAAACAGAACAAGTGCCTAGGTGCATAATGAGCACTCAATACCTGTCTGGTGAATGAGCCAAGGACTCAGTTGAACTTGACTTTGGGTACTGAAATGCTTAGTGCACTTGAAACTTACCTGCTGTGCCTTGGCCCAGAATACATCTTCCAAGTGAGTGGCGAATCCTTCACTCAGCCACTCCTCCGTCCAGTCTCGAGCCCCAATCGCCAGGCCAAACCAGGCGTGAGCAATTTCATGGCAGAGGCGGGTCCCACAGAGCTGGCTCATTCCAGTCAAGGTGCTCTGAGAGAGGAAGACGATGTGTGGGCTGGGGATAATGGGAGAGAAAACACACAAGAGTCTTGTCAGGGCCTGTCGTCACGGCCACCCCTGGGGCAGCTTTCTCAGCCCTGCCAGCCGGTTATTATCATGTGCATGCTAGATCACGACCGATAGGCTCGCAGCTTAGATGCTTTTAGAAATAAATAAAGTGGCAGTTTGCGTTCCTGGCAGAGGTTCAGGCTGCCGTTTCTGCCAAGCAGTTGTCTCCGTCATCAAAAGGCTATTACCTGTAATAAGTAACCTGTGCTGAGGTTTACACTGAAGAAATTACAAGGCGATGGAAGCATTTACCCTGAAATCTGGACTGTAAAAGAAGAGCAGGTGTGGGAACGTGAAGCCCATGCTGTCAAGACAGTGATCAAAGAAGACCCTTCAGCCAAAAATCCGAGTAGCTTACAGACAAAGTGAGAAGTCACGCAGAAGGACAGAAAAAGCCGAGAAGAATGGAACCAAACATTTTCTATTTCAGGCCAGGGCTGGTTACAGAGGTAACAAACTCACAGGTGCCATGGATGGGTGAGGTTTCAAGAGATGCTGATAAAGGCTGAATCTCTGTGAGGCTGAGATTTTCAAAGGTATCTTTTCCTATCTACAGATGTTTATAATTCACATGACACAATGATAGGCAGAGAGAGAGAAGGAAGTTAACTCACTCAGGTGTGCAAATGGCCCAGGGCTGGCACCAGCCAGGGAGATTTATTATTATCTAATCTCATTTCCCATACTTTGCTTTAAAACCCCAAACACCATGATTAGAGTTGCACTGATGAAATGGCAGGAAGGGAGGCTGAAGAGAGCAGAGGTAAAGGGAGTACCTCCTGTGCTTCGGTATTTCTCATTTATCCAGGACTTGTTTACTGTCTTATGAATGAAGAATTTGCTTTGGAAAAAAAAAAAAAAAACCAAACCTCTCCTCCATCAATTGAACACAAGCAGTTGTGAAACCTTCCAAATTAAGAAACTGTACACACTGGTTCCTTCCTTTAAAAGCCACGCATTTGCCATCATGTGGGCTCTGCACAAGCCAGAACTGCTTGCAGATTTGTCCTCCGCCCCCATGGCCACCAGTAGAGAAAACCCCACCTGTATTTCCCTTGCACAACATCACCCATTCAGCTCAGGGAGCTCAACTGAAATCGCGGCAGTCATGTGTGCCAAAACAGACAGCTTTCATGTAAAATAATAACAGGGCAGGCACACAAATGAGAAAGTGTCTGCCAGGATCTCAGCAGAGTCCACCAGAAACTCCGGGAAATAAAAGTGTAGCTGGGACATTTAGGATACAAGGGTGCAATGCAGCAGGCGCCAACAGTATTTCAGGGTACTAACTCAGAGGGAAAAAAAGGAAGGCAGGAAGCAACGCAGGAAGGAAAGAGAGAAGGGAGAGAGAGAGAGGAGTGGGGTGGCGGCTGGGGGTGGGGGGGACCAAGAGGCACAGGAGCTAAACTTCCTCTTCCTGAGAAAGTCGCCCATGGAGAAGACAAACTGTGAAACCTGGCATTTTCAAGTAAATGACCCCTTGCTCTGGCATGTGCAGCGCTACAAAGAAAAGCCACAGAAATGTACCAAGTAAATAACATTCCAGACATACTGCTGGCAGCACTTCACCCTTTTGGCTAAAACAAAACAGAAGTAACTTCAGGCTTTGTAAACAGGCTCAAAGACAAGCCTGCGTTGGAAAGGTCTGCTGGCCAGAGATCCAGACGGTGCACGCAGAGTTACAGACACGGTGTGGCTGAGCTGACCCCTCGGCCCAGGAGGAGTACACACGCTGATGACTGTGAAATTGCAGACTGTTCATGAGGAAAAGCCTGCGCTGTCCACGGCGACCTGCTGGCTGCTTTGTCCCAGTGTGGAAGTTGGTCCAGGCCTTTTTATGCAAATATCAAAGTCTGAGAGGGCTGAAGGAATGCACAAAGCAGCTGTGTGGGGGTGGCCTTTCATTTTCCTGTCCTGTAATTTTTCCCCTTCAACAGTCTTCGTTGTCTCCACCAGACCCGGTATTTTGGAAATACCACCCTGGCCTTGGCTGGGCTCAGAACAGACCCAGACATTGCTGGAACGGTGCCTGAATTCCCATTCCCTGTCCTCAATCCTCTCTCCCTAGCCAGGGACAAATGTGTTTCCTACTGTCTTCTGAGAAAACCGAAGGTTAAACGTCCTTCTAGATCGGAAGGATGTACATTTCGCTTGATACAAGTGACCCTATTATCAGTGAAAAACATGACCTTCTCCCTGAAAAGCAATTTTCCAGTTTGAGAACCAGACCCCAAATTCTCCTGCAGCAGAGTTTTCTGTCTAAGGTGGGGTTTTAACCTATGGATCATACCTCCCTATAAAGAAAATGGCTTCTTTCTTAAACTAAATTAAAACGCAGAGTGAGGTTTTGATAATCTTTCTCAAGGGTTGTTAACAAAATCCTGACACAAAAGGACCAATACAATTTTTTTTCAAGTTAAGGAGAATTTACTCCTCTCCTTTTGAACTTAATTGTCAGGATTTTTCATGGTAACTAGAATTTTTAAACTGCTTTTTTTTAACAATGAATGAAGAACAGTATAATGCTCAAACTCACTTCAAGGAGTAATATTAAATATTCTGCTACCAACAGATAATCTCTTTCACACCCTCTTTCAAAACAGAATGAATGTTTAGAATTTTCTACTCAAACCTTTCACTTGATTTATAAGTTTCACCCCTGGGCTCCTCACATTTTCCCAAGTTGTCAGAATTGTATTATTGGTCCTAGTCAGTCAGCCGGGCATCAGTCTTCACTCTGACAAGCTCCATTTGAAAATGGGTTTTCTTTTTTTCTTTTTTCCCTTGAAAGGGCCTGTGTCAACTGCCTCTACAAATGCCAAATTGTTGATTCATCATCATTACAGAGGATGGAAGATAATCACTTCAGTGACATCTTCATCCTAAAAATGGTTCTTTAAATTTTTTTTTTTTCAAAATCACAGAGTTGATCATTTTTCCCAAATAAGAAATGGGTGGGAAAGGAATATTTTCAACTCTCAAAAAGCACAATCCCTCTTATTTGTATTCTCCGTCATAAATTCTCACTGCAAGTGATCTTGGGGCCAGCGGGGCAGAGCGGGGGGCGGGNTCCTGCAGCAGATCCAACACGCGTTAGGGGGAGCAGATTCACTTTTTATACAGGTCCTCGGGGAAGTGCGTCCAGGAAACAGACACATACTCACCAAGCTTGACCTTACGGGTTCAAAGTTTCTCACAGTCTCAACAACATGTGGAGCTCAACATTCCATTCCAAACAGGAAAGAAAAATCAAGAAAGAGGGGAACCCTGAGTACTTCCAGAGTTAAACTGGATAGTTCTAAAAGGACCTCATGATTATGTGAAAACAACTTTTGCTTGCATGACTTAGTTGCAAATATAATCAGGATAACTGAAAGGTTAAAGATTCAGAATGCTTCCCGGGTGGCTCAGTGGGAAAGAATCTGATTGTCAATGAAGGAGACACAGAAGATGTGGGTTCAAATCCCTGGGTTCGGAAGATTCCCCTGGAGTATTCTTGCCAGGGAAACTTGATGGACAGAGGAGACTGGTGGGCTACAGTTCATGGGGTCACAAAGAGTTGGACACGATTGAGCATGCATACTAGAGAAGCCAATGGCACTCCACTCCAGTAGTCTTGTGTGGAAAATCCCATGGATGGAGGAGCCTGGTGAGCTGCAGTCCGTGGGGTCCCTAAGAGTCAGACACAACTGAGCGAATTCACTTTCACTTTTCACTTTCATGAATTGGAGAAGGAAATGGCAACCCTCTCCAGTGTTCTTGCCTGGAGAACCCCAGGGATGGCGGAGCCTGATGGGCTGCCGTCTATGGGGTCGCACAGAGTCGGACACGACTGAAGCGACTTAACAGCATCCGCAGCAGCAGAGCATGCATACAGACTCAGAGCAAGTAGCTTGGGGCAATGTGAAATGGAGGACAAATAGGAGTTACCCATCCCTTGGTAACATTTCATGCAAAGATGGGCACAATAAAAGACAGAAATGGTATGGACCTAACAGAAGCATTAAGAAGAAGTGGCAAGAATACACAGAACTGTACAAAAAAGATGTTCATGACCTAGGTAACACGATGGTGTGATCACTCACCTAGTGCCGGACATCCTGGAATGTGAAGTCAAATGGGCCTTAGAAAGCATCACTACAAACAAAGCCAGTGGAGGTGATGGAATTCCAGTTGAGCTATTTCAAATCCTAAAAGATGATGCTGTGAAAGTGCTGCACTCAATATGTCATTAAATTTGGAAAACTCAGCAGTGGCCACAGGACTGGAAAGGGTCAGTTTTCATTCCAATCCGAAAGAAAGGCAATGCCAAAGAATGCTCAAACTACAGCACAATTGCATTCATCTCACACGCTAGTAAAGAAATGCTCAAAATTCTCCAAGCCAGGCTTCAACAGTACATGAACCGTGAACTTCTAGATGTTCAAGCTGGAGTTAGAAAGGGCAGAGGATCAAATTGCCAACATCCCTTGGATCATCAAAAAAGCAAGAGAGTTCCAGAAAAATACCTACTTCTTCTTTATTGACTATGCCAAAGCCTTTGACTGTGTGGATCACAACAAACTGTGGAAATTCTTCAAGAGATGGAAATACCAGATCACCTTGCCTCCTGAGAAATCTGTATGCAGGTCAAGAAGCAACAGTTAGAACCAGACATGAAACAACAGACTGGTTCCAAATCAGGAAAAGAGTATGTCAAGGCTATATATTGTCACCCTGCTTATTTAACTTCTATGCAGAGTTTATCATGTGAAATGCCAGGCTGGATGAAGCACAAGCTGGAATCAAGACTGCCAGGAGAAACAGAAATAGCCTCAGATATGCATATGACACCACCCTTATGGCAGAGAGCAAAGAACTAAAGAGCCCCTTGATGAAAGTGAAAGAGGAGAGTGAAAAAGTTGGCTTAAAACTCAACATTCCAAAAACTAAGATCATGGCATCCAGACCCATCACTTCATGGCAAATAGATGGGGAAACAGTGAGAGACTTTATTTTGGGAGGCTCCAAAGTCACTGCAGATGGTGACTGTAGCCATGAAGTTAAAAGACACTTGCTCCTTGGAAGAAATGTTATGACCACCCTAGACAGCATATTACAAAGCAGAGACATTACTTTGCCAACAAAGGTCCATGTAGTCAAGGCTATGGTTTTTCCAGTAGTCATATATGGATATGAAAGTTGAACTATAAAGAAAGCTGAGCACCGAAGAACTGATGCTTTTGAACTTAGTGTTGGAGAAGACTCTTGAGAATCGCTTGGACTGCAAGGAGATCCAGCCAGTCCATCCTAAAGGAAATCAGTCCTGAATATTCATTGGGAGGACTGGTGCTGAAGCTGAAACTCCAATACTTTGGCCATCTGATGCAAAGAACTGATCCATTAGAAAAGACCCTGATGCTGGGAAAGATTGAAGGCAAGAGGAGAAGGGGACAACAGAGGATAATATGGTTGGATGGCATCACTGACTCAAAGGACATGAGTTTGAGCAAGCTCCAGGAGTTGCTGACAGACAGGGAAGCCTGGCATGTTGCAGTCCATGGGGTCACAATGAGTCTGACATAACTGAGCAACTGAACTGAACTGAGTTCCTTGGTCCTGGAGAAGAGTCTTGAGAGTCCCTTGGACAGCTAGGAGATCAAACTATTCAATCCTAAAGGAAATCAACCTTAAATTTTCACTGGAAGGACTGCTGCTGAAGCTGAAGGTCCAATACTTTGGCCACCTGTGCAGAGAGCTGACTCATTGGAAAAGATACCGGGAAAGACTGAAGGCAAAGGAGAAGGGGGTGGCAGAGGATGAGATGAGTAGACAGCATCACCAAATCAATGGACATGAATCTGAACAAACTCTGCAAAGTAGTGGAGGATATAGGAGCCTGGCATACCTCAGTCCATGGGTCACAAAGAGTCAGACGCAACTTAGCGACTGAACAACAAATTCAGAACGTGCTTCCTCTTGCGCTGTCAGGTGTGATGTGGTTATGTGCCAGCATCTCAGCCAGTACATTTACAAACCAAATGCTCAGTTCCAGCCCCTTCATCTCTACAGTGAAATCCCTCAGTCCCACTCCCAGATGCAGTCTAAGGTAGGGGACATATCTGTTGCCCCAAAGGAAAGAGATGGCTCAGATGGATCTGGAGGGCCCCTGCTTCCCTCTGGCTCTGGGACTGCTTCCTTCTGCTCCATCAGACATTCAACTCTGGACACATAGTGTAGTCTTAGACTGGAGCCTTATGAGACATGAGGATGTGGCCCTTTCAGTAGCCAGAGGTGGAAACCAGATCTAAAAACTGGAAGAAAACTTACTGCATCTGACCAATACAAAGATTTAGGTTTGAGAGAAAAGGTTAAATTAGTATGTGTCTTCCTTTAAAAATGCTAAATAGCAAAGAGGCAGTAAAACATGTAGTCACTTATCTAAATGAATTTTGGCTCAAACTGCTAACATGACTATAGCAGACAGTGACTGAGTGGAATTCCCAGGGCCAGAGACTTCTACCAGAAACATTCTTCTTCTAAAGACTCAAGTGCTTGAGTATGTGCAGTGTGCTGCTGCTACTGCTAAGTCACTTCAGTCGTGTCCGACTCTGTGCGTCCCCATAGACGGCAGCCCACCAGGCTCCCCCATCCCTGGGATTCTCCAGGCAAGAACACTGGAGTGGGTTGCCATTTCCTTCTCCAATGCATGAAAGTGAAAAGTGGAAGTGAAGTCGCTCAGTTGTGTCCAACCCTCAGCGACCTCATGGACTGCAGCCTTCCAGGCTCCTCTGTCTTAGGCACTGTATTTTATATACATTGTCTCATTTAATCTACCTCATGACCTCAAGAGACAGATTTTATTATCCTCCCCATTTTAGAAATGATGAAAGTGAGGCACAGAGAGGTAAAGTGACTAGCTCAAGGTCACACACCTGGTAAGTCATGGAACTCGTATTTCTGCTCACACATTCTTGACCCCGAAGCCCTACTCTGACTTACTCTGCCCAGGGTCACTGGGTTTAGACCTATGATTTCAAGATCACCCTTCTTCTGTGCCATCTCAAGCCTAGTGGTGCAATGATCACTACTCTCCCTGGAACTCCATTTTCTGTGTTCACCCAAGAGGAGCCACCAGCCATGCCCTGCACCTCTCTCTGTTCCTTAAATTCATATCACAGTGAGAAGTGACCAGAGGTTACCAGACCTTGTGATCACAGAGCTTCAGCCTCTTCCTGGTGAGAAGGAAGGCAGGGAAGGAAAGGAGAAGGGAAAAGAGAGGAGAGCATCATTAACACAGCTGCTGCCTGCCTCCTCCACACCCTCCCCCTGCCCAACAAGGGCTGAATTTCTGAGCGCAACACCCTTCTTCCTAACCTCGTTCTCTGCCAAGTCCTTGTGGGCCACTGCAAGGAGATGCTTAGACAAGCAAGTGAGAGGGTGCATGGGTCAGTCCTTGCTGCTGCTAAGTCGCTTCAGTTGTGTCTGACTCTGTGCAACCCCATAGACGGTGGCCCACCAGCCTTCCCCGTTTCCTTCTCCAATGCATGAAAGTGAAAAGTGAAAGTGAAGTCGCTCAGTTGTGTCCAACTCTTCGTGACCCCATGGACTGCAGCCTACCAGGCTCCTCCATCCATGGATTTTCCAGGCAAGAGTACTGGAGTGGGGGGAGGGGGTCAGTCCTTAGGGTACTGTTTTAGGATCCCAGGCAGAACAACATGCTATTCTGCCTACTGCCCCTCCCCAGCCTCTACCTTCCACCCACTTTTATTTAGTCCTGACTTCCTTTTCCTAAATAGATGTTTGGTTGTTTTTTTTTTTAAGAGAAGTTTTAGGTTCACAGAGAAACTGAGCAGAAAGTAACAGAAATTTCCCATATGCCCCTGCCTCTACACTCACACACAGTCTCCCCCATTATCAACATTCCCCATCAGAAGGTGCTTTTGTTATTAGAAATGACAGCTCTCTTGATGCGTCACCACCCAGGGTCCGTAGTTTACATTAGGGTCCCCTCTTGGTGTGGCGCATGCTCTGAATTTTGGACAAACATCATGACATGTACCCACCATTGTGATATCGTACAAAATAGTTTCACTGCCCTGAAAATCTTCTGATTTTTCTTTTTTTTTTTCTATAAGAGATGGTTTAAAGCCGGTCACAAACTCAAAGGACTTCAGGAGCCAAGATGACAAAGAGAGGGAGGTGGATAACCCAATGGAGGGAGTAGAATAACATTGGGAAAGTAGACAAGGACCCGGAGGAAGGAGACAAGGAGCTGAGAGAGTAGAGGGAGAGACAGGGGAAGTAAATGCGATGGCGGAAGCTGATAACAAAAGTAAGGAAGCAGACAACAATCCAGAGAAGTGGGTAAGGAGATGGGGAGGTAGATAAGGAGAGGTGGGAAACAGATAAAATGAGGAAAGCAGATAACACAAGGTAGGGAATAGACAAGAAGATGGGAAGTGGAGAGCAAGATGAAGGAAGTAGATAACCAGATTCAGTTCAGTTCAGTCGCTCAGTCCTGTCC
>SJYV01011131.1:794823-827483 GCA_006410875.1 Neotragus pygmaeus | reverse complement strand
TACCAGAAACATTCTTCTTCTAAAGACTCAAGTGCTTGAGTATGTGCAGTGTGCTGCTGCTACTGCTAAGTCACTTCAGTCGTGTCCGACTCTGTGCGTCCCCATAGACGGCAGCCCACCAGGCTCCCCCATCCCTGGGATTCTCCAGGCAAGAACACTGGAGTGGGTTGCCATTTCCTTCTCCAATGCATGAAAGTGAAAAGTGGAAGTGAAGTCGCTCAGTTGTGTCCAACCCTCAGCGACCTCATGGACTGCAGCCTTCCAGGCTCCTCTGTCTTAGGCACTGTATTTTATATACATTGTCTCATTTAATCTACCTCATGACCTCAAGAGACAGATTTTATTATCCTCCCCATTTTAGAAATGATGAAAGTGAGGCACAGAGAGGTAAAGTGACTAGCTCAAGGTCACACACCTGGTAAGTCATGGAACTCGTATTTCTGCTCACACATTCTTGACCCCGAAGCCCTACTCTGACTTACTCTGCCCAGGGTCACTGGGTTTAGACCTATGATTTCAAGATCACCCTTCTTCTGTGCCATCTCAAGCCTAGTGGTGCAATGATCACTACTCTCCCTGGAACTCCATTTTCTGTGTTCACCCAAGAGGAGCCACCAGCCATGCCCTGCACCTCTCTCTGTTCCTTAAATTCATATCACAGTGAGAAGTGACCAGAGGTTACCAGACCTTGTGATCACAGAGCTTCAGCCTCTTCCTGGTGAGAAGGAAGGCAGGGAAGGAAAGGAGAAGGGAAAAGAGAGGAGAGCATCATTAACACAGCTGCTGCCTGCCTCCTCCACACCCTCCCCCTGCCCAACAAGGGCTGAATTTCTGAGCGCAACACCCTTCTTCCTAACCTCGTTCTCTGCCAAGTCCTTGTGGGCCACTGCAAGGAGATGCTTAGACAAGCAAGTGAGAGGGTGCATGGGTCAGTCCTTGCTGCTGCTAAGTCGCTTCAGTTGTGTCTGACTCTGTGCAACCCCATAGACGGTGGCCCACCAGCCTTCCCCGTTTCCTTCTCCAATGCATGAAAGTGAAAAGTGAAAGTGAAGTCGCTCAGTTGTGTCCAACTCTTCGTGACCCCATGGACTGCAGCCTACCAGGCTCCTCCATCCATGGATTTTCCAGGCAAGAGTACTGGAGTGGGGGGAGGGGGTCAGTCCTTAGGGTACTGTTTTAGGATCCCAGGCAGAACAACATGCTATTCTGCCTACTGCCCCTCCCCAGCCTCTACCTTCCACCCACTTTTATTTAGTCCTGACTTCCTTTTCCTAAATAGATGTTTGGTTGTTTTTTTTTTTAAGAGAAGTTTTAGGTTCACAGAGAAACTGAGCAGAAAGTAACAGAAATTTCCCATATGCCCCTGCCTCTACACTCACACACAGTCTCCCCCATTATCAACATTCCCCATCAGAAGGTGCTTTTGTTATTAGAAATGACAGCTCTCTTGATGCGTCACCACCCAGGGTCCGTAGTTTACATTAGGGTCCCCTCTTGGTGTGGCGCATGCTCTGAATTTTGGACAAACATCATGACATGTACCCACCATTGTGATATCGTACAAAATAGTTTCACTGCCCTGAAAATCTTCTGATTTTTCTTTTTTTTTTTCTATAAGAGATGGTTTAAAGCCGGTCACAAACTCAAAGGACTTCAGGAGCCAAGATGACAAAGAGAGGGAGGTGGATAACCCAATGGAGGGAGTAGAATAACATTGGGAAAGTAGACAAGGACCCGGAGGAAGGAGACAAGGAGCTGAGAGAGTAGAGGGAGAGACAGGGGAAGTAAATGCGATGGCGGAAGCTGATAACAAAAGTAAGGAAGCAGACAACAATCCAGAGAAGTGGGTAAGGAGATGGGGAGGTAGATAAGGAGAGGTGGGAAACAGATAAAATGAGGAAAGCAGATAACACAAGGTAGGGAATAGACAAGAAGATGGGAAGTGGAGAGCAAGATGAAGGAAGTAGATAACCAGATTCAGTTCAGTTCAGTCGCTCAGTCCTGTCCCACTCTTTGCAATCCCATGAACCGCAGCACCCCAGGCCTCCCTGTCCATCCCCAACTCCTGGAGTTTACCCAAACTCATGTCCATTGAGTTGGTGATGCCATCTAACCATCTCAACTTCTGTTGTCCCCTTCTCCTCCTGCCTTCAATCTTTCCCAACATCAGGGTCTTTTCAAATGAGTCACCTCNTTCTGTGGGGAAGCACCAGCTCGTCTGTGGCTCATCTTAAGGCTGTGGTCTCCCACCTTTCAGCACCAGGGACAGGCTTCATGAAAGACTATTTCCCACAAATGGGGAGCGGGGTAGCATTTCAGGATGATTCAAGCACAGTATAATTACTGTGCACTGACTTCCCTGGTGGCTCAGGCGGTAAAGCATCTGCCTACAATGCAGGAGACCCGGGTTCAATCCCTGGGTTGGGAAGATCCTCTGGAGAAGGAAATGGCAACCCACTCCAGTACTCTTGCCTGGAGAATCCCATGGACGGAGGAGAGTGGTAGGCTACAGTCCATGGGGCGCAAAGAGTCGGACACAACTGAGCGACTTCACTTTCACTTTCTTTCTATTATTACTACAACAGCCCCACCTCAGATCATCGGACATTAGATACTGGAAGTTGGGGACTCCTGTCTTAAGGCATCAGGGTCATGGGCTTGGAGGAAATAAAAGATGGATTAATAACTTTACAAACCTATGAACTTCTATAGCAAACTCAAAGAAGAAACTGAAAAAGGTTAAGGAAGTAAGAAGGTAACACAAAGAGAAGATTCTTAACCATTTTTTAATGCAGTGGCATCAACAGTGGCCTTGGAGAGAAATAACACTTTTCTAAAGCTTATTGATGCCTGCACTGAAGGCACTGAGAAAAACATGCCATCCGTACAAAGGATGCAAGCCTGTGGAACTATTATCAACAGACTGCAAAAGAGAGATGGAAAGAACTCAAACCAAACACAAGATTGCTTTAAACCATGGGGAGCTTTATTTGAAGGACTCTGATTTGGTATTCCCAAATCTTTTCATTCTAACCAAAGCATAAAAATATAAAGCTTAAAACTTACCTAATAATATTACCGATTCTGAAATACATATATATTAATATTTAATGAGTAATCAGGGGTTTTAAGAATTTTTAAATGGTGGATAGCTTGTGTACACAAAATGATTCTTTACTTACATACTCTCTAAAGGGGTTGGTTCTCTCTGGGTTGTTGCTGCCAAGATTTGTTCAGTTTCACCTGGCAACAATTTTTATGATGCCCCAAAGGACCCCTTTCTTGTGGTCCAATATTCCCAAGATTTATTATGTTCAGTTCTCCGACATTTTCAGGTGGCATTTCCCATTTTTTTTCAGTCAACTAGATTCCGTGGAAAAAAACAAACCAACCCAGGCCTTTCTTCTTTTGAAGGCTAATCCCTTTCCCTTTAAAAGAATTTCCTCTGTTTCCCTAAGATATGCTTTGAAACAGTCTATAAAGAGACTGTTTTGACATTTTTAAAGATAAAGTCGAATTTAAGTTTGTAAACCAAGGTAAAGTTCTGTTAAGAGAAAAAATTTATATATAAAATACTTTCAAAAATGTTTCATTATGATGCAGTTGAGTAGACAGGTAAATAAATATATACAAGTTGGCTTAAAGCTGAACATTCAGAAAACGAAGATCATGGCATCTGGGCCCATCACTTCATGGGAAATAGATGGGGAAACAGCGGAAACAGTGTCAGACTTTATTTTGGGGGGTTCCAAAATCACTGCAGATGGTGATTNTGAAAGAGGAGAGCGAAACAGTTGGCTTAAAGCTCAACATTCAGAAAATGAAGATCAGGGCATCTGGTCCCATCACTTCATGGGAAATAGATAGGGAAACAGTGGAAACAGTGTCAGACTTTATTTTGGGGGGCTCCAAAATCACTGCAGATGGTGATTACAGCCATGAAATTAAAAGACGCTTACTCCTTGGAAGAAAAGTTATGACCAACCTAGATAGCATATTGAAAAGCAGAGACATTACTTTGCCAACAAAGGTCTGTCTAGTCAAGGCTATTGTTTTTCCAGTGGTCATGTATTGATGTGAGAGTTGGGACTGTGAAGAAAGCTGAACACCGAAGAACTGTTGCTTTTGAACTGTGGTGTTGGAGAAGACTTTTCAGAGTCCCTTGGACAGCAAGGGGATCCAACCAGTCCATTCTAAAGAAGATCAGTCCTGGGTGTTCACTGGAAAGACTGATACTAAAGCTGAAACTCCAATACTTTGGCCACCTCATGCGAAGAGTTGACTCATTGGAAAAGACTCTGATGCTGGGAGGGATTGAGGGCAAGAGAAGGGGACGACCGAGGATGAGATGGCTGGATGGCATCACCGACTTGATGGACATGAGTTTGAGTGAACTCCGGGAGTTGGTGATGGGCAGGGAGGCCTGGCGTGCTGTGATTCATGGGGTCGCAAAGAGTCAGACATGACTGAGCGACTGAACTGAACTGACTGAATGACAAAACATGGAGACCACCTCTGATTCTTGAAAACAAAGATCGCCTCTGGCCAAAGACTGCAGAGCCTTAGCAGTGGTGGACACTTCACTTCTGTGGGCAGACATCATCCCTAGTGCTGGTTTTCTGGACCTCAGCCCTGCATGCCAAGTGGAGGCAGCATTAGTACTTGATGTTAGGAGTTGACTACACCTAACTTGGGCTACTCTGTCTTGAGACCATAGTGTGGTTGGCATCTTGCGGTCATGCTCACCTAAAAAGCTAAATAAAGCTGCAAGTGACTATTTCAGGTTTGAAAGCTAAAGAATCAAGAGACAAAAACCAGTATATGATAGAATTTTACAGTTCCTCTGTTTCTGAATCTTAAGGTACATGTTCGGCTTAAGGAGTCTCCGGATTCTCATAGAGAACAAAGGATTCACTTCTTCTTGAAGTTATTGAACACTCTGGTGTTTTGGACACCAGGGGCACAGCCATACCCAAACTATATCAACGATATTTATTGTAGTTGAAGATGTCTTCTGAATCATCTCTAAGTGAGTTATGAACTGAGAGCTGTGCGCTTTCTGCAGGATCTGGAGAACTCTTCTGGTAAGTAATTACCAATTAAAACATGTTGGCAGCCTCCACTGGAACACGTGGCTGCCCAAATGTGATTCTCTCCGCTCCCTTACCCCCCACTCCCGGCCTCCCCAGCCAGGGTGATGACGTTTGTTCCCATAAAGAGAGCTAATAAAATTAGCCTCTACCGTGATACAGGGAAAATCTTTAATAAAATAATGCATTGTGCTTCATTCCCAGAACAGCAATAACATGGCGCAGCTGAGAACCCGAATAGCTCATCCAGTTGGTTTTCTCTGTGTGTACAAGTCTGTCATTTGTGACCGTGTGGAAGCTTGGAAATCTGCTTCACGAAGGGGCACATTTAGGCAGCTTGCACCACCCTCAGTAAGAGCAGTGTGGTTATGAGTTTCCTTTGAAATACAGTGCAAGCACTCTGGGTTTGCAGATCAAGTCTAGAGAAAGAAATGGTGGGCATTTCCCAAAGAGTACTCAGGAATTTAATCGGGAGGGGGCCATCAGTTTGCTTTCACAACTGTGACCAAGCATCCACGGCCCAGTCAGGCAATCTGGGGATCTGAAACTGCGAGATATGGTCAGAAATGTGATTCAGTGGCATACTGGGGGCTGGTGAAGGCACATGAAGCAAAAATGCAGGTGGTTATAGACACAGGCCTCGGTGCAGCACGGATGCAGGCTGAGAGGGTGAGCCCTGGAAGCAGTCACTGGTGAGCCCTGGACAGCCACACCATTTTTCAGCTAGCTTTCAAATAAGAGGTTACTTTGTGTGAGAACAAGCACCAGGGCTACCTGAGGGCCTAGGGTGTAGAATCAGTTCTATCACAAAATCAAAGTTTGTTCAAGGATAAGAGAACTGAAGGAAGCTGTATTCAAGTGTTCTCTGACAGTTGGAATGATGGTGGTGGAGAAAAAGGAAAGGAAAAATAAAGGACCGATGATGGTAAACTCTTAGATGTTGCTTAACCTTTCTCAGGCACCATTCTAAGGACTTTCCATTCACTAACTCATTTAATTCCAACAATAACCCTGTGAGGGGGATATTATTATCCCCTTTTTACATGCAAGTAAACTGAGTCATAGAGCAGTTACACGACTGCTCGGCCAAGATCCCATAGTTAGTATGTATCAAAGCTGATTCAGATATAGGCAGCCTGCCTCTCTTTTGCATGTTTCGCTTGATCCATGTGAGATGTGTTTCAAAATCACCTAAACACACAGTTGCTAGATAAATACCAGACACACAGTTAAATCTGGATTTCATATAAATTACTGATGACTTTTTAATGTGTGTCACACACAATACTGCTGAACCTGGCAGTCCACCTGAAGGGCTTGTTAAAACATCACTGGACCCACAACTTCAAAGAGTCTGATTCACCGGCCTGGGTGGGGCCTGAGATCTGCCTTTTTTATGAAGTAGCCAGTGATACTGATGTTGCTGATCCAGGACCACACTTTGAGAGTCATTAATCTACACTGTGGCAGCTGCTTTTTAACTTAAAAAAAAAAAATCAATTGCCAAAATTTATAAATGGGAAGATTTCACTAGAAATCCAGATTTTCTAATTTTATTTAAAATTTGAAAGATGTGACTACTCTCGACTCACATTCCTATGTAGTAACTGCAGCTGAACCTTTCAAAGGGGACTTAGGCTCGCCAGCTCCCCACCACTCCCCCATCTCCTCACCACTGGCTGACTCCACTTGTCATTTATAATCATGTGATTATATGTGCTTCCCATCATCTCTTTCTTATAACAGGATTAAGAGAAAAGTGAAATATTCCCTCTATCCATGTCTCCATCAAAAGCAGGCAGAGAAGATCAAGTATTTCTTCAAGGATGCTCTGCCCATGCACTTATTTATATTTGCTGCCTGACTCCTTACGGACATGTGGTTTAACCTGTTGTTTAGTTTTTCTTATGAAAAAAATGTATTATCAAACTTGCTTATGGCTATAAGACAATTCAGCAAATCTGGCTTTGTGAAGAGAGCAAAGACACAAACTTCAGCCTAGTTCAAGTCACTCACTACAAATTCCATATTACTAAGAGTGGGATTAATTGGGTTTATTGTACTTTTTAAACCCAAACACAGTTTCAATTATTGCCAGCCACTAATGGCTTATAATGAAGGCAGAGCTTGTTAGCTAAGCAAACAACTGGCATGTTTGTTTAAAGTGTAAATAGAAGGAAAATTCATGAATTAAATGAATGAATTCACTGATTGTTCTCTCAGGGCTGTAAAGCAGCATTCAGCTGCCATAATATATATCACCACCTTTGTTAAAAGGATTAGCCTGCTCAGTTATCTTTATCCAGCCAGAGATCTTCTTAGTGGTTGCTTACAAAGTAAATGTCTCTCTGAATTTTTGAAAGTACTCATCCGCAGCAATAAGTGCCATTAAGGATAGGGGATCATCTGGGTCTTGGGGGATCATAAATAACTGAGCTTTTAAGAACAATAGCCATATTTCCGAATTTCACTTTGTGACTCCACAAATAGACCGACAGAGCATACGGGTGGAGATAAAGAAACAATATGCTTCATATTTTCCAGGGTGGTCCTAGAAAGTATGAAACAGATGGTCATGCTCAGAGGTACTGAACTTAACAGCATTTCCCTTAAAAAGGTAATAAACCTTACCAGAAACAAAAATAAACAAGTAAAAGGTTTTTGCTAAACTTTTCATTTAAAATTACAAGCACTGCATTTCTTCTCCAAACATATCAGGTTTCCTGGCTATCTAGAGTTAAGTCCCATTTTCCTGGGATGGTTCCCCTGGAGGTGCTCACTTTACTGATAGCATGTGTATGGGGGGAGGGGATCACAGGAATTCTTCACCTTTGAAATAATTCTTAGTGCCCATGTCCCCATTTGGGATGCATTCAGTTGCAAGTAACAGAAAAGACAACTAGCGCTGGCACACACAAGGAGAGGTCTTCTCGTTCCCTCTAACAAGAACCCTTGAGGAGCATGGCTGCTGGGTTGGTTCCGTGACTCAGCAATGTGGTCAGAGAGAGACACTTGATGAGGAGAGTAAAAAATCTGGCTTAAAACTCAACATTCAAAAAAAGATCATGGCATCTGATCCCATTACTTCATGGTAAATAGAAGGGGGAAAAAATGGCAACGATGACAGACTCTATTTTCTTGGGCTCCAGAACCATGGCAGATGGTGACTGCAGCCATGAAGTTAAAAGACGCTTGCTCCTTGGAAGAAAAGCTATGACGAACCTAGATATCTTATTAAAAAGCAGAGACATCACTTTGCTGACAAAGGTCTGTATAGTCAAAGCTATCCAGTGGTCACGTATGGATGTGAGAATTGGACTATAAAGAAGGCTGAGAGCCAAAGAATTGATGCTTTCAAACTCTGGTGCTAGAGAAGATTCCTGAGAGTCCCTTGGACAGCAAGGAGATCAAACCAATTACTCCGAAAGGAAATCAATCCTGAATATTCATTGGAAGGACTGCTGCTCGAGCTGAAGCT
This sequence comes from Neotragus pygmaeus, assembly GCA_006410875.1. Taxonomy (NCBI): domain Eukaryota; kingdom Metazoa; phylum Chordata; class Mammalia; order Artiodactyla; family Bovidae; genus Neotragus; species Neotragus pygmaeus. The sequence continues at coordinate 818,915 of SJYV01011131.1, read as the reverse complement.
CCAATACCTTGGCCAGTTGGCACAGAAAGCTGACCCATTGGAAAAGACCCTGATGCTGGGAAAGACTGAAGGCAAAGGGGAAGGGGGAGCTGCAGAGGATGAGATGAGTAGATGGCAGCACCAACTCAATGGACATGAGTTTGGGCAAACTCTGGGAGATAATGAAGGACAGGGAAGACTGGCATGCTGCCATTCATGGGGTCACAAAGAATCGGACATGACTGAGCGACTGAAAAACCACCACCACACTCTGCCACCCTTACCGTGCTCACTTTCATCTTCATGCTTGCCACCTCATGGTCACAAGGTGGCCACCACAGCTGCAGGCATCACTTGCACGTTCAAAAGAAGGGAAAAGGGAGGAGGAAGTGCAGAGGAGGGAAGCTGCGCCAGCAACATCTATTCCTTTCATCAGAATCTTTCCTAGAAAGCCCGCAGCATATTTCCCCTCATTGGTAACCCAAGTTACAGGGCAGCATGGGTAAGCAGATTTTTGTTTTTTGTTTTTCTGATTCTCTGGTAGAGGTAGACAGGAGGAAGGGGATTGCTTATGGGGTGCTGGGTTCACCAACCCACAGGGTCAGCTGCAGTACCCCAGTGTAGCCCTCTTTCTCATCAATATTAGAGAGTCATTCCTTGGGTCTTTTTGAATGCAAATACTTTTGTTGTTTAGTCGCTAAGTCATGTCTGATTCTTTGGGGACGCTATGGACTGTAGCCGGCCAGGCTCCTCTGTCCATGGAATTTTTCAGGCAAGAATACTGGAGTGAGTTGTCATTTTCTTTTCTAGCAAATACTTTGGGAGAGGATAATATAATGAATTAATCCACACTGAAGTGTTAGTAACATACCATATGACATTTTTCTAGGCAGGAGGCATTCTGAACATGTGGATAGTGGGGTGGGCAAGTTGCATACTTCAAAGACACATTCCACCTATTTCCCAACTTCACCTGATGCTGGCAAAAATTCGACTTTTATTTACCTTCTGATCCTCCACAGAGGGCCAGAACTCTACCAAAGCTAAAGGTAATACTATACCTGGTGGTGATTTTTAAGAACGGGTTTGGAGACAGACCCCTGGCTTTGACTTGGGACTCTCCCATCTACCATCACTGTGTCAGCTTTCTATGGCAGCTGTAAACAAATAACCACAAACTTAGGGGCTTAAAAGAGCACACATTTATCATTTTACAGTTCTCTAAGTCAGAAGTCTGACTGGGTCTCACTGGCAAAAATCTATGCTCTTAGAAGTCAGGACACTGGTTCTTACGTGTGTCAGGTGGGAGGTGACTGGAGGGGGAAAGACACAGAGGTCTTCTGGGGCACTGGTCATATCCTGTTTGTTGATCACAGTGCTTGTTACGGAGGTGTGTTCAGTTTGTGAATTTCTAATAAGTGGTACATTCAATGGCACCCCACTGCAGTACTCTTGCCTAGAAAATCCTGGTGGGCTGTAGTCCATGGGGTCGCTAAGAGTCAGACACGACTGAGTGACTTCACTTTAACTTTTTACTTTCATGCATTGGAGAAGGAAATGGCAACCCACTCCAGTGTTCTTGCCTAGAGAATCCCAGGGACAGGGGAGCTTGACGGGCTGCCGTCTATGGGGTCGCACAGAGTCGGACACGATTGAAGTGACTTAGCAGCAGCAGCATCAACACTTAAGATGTACACTTTTCTGCATGTATCGTACTTCAGTGAAAAGCTAAAAAAAACACACACACACAAACAAATATCTTGAGAGATCTCCATTTTCTCCTTGGAGAATCAAGGCAAAGATTAAGCCAGAGTCTTGTCAGTAGGGGCAGAAATGAGATGGAGATTAGGCCTCCTGCACCTCATCTTTCCAGATGAATGTATTCCAGGCCAGTTCCCAACACTAATTATACATATATTTTAAATCTTCTAAGGAAAAGGGTATTTTTATTTTAATTTGCTTTCGCCATAGAGTCATATTTCTATTGCAAGTAAAAGGTACATTGTATCCTTCAGACACACCTGTAAAAACAGAACTGATACTGTCATATATCCGCGTCTGCTTCATTTTCTTTCAGACACGGTGGAAAACACGACACAATAATAAACCCCTTTTCCATCCTGGCCAGCTGGAAAATTACGTTATACTGAAATGACATCATCCAGCTACGACGCCGAGCCAGCGGCTGCTCTGAGCAATCAGGGTGAGGCAGTGACAGCATGGACACGAACACCACTCATCAATGAGTCCCGCCCCTTATGTTAGCAAATGGCTCTTTCATTGCCACGACATTCTGAAAATGAAACTGCAGCAGCTATATCATCCAAGGCAATTGATCACCCAACATCCCTTATCTCTGAAACTAACCACATTGGCCCAAACGAGACAACCAAGGGAATGGCAAGAGAGCAATTTTAAATAACTAGTTTAAAGGCAGGAGACCGGGGGCCAGGGCCAAGGCTCGTGGCTCCCAGGGGATGACTTAGTGTTCCCTCTGTCTCTATCAATCGTTGCTAACGTGACTTCAAGTAGTAGCAGCAACAGTATCTACAATAATATTCTTTGATATACAACACTGATGTTCTTCTGTAATATAATATTCTAGGCAAATATAACATCAGGACAAGGCCTTGGCCCTCCTTCATCTTTTCAGCGTCTAGGATGAACTGTATGAAATTGACATTTTCAGCCTCCTCAAATGAGCAGTGTCACATGGCTCATCCTATAGACTGCCCTTCCCTCACCAAGACCCTTCTGCAGAAATGGCAAGATCTAAGGAAATTCCCATACTTTTTCAAACAAAAGAATTAGAAACATTACTGCATCACACTGTGGAAAAGTACAGATGACAGGTCCTTGGCAATGACGCTGTGCTGTCCTCAAAAACAGCTGGTCCCTGATCACTGCCCCAGATCAGTGCCACCTCAGTCCTTTGCCTGCTCAGTGTGAAGCCAGGTGCCTTACGGTAGAAGTACATCTTCAAGTCCACAGGAGAAGAGGAAACTGGAGCAGCAATGGCCCGCAAGACTTGAGGGAGGCTGAGTGGATCTGCGTGGATCTGCAGCTGATGTGTTGCATGCTAGAGGGCCACTCAAGACCCCCTTCTGAATCTGCACCCCAGGTGAACAAGGCTGGGACATCACTGCAGCAAAGCTGGAGTTCTGGTTAGACAGTGTGATTTCATTCAGCCAGCCTTCCACAGATGCCTCAGTCAGCCTCAGAGGGTTAAGTATTACCCTTAATCTGGGCTCACTAGAGAAAGAACACTGCTTCAGAGCCACCACCCCTAAGGTGACCATGTATACCATCCTCAGTTCCAACTTCCGGGAAGGCCCCAGGAAAGAGAGTGAGTGCATTTTGACAGAGGGCTGGAGATGAGGAGAAAAGGCGGGCCTATAGGGAGCACAATCAAGGGGAAGGAATTAGTCCAGAAGGAATTAGGGGCCGGGTGGGAAGAAGGGCGCGCCTGGGGCAGGGACACACAGATTCAAAGGCCGAGGCAGAATCAGAATCACTGCTAGTGAGAGACGAGCGCATGGTGAAGCAGGTGGAGAAGGTGTGAGCCATGCTTAGGAACGGCAGGACACTCAATCCAAAAGGTGCCTCCCCATCCTACACAGCGGAGAACAAAGACCCAGAGAGCCAGCTCGCTCATGCCACGTGGTGGGAGCCGCCTGTGTGCCACAGCTGAGTCATATCAGACCTGAATCTGCCAGACAGTTTATTCAAAACTGTTTTACAAAACCCCAGTCAGAGCAGAACAAAAGGAGATCTTCTGCCTGAAACTGGTGAGTCACTCAAGGTTAGAAGCTCATGGCGAGCGAGGGCAGAAGTGTCTGTGGCACCCGCAACAGCCGCCTTTGTAACAGGGTTCTCAGATGGTGTGACACCCCGCACCGGCAGCTACTTACTAACCGTCTTCTCAGGCGGCATTCGGCCTTTCCTTCTGCTGACAAAGGACTGAAACTTTAAGGAACGCTTCAGCCCCATAGGGCACCATGTCAGTTTGTTGTTCACCTGGTTCACTTGAGAAGAGAATAACAACAAACAAGGGAAAGAATACATTTCCCACTATTTTCTAGGTATAACCAGGGACATATTTCTTACAGTTGTGTAACTATAATGATTTACCTAATTGTGTTCAATTTTTCTTTCTTTTCTTTTTCTTTTTAAGGCTCTGAAAATTCACCTTTGGGTTGAACCCGTCTGTAAAATGAAAGCCTGGCCTAAAGAAAAACCAGGCTATGCTGGAGCGTCAATGCACGTAACCTTAACTACAGTGTTTGCTCCTGCAAACACTATAATGTATGAAATAAAATATTAATAGCCATGACCTCAGTGCTTCTGAGAACAGACCTGAGTCACAGTTTTCGTGTGGCGTGGTTTCCACACATGCATCTCACCGTGAACACTGCTCACAGAACCAGGCGATGGAGGCCTCAGAGCAGGCCTGACCAAGATGAGAGCATGTTTTTATTCCATAATGTCATGGGCAATGTCACTTATTTTGGCGATAAGTTCAGGTCTCCTGAATTCACCACCTAGCACACATTATAAGACCAATCATCTAAATACATACTAGGAGGGTTGCAAAATAATTTTTAACTCAGAAAGAAAAATATTGCAGTAAGATGATGAACACCTCTGCTATTTATCAGTAGCTAGATTTGCCATCAGTCAGCTGAACTCTCTGACATTTGCAAGCACCGAGAGGGCAAAATATTTGTGTGAATGGATATCTTTCTAATGCCTCCTATTTGCGCATTGCAAATGGACATAATTGGATTTTTAGACTGTGTGTGGATGGTGTTAAGAATGTTAGAGACATTCAGCTCCCTAGGGGCCTACAGTGGGTCTGGTTTCCTCTTCTCTCCCTCTGCTTGTCTGCCATCTTCTTGATAAGCTTTGGGTTCTTAGTGACCTGAAAACCAACTGTTTGACAGTTTTGTGTCTGATCATTGTACAGCTCAGTTAAGGAATGAAAGTCAAGTGCCCACCCTGGTACCCGGCAGACAATAAACACGCCACAAATGGAAGTGTCTCCCCTCCCCCGCAACGTACTCTTGCTAAGTGCTTTCAAGTCTGTGTTTAGAATTGATTCTTCAAATCCCCCATGAGATAGTGTAAAGTGAACATGCCGCTTTTATTGGCTGGAGGCCGGGAGGGGGAGGATGGCTAATTTACTTCTCAAGATGGGATCCTGGCATCGTCTGAGGCTGGCCCGAAACTACCTCTCTCAGCCGCAGCTTAGCGGCGGGGCTTCTGGACTCCATTGCTTCTTTAGGTGGCCTGCCACGCCGAGGTGTGTTTTTTAAATCTGTGCAATAAAATTTGGTGTGGTTGGAGAGGCGGCGGACAGGAACCCACCCACAGGCAAATGACGTCAAGGAGCTAAAGGAAAACATTGGGCTTCTCTGTTCTCCAGAACCTTCTGCTATGTTAAGCAACCTCAGAAGGAAGCTGACTTTCCATTAAAAAAACAGCCGCTTTGGCAGTTGTCACAGACAGCCCGGGGTCTTACACTTCCCCTCTCAGGAAAAGTGGGGAAAATAATTTCCATAAGTTGGAAAGGAAGAAGCCTGGATTTCAAAGAGTCTTAGGCACTCAATGGTCATTTGACACAACCTCTACCTGCCAACAGCAGACAGGGAAACTGAGGCTCAGGGCAGACTGGAAACCAGGCCTCGACCCCTGGATCTCCACACCACGCTGCCATCACAAAGCCAACAGTCCAAGCCTTCTCATCTGCTCAGGGGAGGAACTGCCTTGTCTTTCGTTTCCAGAGGGGTGGCTTCCGTACAAGTTCACGGGTGGCTGAAGGAGACTCGTCCTGACCCACTGAGCCCCTAGGGCCTCTGGACAGGATGTGTGTGTAAGGGGCACACACCCAGGCAGACCCCTCTCTCTAAGACTTTTCTTTCCAGAAAACAACCTGATGTGCGGAGTTGAGCACACTTTGCAGGGGACCCCGCACCCTGCAAATGTGGAAAGCCCCACTGCACAGGGACCGCAGCCAACCACTGGATCTCTCAGTCCTTCAGCTTTCTCCTCACAGAAAGGACCCTGAGGTGTCTGCTGGGGGACAACTGAGAGGCTGTGTGCGGAAGTCGCAAAGCAGCGCTGTCCACATGTTCCACGCGTGGCTGCAAGGTTCCGTCCTCCCTGTGCCGTGAGAGATCAATAAACCCTGATATTAAAATGCCATTCAGTTCAGTTCAGTCGCTCATTCGTGTCCAATTCTTTGTGACCCCATGAATCGTAGCATGCCAGGCCTCCCTGTTCATCACCATCTCCCAGAGTTCACTCAGACTCACGTCCATCGAGTCCGTGATGCCATCGAGCCATCTCATCCTTGGTCGTCCCTTCTCCTCCTGCCCCCAATCCCTGCCAGCATCAGAGTCTTCCAATGAGTCAACTCTTCGCATGAGGTGGCCAAAGTACTGGAGCTTCAGCTTCAGCATCATTCCTTCCAAAGAAATCNTAGAAGAAAAATCCCTCAATTAATACAGTGAATAATAATACACTTATAATTTTTAAAAACCTTTCACTTCCACCTTTTCTTTCTCTTTTTAATGGAATCTCAGCTTTGTGATACTTGTGGATTTTTTTCCCTTCGAGTGAGGCCATGGAAGCTCAGAATGTGGAAAAGACTGAACTCAAACAGCAAGCTTATATGTGGCAGAGCAGGAACTCGAGCCCGGCTCTTCTAACACCACTCTGAACACAAGCGCAGTGGGACCAGCTTTGGTTCCTGATTCACAAAGTAATTTCATTCCAAGAACAGAAGCTCTTGGTCCAAGACTAGATGGGACAAACAGGACAGAGAAGACAGTCAGTCAGAAGACAGACAGTGATGCTGAACCAGTCATTCATTTAGCAAATATTTACCGAGAGCCCTACTAACTGCCAGGCCCTGTGCTGGGTGCTTGGGATACATCCATGAACAGAAGAGACAGGATGAGGTCTCATGGAGACCACAGTCTATGCGCAGGGGGACATGCAAAAAATGAGATTATTTACTACTTTATTGAGTCCTTCACTTCCCTTCCTCTCTTAGTTCCTGTGTTTTCACCTAGAAAACTTTGGGTCGTATTTGGATCCTACCACCCTGCTTTATCTTTTGCTCACTAACGGCCTTTGTAGCCCCCTACCCCCACATACAAGGCTGTGCTCTCCACTGCCAGCTGATATGATAGGGGTGATGGATGGTTCTACACACGGACTGCTTTAGTCTGAGTGTTGGCAGTTGTTAGTGATGGGTGTTATTATCTGATCAGTGATAAATTTCATTCATTGTTTGTAGCTTTCTATCATGGCTTTTACTCAAAGAGTGAGAGAGAGAGAGAGAGAGAGAGAGAGAGTGTGTGTGTGTGTGTGTGTGTGTGTGTGTGTGTGTACTTTACAATAGGTTTTAATAGCATTGAGGCAAAAGTGTGAGGCGAACAGCTTTCCAATAGGCTCAATGGTATGTACAGGGATAGTACGTTTGGATGACAAGGCTGTTCTCCTAAATACTACAAAAAAAGAAGTGACAGAAAAACATGTTTTTTTTACTGTTTTAATTAAACTAGAATTTTAAATCAAACTTCATCTTTTTTCCTTTTCTATATGCAACTCTTCATTTCTAACTCCTCCATGTTACCCCTTTGTTATCTGGGGATTCAGAAGAGTTATTTAATGCAATCCTTACACAATAACTGCTTTTATAACGTTTTAAACTACCTTTCTTAAACAATATGCAAATGGAGTATAAAGGAACCAATATTTTAAATTTCTTAAAAGATCAGTGATTGCTCTTGAGCATGTTACCGAGATGAATGAAACACATTCTTTGATCAGGAAAAAAAGAAAGAGAGGAAGAAGTCACATAAAAGCATAAGTAGCAACTCAAAAATTATTTTCTTGGTTTACTTTATGTTGCAGCTACACAAGCCATCCCTTTTTGTGTGTCCATCAATAAGATATCTGTTGTGCTTTTGTACAAAGAACAAAGATGCTTTTATCAATTCTCAAAAGTCTGTAGGACAAACCATTCATGCTGTCAAACCCCCTAAAACCCTTTCAGCAAATAATGAAATCCATCAGTGACAAATGTCAACATACTAATTTGTTAAATGCAAAACAAAAGCAACATTCAGACAAGGCTCTTCATTTCATGTTATATCAGCACTCCAATTTGTACCAAGTTTATGGCAACCCACGGATCATGCAACATTAAACAGGACTCTATTATAATAACAAAAACTGGAACAATAAACTCCCCTCAGCTAGAATGCTAATAGTGTGGCAGAAATACATGCTATGATTCTAGAACATTCAACTTCTCCCAAACTACTAGAAATTCTATGAAGACACCTATCTCTAACAAATGGTGATGGTATAACCCAAATATATGGATTTCAGGTAGCTGAGAAAAGAAACTAAAACTCAGTCCAACAATACCAATCAGAACAAAATGAAATATTTTTTGTGTGGCCTCCAAATGTAACATTTGTAAAACTGCTGTCTTAATCACATTCTGACTTTCTCACACAAAATGAAATTCTTAAAGGTATACATTTACCAGGAAATGTATAATGAGAAGATCTTCCTGATTTTTGCTGTTGCTCATGATAAAAAGGATATTTTAATGTGGAATAAGATTATCACATTCTACATTACTGTAGACTTTTAAAAAGCCTGAAGGAAACAAGAGGGTGAGTGATGCTAAGGCACAGACTCTACCTGAGTGTCAGAGAGAGAAGCCTTAAATAATGTTTCCCTGCAATTAAAAAAAAAGCTTCCAATGGAACCGAATGCTAGAGCCGTGGTCCCCAACATTTTTGGCACCAAGGACCAGTTTCATGGAAGACAGTTTTTCACAGATAGGGGGTAGGGTTGGTTCAGGCAGTAATGTGAGTGATGGGGAGTGGCAGGTGAAGCCCACTCGCTCATGGGCTGCTCACCTCCTGTGGTGCGGCCCAGTTCCTAAACAGGCCCCGGACGGATACCACTCCGTGGTCCAGGCTCTGGGGGCCCTGCCCTAGAGGATTCACAGTACACTGTCAGAGACCTAGTGGGTCTGGCACAGGCTTTGAGGCCAGATTTACTTGAGTTAAAATACTAGCTCAAGTGTGGCTTCAGGCCAAGCACTCCACCTCTCTGGTTCCCAGTTTCCTGTCTCTAAAATGAGCATCACAAACACTGTGCAGGGAAGCTATCAGGATTTCCAATGCCACATACATTTCTGATACATGAATGTCTTGGCCAGGCTTTCCTTAGATCATTTGATCTCACTTCCTTTACTTTTGGAGACATTAATTCAGCTAGATTTGCACGTAGTTCAACTGAAGGTTCAGCATTTTGGACAAAAAGAAGGTTAAGTTGAGTAGCTATGGTGTGCAGTCAAATGGGTCAAATGGCAATCAAAAGTGTTTTATGACATTTTAAAACATGTATCTCGCGTGGATTTCCATGTATCTTCAACTTTCAGTTGACATAAAGAGAGAGTGAAGAGGATATCTGCTGTGTACCGCTACACATTCATGTGCTTCTATTTCCCCTTGTATGGAGGGGAGTGGGCTGGGAGAGGGGTTGCTGCTGCTGCCTTGTTGCAACCTTTAAAACAGAAACAACAAGCAGAGCTACTTCAAGGAAACTGAAATGCAAAGAATTATCACAGAAATATAGAAAATGAGTTTCCAATTTTCTTCTTTAAAGGCCATGCACACAAAATATATTCCTGTCTAAGAAAACTCTAGGAAACTAAGGGCCAGAAAATATACCAAAATTGTGGTAAAAGAGGTATATAAACATACCTTTGTAGAAGATAAGTCATATAAATCATACTGCTGATACCTTGGTAAATTCCCAACTATTGCTACCTGCCTGTCTAAAATGCCATTCTTCATCATTTCTTTTAGATACAGTATATTCCTACATTTCCAGTCCTAAGTGGAGGTGTGCTATTAGGGGAGACATTAAGCAGATGCTGGGCTTCTCCCTCACAGTAACTCATATTTTAGCAATGGACCCTGCTCACTCTACCCATACTCTTGAATCTATTTGCTGATCCACACAGCACACAAAGCAAGACCCAGCCAGCTTCATCATTTTCCTTTCTCACCTTCTGAAGATCATTCATACTGAACCCTATTAACTCTTCTTCACCTCTTTCTATATATGTGTGTGTAAGAAATATTAAGTGACATATTCACTGGGAAACTAAAATATGTCTCTCTTTCATAAACACTCAGTTAATAGCACACATAAGTCAACTCTGAGTTCTTGATACTCAAAGTGTGGTCTAGGACCAGGGCCATGGGCATCTCCTGGGAGCTAACTTATTAGAAATTAAGACTCTTGGCCCCATCTCAGAACTGCCAAATCAGAATCTGCATTTTAACAAGATACTCAGTTGATTCAAATGCATGTTAAAAGTTTTAGAAACATATGCACTGTAAGTAAAAGTAACTGAAGAATCGAGTTTTTCTTTTTTTTTTTTTTCCTCTTGTGGATAAAAAAAGGTATGCAGGACACTGAAAAGCAGTGGAGAGTACTAAGAACTCGTTTAATCCCACATTCAGGAGACAAACCCCATATTGAACATCAGGTGAACATCAACCATATGTAGAACACTGGGCCAAAAGGATGGGGGCTAAGGATGAATAAATTCAGGGCCTGTCTTGGCATTTAAAACATTCACTATTCCCTCAACATAATAAAGTTCATATATGACAAGCCCAGAGCTAATATCATACTCTACTGAAAACTTTTCCTTTAAGATTAGGAAAAAGACAAGGATACCCATTATTACCACTTTTATTCAACACAGAATTGGAGTTCTTAGCTGAAGCAATTAGGTAAGAAAAAGAATTAAATGTGATCTAGTTAGAAAGGAAGGAGTAAAAACTGTCATTATTTGCAGATGACATGATATTATATGTTAAAAAAAACCCTAAAGTGAAAGTGAAATCGCTCAGTGTGTCCAACTCTTTGTGACCCCATGGACTATAGCCTACCAGGCTCCTCAGTCCATAGGATTTTCCAGGCAAGAATACTGGAATGAGTTGCCATTTCCTTCTTCAGGGGATCTTCCTGACTCAGGGATCAAACCAGGGTCTCCCACATTGCAGGCAGACACGTTACCATCTGAGCCACCAGGGAAGTGCACCTCCCACCCCCAAACCCCAAAGACTCTGACAAATAAGAGTCAGAACTAATAAATGAATCAGTAAATTTTTAGGACACAAAATCAATATACAAAAAAACACTGCATTTCTATATACTAATAATGACTTTTCAGGAAGAGAAATTAAGAAAGCAATCCCATTTATGACTGCATAAAAAGTACATAGGAATAAATTCAATCAAGGAAATGAAAGATCTCTACATGGAAAACTATAAGACACTGATATTGAAAAAGACACAAATAAATGGAAAGATATTTCATGCTCATGGATTGGAAGAATTAATACTGTTAAAAGATTCACATTACCCAAAGTGATCTACAGATTCAGTGTAATCCCCACCAAAGTTCCAATGGCATTTTCCACAAAAATATAACAAACAACCCTAAAATTTGTATGAAAACACAAAAGACACTAAATAGCCAAAGCAATTTCAAGAGGAAGAACAAAGCTGGAGGTATCATGCATCCTAATTTCAACCTATGCCACAAAGCTACAGTAATCAAAACAGTATGGTACCGACATAAACAGAATAGAAAGCCTGGCATATATGGTCAATTAATTTACAACAAAGGAACCAAGAATATACAATGGGGAAATGATGGTCTCTTCAATAAATGTTGTTAAGGAAACTAAACAGCTATATCCAAAAGAATAAAATTGGACCACTATCTTACATTGTACTCAAAAGTTAACTCAAAATGGGTTAAAGACTTGAGTGTAAGATGTGAAAGCATAAAGCTTCTAGAAGAAAACATAGGCAGTAAGCTCTTTGACATCAGTCTCAGTGATGATTTTCTGGATTTGACACCAAGAGCAAAGGCAACAAAAGGAAAAATAAACAAGTGGAACTGTATCAAACTAAAAGCTTCTGCACAACAGGGGAATCATTCACAAAATGAAAAGAAACCTACTGAATAAGAAAACATATTTACAAATCATATTTCTGATAAGGGGTTAATTTCTAAAATACATAACATAGCCGTACTACCCAATAGCAAAAAAAAAAAAGATTTAAAAAATCTGATTGAACAAGGGTAGAGGATTTGATTAGACATGTTTCCAAGGAAGACATACAGATGGCCAACAGGTATATGAAAAGGTGCTCAACATCACTAATCATCAGGGAAATGCAAATCAAAACCACAGGATATCACCTCACACCTGTCAGTATGGTTGTTATAAAGAAGATAAGAAATAACAAGTGTTGGTGAGAACGTAGCAAAAAAAAAAAAAAGAAAAGAAAACAGCGTGCACTGTTAGAGGGAATGTAAATTTGTAATTTACATAAATTATGTAAATTGGTGCATCCACTATGAAAAACATGCAGGCTCCTCAAAAATTCTAGCAATTCCACTTCCAGGTATTTATCCTAAGGAAATGAAAACAGTAACTCGAAAAGATATCTGTATTCCCATGTTCACTTACAGCATTATTTATAATAGTCAAGACACAGAAATAACAAGTGATAGATGGATGAAGAAAACATGGTGTGTATATATATATATGTACATATATGTGTACATCTGTATATATGCACACATATATACAGATGTACATCTGTATGCACACCTGTTCTCTTACATATATACACACATATATGTACACACACATATATATACCCAATGGAATATTAGTCAGTCTTAAAAAGACAGAAATCCTGTCATTAACAACAACATGAATGGACCTTGAGGTCATGCTAAATGAAATTAAGTTAGACAAAGACAAATATTTTATGATCTCAATTATATACAGTCTCTAAAAAAACCCCAAACTCATAGATACAGAGAACAAATTGGTCACTGACAGAGGCAGGGCGTAGTGGGTAGGCAAAAATGGGTGCAGGGAATCAAAAGGTACAAACTTCCAGTTATAAAATACATAAGTCCTGGGGATGAAAATATATAGCATGGTGACTAAAGTTAATGATACTGTATTGTCTACTTCAAAGCTGCTGTGAAAGTAAATCTTAAAAGTTCTCCACACAAGAAAAAAATGCATAACTATGTATGGTGATAGATGTTAATTAGACTTACTCCATTTATCATTTCACAAGTTACTAAATACACATATAGGTTCATTATGTTGTACACCTGAAACTAATATAATGCTGCATGTCAGTTACATCTCATTTTTAAAGGTAAACGTTGACTGCACTATAGTAGGGCTTTCCCGGTGGCTTAGATGGTAAGGAATCTTCCTGCAGTGCAGGAGACCTGGGTTTGATCCCTGGGTTGAGAAGATCCCCTGGAAGAGAGCATGGCAACCCACTTGAGTATTCTTGCCTGGAGAATCCCCATGGACAGAGGAGCCTGGTAGGCTAAAGTCCATGGGGTCGCAAAGAGTCAGACACAACTGAGTGACTAAGCACAGCACACAGTGCTATAGTATATTGCCTAATACTAGGTTAAATTATTAAAATTGCTACAATGAAAGAATGTATTGAGGGGCATGGGGCACAGAGGAGGAGGCAATCGATTCTTTTGTAATCTGAGCAAACCTGAACTCTGTTCTTTGTCTTACTCAGTAAAAGATGGAAGGTGCCACAAATAAGTCAGAGAAGATTATGAAATTCTGACTTCCTGTCTATTGACAGTGAGTACCACATTCCATTAATACTTAATTGTTTTGATAATGATTTTCACCTAACTACTTACTGAAGTGATGTTTCATGTTATTTATCAACTGTGCATCCATTGGGAATAGAATGGTAGCTATCTTCTGATATGAGGAAATACAGGAAAGGTCAGTTTTGCCAAATCTGAGAGAAAGTGGGTTAATCAAAGCATGAAGTTATTAGAGAAAAGACTTGAACAAGGTCTAAAAAAATGGGGCATCTGGAAAATGTCCCACTTCACTCATGCATGAGTCAGATGTATGTTCACTGCAAAGAGTCGTGATTTTATTTCAAGTCAATTCCGGGAACCTCAGACATAACCAGAATTCAAAGCTAAGGAGAAAAAACATGTCTAAAGACAAACATAGATGACATTTGAATTATCTACGCTCCCGCCTCTCCTCAACTGGGGGAAACCTGAAGGTTGACTAAGATACAGATATGCAGAGAAAACTTTCGAAGAGTTATTAATACTAACTACTATTCCAGAGATGATAACTTGTTTCCCATGATATCTTTTACATGAGTACCATAGAACACTTTCCTAACACAATGTGAGGCAGGAGCAATAAGGAAGAAGAGGATGAAAATGCAAGAGAATCTCCTGGAAGACAGGAAGAACAGGAAAGGCATAGAAAAGGTGAGAAAAAGCGGGTCTGCACTCATCACCCTGAGGGATGAAGAACCACCAGCTCTCAATATCACATCATCAGGACCTGGGGATAATTTTGTTTTGGACCGTGGGAATGCAATCTGAAGAACAGTGTTTACCTTAGGTGTCTAAGGTGGTCGTCACAATCGCTTTGGTGGCATTGAAAGTTTACAGAGTGGAATGTTCAAAAACAGAATTTGATAGCTAGAAGGGTCTTTTGCCACCAGCGATCATTCCATTTTATAGAGAAGAAAACTCAGCCCAAAAAGAGTAAGGAACTTGCTGAAGCCCCACGGCAAGCAAGCTGCTGGCAGCCAGTAGATAGTATTGCCATCCATGGCCTAACTCCCTGTCCAGTGCTCTTCATCTTAAATACTGATTCCTCACCCAGGTTTCTCTGATCCCTTCAAATTCTCTAAATTCACGGGAATACATGAATTATGTTCAGTATTTCAAAAAGTTCAACTGGATCTATGTATTTGCTGGAAAAAAAGGTGACACAGATTAACAGCATCACTGTTAAATGTTTATTATGAATTCTTTCAGAAAATATTTCCAGGTATATAAGGCAAATGCAAGATGGACACTGCATCTTGTTTCTTAACTTGATAACTACATCTTGGAGCTTGTCCCACATGTAATTCCATCTCATTCCTTATAAAAATATTCACTGAATGGTGTGGCAGAATGCATCTATCCTGGCCCCGCTAATGGACAAAGGTGATATCTAGAGCTTTTAAGAAATTATTTAGTTTTTTGATTGAAGTATATTTGATTTGGGCTTCCCAGGTGACACTAGTGGTAAAGATCCTGGCTGCCAATGCGGGAGATGTAAGAGACATGGGTTCAATCCCTGGGTTGGGAAGATCCTCTGGAAAAGGGAACAGCAACCCACTCCAGTATTCTTGCTTACAGAATCCCATGGACAGGAACCTGGTGGGCTACAGTCCACAGGGCTGCACAGAATTGGACACGGCTGAAGAGACTCAGCACGATGGACATGTTTGATTTACAAAGCTGGGTTAGTTCTGGGGGCCTTTCCTGTGGGCTCATTTGCTAAAGAATCCGCCTGCAATGTGGGAGACCTGGGTTCGATCCCTGGGTTGGGAAGATCCCCTGGAGAAGGGAACGGATACCCACCCCAGTGTTCTGGCCTGGGTTTTAGGTGTACAACAAAGTGATTCCGTTTATTTTTTTTTCCAGGTTATTTTCCCATATAAGTTACTATAAAACATTGAGTACAGTTCCCTGTGCTATACAGTAGGTTCTTGTTGTTTATCTATTTTATATACAATAGTGTATACATTTTATTCCCAAATTCCTAATTTATCCCTCCTCCCCACCATTTTACTTTGGTAACTATAAATTGTTTTCCATGTCTGTGAGTCTGTTTGTTTTGTAAATAATTTCATTATTGTTATTTTTAGATTCCACATATAAGTGGTACCATATGACATTTGTCTTTGTCTGATTTTCTTGACACTTAGTATGATAATCTAGAGTTCTGTTTTAATGTGCTGAAGTGAACATTCTTGCCCATTTACATACCTATGCTTTGGTGAAATTCCCAGTGGTGTAACTGCTGAGTTAAAGAGAATATGATTTTCAAATTTCGATAAATATTGCCAAGTTTCCCTCAGAAAAGTTCTCCCCCCACAACAGAATAAGTGAGAATGCCAAGTTCACTTGCCCACTTTTGGGTTATATTATATTTTCATTTTGGTGGGGGGAGGTTTTTTTTTTGGTTAAAATATTTTATCAAATAAGGATTTTAGCTCCTTATTTGTCATGTGTTGTAAATATTTTCCCCCTTCCATTTTTTTTTTTTTTTTTTGGTCTTATTTGTGGAATTTCTTCAATAAAGAAGTCTAAAATTTTGATGTGAACATGTTTATTACTATTTTTCTTTATGGCTTGGGGTTTTATCGTCTGACTGTAAAAGGCTTCCCACATTTTAAAACCATAAATAAATTTACCCATGTTTGCTTACTACTATGGTTTGATTTTTAAAATATTCAATGTTTGATCTGTGAAAGAAATATGATACACAGCTAAATTTCCAAATCGCTTATCAGCTATTTCAATAACATTTATTAATCAATCCATCTTTTACTCATTGATGTGAAATACTACCTTTATCATATAAAAAAAATCTTAAATGCATTTGAATCTATTTCTGTGTTCCATTCTGTCACATTTCAAGTGTTTAGTTCCTTCTCAGTAAAAAATAATTTAATATATTTTGTAACATTTATAACTGATATAACTAGAACTCTTTATTGATCTTAATTTTTACCCATTCATTCTCACGTTTACTTTTTTGGATGACCTTTGGTATCTTTGTTTCTTTTCTTTCACTTTTCTAAAATATGTGTTTATATGTTTGTGATCTGGGAAATTTATTGAGGTCAGTCTATAAAACACATTTTACATTCACCTTTTGATTCTGTGTTTAAATAAATTTTTACTTTAGAATAGCTTTAGATTTAGGGAAGAGTTGTGAAGATAGTATACCTCGCATCCACTTTCCACTATTGTCAACATCTTATGTTAATGTGACACATCTGTCAAAATGTACCATACTAGTAACATAATGAACCAATATTAATACAGCATTATAAAGTCCACAGGTTATTCAAATTTCCTTAGTTTCAACCTACTGTCCCTTTCCTCACCCAAGATCTTTTCCAGAACCACATTACATTTAGTCTTCATGTCTCAGCTTCCTCTTTGTTGTGACAGTTTCTCAAGACCTTCCTTGTTTTTTATGAACTTGGAAGTTTTGAGGACTTTCACTAGTCAGGTATTTTACGGAACATCTTTCCACTTGGGTTTGTGTTACACTTTTCTCATAGTTAGACAAGGGTTACAGGTTTGGAGGAGAAAAACCATAGACGTAAAAGGCTAGTCTCATCATATCACATCAAAGGACATGCTATGAACGTGACTTTTTACTGTTGATGTTGACCTTGATCATGGGGCTGAGGTCTAGTAATGTTTGCCGTGTCTCCACAGTAAAGTTACTTTTACTCCTTTTCCCTGCTGTGCCCTTTAGAAGGAAGTTACCACACACAGACCACACTTAAGGTGTGTGGCATTATGATCCATCTCCTTAAGTGAAGAGTCTCCACATAGAGTATTTGGAATTCTGCAGAGGAGAGTTGTCTATTCTTGCCCATTCACTTACTTATTCAATCACTATTGATATTGGTATAAACTCTAATCTAACATGGCATTAGTTTATTGCTCAAATGGTTCCAGGTTTGGTCATTGGGAACTCTTTCAATTGGCTTGGGCATCCCTTTGACATATCCACATCATTGTCAGGGAGTTTTGTTGTTTTTAGGACTTAACTTTCTGGTATTGTGGTTATCTTACACTTACACTGTATATTCCTGCCCTAGTCCTAGAATCAGCCATTTCCCCTAGGAATTCAGATTCCTTTTACTGGAAAACAGAGGGTTTCCTATGTAGCTCAGTGGTAAAGAATCGGCCTGCCGATGCAGGAAACCCTGGCTTGGGCAGATCCCCTGCAGGAAGAAATGGCAGCCCATTCCAGAATTCTTGCCTGAAAAATCCTATGAACAGAGGGGTCTGGTGGGCTGCAAAGTTCATGGGGCTGCAAAGAGTCAGACATAACTGAGCAACTGAGCATGCACATGCATTAGAAACTAAGATCTTGAAACCAGGTGTTATCTTTGCTGCTGGGGTTTCTTTGCTTTCAGGTTCTCTGAGTAGACAGAACATATGTGCTAATATATATACTAAGCCTTGTATGAAGTGAAGTGAAAGATGCTCAGTTGTGTCTGATTCTTTGTGACCCCATGCAGTCCATGGAATTCTCCAGGCCAGAATACTGAGTGGGTAGCCTTTCTCTTCTGCAGGGTATCTTCCCAACCCAGGGATTGAACCCAGGTCTCCTGCATTGCAGGCGGATTCTTTACCAACTGAGCTATGAGGGAAGCTCATATATACACATCTTTATGCTGTTGTTCAGTCCCTGTCTCTATACATATATGCATCTATCTGTATCTATATTATTTAGTATCATTTTTTAAAATTTCTCCCATTAATTCTACCTTTTTCCTATTGATATTTTAACTGGCATCACATTGAATTCACAGAGTATCTGAGGTTTTTCATTTTTGTAAGAGCTTAATGTAAAATAAGTAATAGGCATATTTTTATAAGCCTATCATCTTTCTTCCCTTATAATTCTCCAGAAAGTGCAGGTTTTTCTTCCCATTTATACACATATTTATTAGGTTTAACCCAAGAAATATTTTTTTCTGTGATTTCCTAAATGGGAGCTCTTCCTCTACTATCCTTTTTTTACTATTCATAAAATCGTCATCATCGTTTAGTTGTTCAGTCGTGTCCGACTCTGCAACTTCATGGACTGCAGCACATCAAGCTTCCCTGTCCCTCACCATATCCTAGAGCTTATTCAAACCCATGTTCATCGAGGTAGTGATGCCATTCAACCGTCTTGTCCTTTGTCATCCCCTTCTCCCGCCTTCAATCTTTCCCAGCATCAAGGTCTTTTCTAATGAGTCAGCTCTTCGCACCAGATGGCCAAAGTATTGGAGTTTCAGTTTTAGCATCAGTCCTTCCAATGGATATTCAGGTTTGATTTCCTTTAGGATGGACTGGTTGGATCTCCTTGCAGTCCAGGGAACTCTCAAGAGTCTTCACCAACACCACAGTTCAAAAGCATCAATTCTTTGGCGCTCAGCCTTGTTTATGGTCCAAATCTCACATCCATAAATGACTACTGGAAAAACCATAGCTTTGACTATACAGACCTTTGTTGGCAAAGTAATCTCTGCTTTTTAATATGCTGTCTACATTTGTCATAGCTCTTCTTCCAAGGAGCAAGCATCTTTTAATTTCATGGATGCAGTCACCGTCTGCAGTGATTTTGGAGCCCTCAAAATAAAGTCTGTCACTGTTTCCATTGTTTCCCCATCTATTTGCCATGAAGTGATAGGACTAGGTGGCATGATGTTAGTTTTTTAAATGTTGAGTTTTAAGCCAGCTTTTTCATTCTCTTTTTGAACTTCATCAAGAGGCTCTAAAATAGAAATTTTACTATTTTTAAATAAATTTATTTTGCAACCATCCATCTTGTTGGATTCTCATATTGTTTCTGTTTTTTATTCAACTGATTGTCTTGGGTTTCCGATGTATCTTCTGCCACTAATGATAATTTTGCTTCCTCTTTTTAATAATTGTATCTTGCATTCTTTGCCTTCTCTATTGGTACTGTCTAGAACAGAGATGGGCAAACTTTTTCTATAAAGTGCCAGACAGTAAATATTATGAACTTTATCACAAACAGCCTCTGCCAAAACTACTCAGTTCTGCAACTGCAGCTTGAAAGCAGGCATAGACAGTATGTAGGTAAATGAGTAATCCTGTGTTCCGTACAATTTTATTTACAAAAACAGGCATTCGGCCCATAGCAATTTACTGACCACTGGTCTAGAATCCAAATTATGTTACATAAAAATGATGATGGTGGGTACCTTATCTTGTTTTAATCTTCACTTTAAACAGAATGTTCTTGTGTTTCACTATTAAATATAATACCGGCTTTCAATTACAAATATACACACATACACTCAGTTTAAACAAAATTAAAGAAATATTCATCTTGTTTCATTTTCTTTAAAAGCATTTGTTAGGAATATTGTTGAGTTATGTTAACTGCCTTTTTTTTTTTTTTACAATTATTGAGCTTTGATATCTTTGACCTATAATAAGCTATGTTAATACATTTTAAAAGATGGAACCATTCTTATACTTTTGATATAAAATTCACTTGGTTTGGGTTTATCATGCTTTTGATATATATTACTGAATTATTTTTAATAATCTTTGTGTGATTTTTACATTGCTATCACAAATAAGAGTAGCTTGTAGTACGTTATTACTCTAATTTGTCAGGTTGTGGTATAAGTAGTTTGTTGGCTTCATAAATATAACTTGAAAACCTTACCTTCTATGAAACTATTTTTATGGTTAGGATTTGCCTGTTTATTGAAGTGTTGAACAAATTGACCTATAAAACCTCCTGGGCCTGGTGTTTTTCCAGGGATAACTCTTCAATAACTTTTTCAATTTCTTCCATGGGTATTATTTATTTGGTTTTTTAATAAGGGTTCTTCTGGTATTAATTTTCAGTGATTCACATGTTCTTAGAAAATCATTTATTTCACTCAGCTTGTCAAAACTATTTGCTGAAAAGTTCACAAAGGACTATTTATGATTCTTTTAATTTCCTCTGCATCTGTTGTTGTTTGCCATTTTTCGTTTCTAATCTTCTGTATTAGCAAGTTCTTCCCTCTCCCCTCTTAATTAAGCTAGCCCATAGTTATCTCTGTTCTACTGGCTTTGGCAAAACATCAACTTTTGGATTATGAATTCTGGCTTTCTTTTTCATGTTTTCTAATTACCTCATGTTTGCTTTGATCTCTATTTCTTCTGTGTCCCTTAGGTTGATTTCATTGCTGTTTTCTAACCTCTTAAGAAGTGATGTTGGTCTATGAATTTTTTATTAAAAACAATTTTATGTCACCATATAGATTGAACTATATGATGTTTTCATTTATGTGTTTTCTAGGTATGTTGCAGTTTAGGTTTAATTTCTTCTTTGATGCAAAGGTTAAGAGAGAAGAGTTTTATTTTAGCGGGAATTTCTCTTTTAGTATTTCTTAACTTTATTAAGTATTTATTAAGTATTTCTTAACTTTATTTAGTATTTCTTAACTTTAATGCATTGGGATCAGACACAGTCTTATTTCCACTTTTGAGGGACAGAATGACATTTTTAGTAAGCCCTCAGACATGACTAATTTCTATAAATGTTCTATGAACTATATTTTTAAAAGCAATTACCCACTTCACATTTTTCTTCCCAAGAATCATACAAAGTTGTTTCTACATTATTATTTTCTTAAGAGTAACAGACCTGTGCTACTCATGTTTGTATCTCTAATAGCTGGTTCTGTGCTTGGTACATAATTACTATTCAAAATGGCTGATGAATGAATGAACAAATGCTGCCTATCCAGTGAGTTTATCTTTCTGAGGAAAACTGCCTCTGCCACCAGCACAAAACTGATTGGCTACTAAGCCATTCATTTCATAGGCTCTATGGTAAAATGATCAATGAAAAAGTTAAAACAGGATTTGATATGTAGGTCATTACAGTCCTGGTTTATACTCTCATATGCTCATTTTATACTCTTTTTTTTAAGGTTGAAGATCCTACTCATCCATGAAATCAGGCTGAGTTCATTGACTTTCTCCTTAGTCTACTATTGTGACCATCATTGGCTAGACTCATTTTAGCATGTGATCTAAACAGCCTTGCACTCTTATCCTGCTATTTTATGCATCTTCTGTCTTCTTGGTAAAACTATAGATGCCTTGAGAATATTATTCCTTTCTATCCTACAATATACTCAGAAGAGTGCCCAAATAAATGCCATTGTATCAACAACAACAATAATAAAAAAGAAACGAATACCTTGGTTGACATTCTACCACATCAAGGTCTGGTGACCTTAGCTATGTCATTTCACTTCTGAGCCACAGCCCCCATAAGGGCACACTAAGCCCACTCAGAGCTTAAGAAATGCAACAGGCTCTGTCATATATCTGATTCTACAAAGAAAGGGAGGCAACCGCATGAAGAAAATGGCATAAAATATATGTCCAGTTGGCCAAGCGACAATAGCACTGCTGTCCTACAGAGTGACTGCCCTGCTCCACGGCTTCTGTTTCCTCCATGCTTCAAATGTGGCCACTATCAGCTCTCATCCTCTTTTTTGCTCTACTTACTCAGGAAACATTAACTAACATGTGTCTCTCAAGTCTGCCTGTCTTAAGCCTACCTCTCTCAAGCAGCTATTCACAACCAACTATCTGTCAGACCTTGTACTTTCCGGTGTACAGTGAAGTGAAGTGAAGTCACTCAGTCGTGTCCAACTCTGCGACCCCATGGACTGTAGCATACTAGGCTCATCGATCCATGGGATTTTCCAGGCCAGAGTACTGGAGTGGGTTGCCATTTCCTTCTCCAGAGGATCTTCCTGACCCAGGGATTGAACCCAGGTCTCCCGCACTGTAGGCAGACACTTTACCGTCTGAGCCACATTCAATCTACTTAAACTTTTATGTTGGCTCTCCTGCTCCCCAAACCCACAACCAATGCTCTCCCCTGACATTCCTACCAATGGCCCTGCCAGCACCCTCATGGTCATTTTTTGTCCCATCCTCTCCTGAACTCCGGCATTCAATCAGTTGTCAAATCATCTAAAATCTACCTATCCAGCATCTGGAATCCATTCTTTCTTTTCTCTTCCTACTGTTACCCCTTGCTGAGGCTTGTTCCACCCTTTCAGGACCATTCTAACTGCCTCATAACTAACTAGCTTTTATATGATCCAGTCTATACTATATAATGTTGTTTGTTTAGTCAGTCATGTCCGACTTTTTGAGACCCCATGGACTGTAGCCTACAAGGCTTCCCTGTCCATGGGATTTCCCAGGAAAAAATACTGGAGTGGGTTGCCTTTTCCTTCTCCAGGGTATCTTCTCAACATAGAAATTAAACCCAAGTCTCCTAAATTGGCAGGCAGACTCTTTACCACTGAGCCACCAGAGAAGCTAATCCTATACAATACAGTCAGATTTATCTTCTTACAGTGCAGTTTGATATTACAAGATTGATTAACTGCCTATCATGTCTCTGGGTTGGATTAATTAGCCAATCAACCAATCAATCATGTTTCTCCATGTCCTTACCAAACAATTTGATACGGGACCTATTACTTAGAAACAGCAGCAGAATTGCCTTCAGAGCTGCTCTGGAGTGAAAATGGATTCATTTTCCACCTCTGAAATATACTACCAGTATCCTTGGGCAAATTAGTTAACCATTCTCAGTTTCTTCAAGTGGAAAAAAGAGGGGAGGGGAAAAAGGACAAGACATGTATGGATGTGAGAGTTGGACTGTGAAGAAGGCTGAGCACTGAAGAATTGATGCTTTTGAACTGTGGTGTTGGAGAAGACTCTTGAGAGTCCCTTGGCCTGCAAGGAGATTCAACCAGTCCATTGTGAAGGAGATCAGCCCTGGGATTTCTTTGGAAGGAATGATGCTAAAGCTGAAACTCCAGTACTTTGGCCACCTCATGTGAAGAGTTGACTCACTGGAAAAGACTGTGATGCTGGGAAGGATTGGGGGCAGGAGGAGAAGGGGACGACAGAGGATGAGATGGCTGGATGGCATCATGGACTCGATGAACGTGAGTCTGAGTGAACTCTGGGAGTTGGTGATGGACAGGGAGGCCTGGCGTGCTGCGATTCATGGGGTCGCGAAGAGTCGGACACGACTGAGCGACTGAACTGAACGGAACTGAATAGTGGTTAACACTTAATGAATACTTATTGCATGCCAGGTACTGCGCTCAGTAATTTATATGTATTAAGCCATGCTGATCTTCAGCCATCTCTCTTGGGTAGATATTACCTTGATCTTTACTTTTGAGATGAGAAAACTAAGGCTCAGAGAGGTTAAATATCTTGCTCATTGGTAGCACTGCTAGTAAATAGTGTAGCTGAGGCCTAGAAGCCAGGTGTCTCTGACACTGGAGATACTTGGTGAGGG
>SJYV01011131.1:644734-782408 GCA_006410875.1 Neotragus pygmaeus | reverse complement strand
AGCTCCTCTTCACTTTCTGCCATAAGGGTGGTGTCATCTGCATATCTGAGGTTGTTGATATTTCTCCCGGTAATCTTGATACCAGCTTGTGTTTCTTCCAGTCCAGGGTTTCTCATGATGTACTCTGCATATAAGTTAAATAAACAGGTTGGCAGTATACAGCTTTGACGTTCTCCTTTTCCTATTTAGTTCCTAGAATTTCTAAATTTTGTGCTTCTGTTTTTTTTTTTTTTTTTTTTTTTCTGATTTGAAGCATTCTAGTAAATCCCATGGATGGAGGAGCCTGGTAGGCTGCAGTCCATGGGGTTGCTGAGAGTTGGACATGACTCAGTGACTTCACTTTCACTTTTCACTTTCATGCATTGGAGAAGGAAATGGCAACCCGCTCCAGTGTTTTTGCCTGGAGAATCCCAGGGACGGGGGAGCCTGATGGGCTGCCATCTCTGGAGTCGCACAAAGTCGGACACGACTGAAGCGACTTAGCAGCAGCAGCAGCAGCAGCAGTAAATGGCCAAAAGAGACAGAGTGAAGTAAATTGATTCTGTGTTTAATCGATATGGATTGGTAGCCAAATATAACTATTTTTGCAAATAGAAGTATTATAATTTAACACTAGCAAATAGTTATTTCTTTTCTATAAACTGAATCTGTGTAACTCCATAGAATTATATTAACAGGAAAAAAATTAATAGAATCAGTTCAAGACTCATTTATTACCAAATTATTTTTTTCCCCACACAGCCAGTAATTTTTACAATGAGGTGAACAAGAAAATCTAAAATGAACTCTAAGTCATATGGCTTATGCATGTTTTTTCATTTCTCTGGTCAATGGTCCCATCTTCTTGCTTTTCAAACTGTGATCCTCGGACCAGTGACATCAATATGACCTGGAGTTTTTTAGAACTGCAGATTCTCAGGCTCTGCCCCTGACCACTGAATCAGAATCCGCATTTTAACAAGAGTCCCCAGATGATTCATGTACACATTTAAGCTGGTGAAACAGTGCACTAGCAGAATTATTTTTTAATATAAGAAGTACCCATTTTAAAATATGGAATAGAACCTTTTCTATTTTATCCAGAAAGATGAGAGCTCATTGTTTAATAACTACTTTATGAATGTTCTCATTATTGATGATGAGTTTATATATATATATATATATATATATACTCACAATTAATATTCTACATATGCTATCATTACATTGTCAGCCACTCATAGCAATTTTTTATCTTGTACCTGTTTGATACTCTGCATACAAAACTGAAAAGGAACTTTGTACTTGCAGGGTATGTTCTGTTGAACAAAATTGAAAATTTAAAATGAAATTATATATTGTTAGAGATGAAAGGAACTTTAGCAAATATCTCGTCTGATTTTGTCATTTTTATAGCTGAAAAAAATTGAGATTAAATGACTTAAATGAACCAGGCACACTGTTATTTGGAATGTAAATTGGTACAACCACTGTGGAAAACAGTATGGAGAGTTCTCAATAAACTAAAAATAAACCCAGCAGTATAACCCAGCAATTCCACTCCTGGGTATATATCAGAAAAAAATAAAAATACTAATTCAAAAAGATACATGCACCCCAATGTTCATTGCAGCATTATTTACAGTTGCCAAGATATGGAAGCAACTAAGTATCCATCGACAGATGAATGAATAAAGATATGGTATAAATAAATAAAGCAATACCATAATAAGCCATAAAAAATGAAAATTTGCCATTTGCAACAACATGGATGGATATGGAAGGTATTATGCTAAGTCAAATAAGCCAGACAGAGGAAGAAAAATACGATATGATATAACTTATATGTGGAATCTAAAAAAGTACAACAAATTAGTGAATATAACAAAGCAGCAGCAAGCTCACAGATATAAAACAACAAACTAGGGTTTACCAGTAGGGAGAGGCAAGTGGGGAGGGGCAATACAGGGGAAGGGAATTAAGAGGTTTAAACTATTATGTACCATGTAAAATAAGCTACAAGATATACTGTATAACACAGGGACCATAGCCAGTATTTATAGTAACTATAAATGGAACATAAACTTTAAAAATGGTAAATCACTATATTATATACCTGTAACATATAATATCATACATCAGCTATACTTCAACTTTAAAAATATATAAATAAGTAAAATGATTTAACCAAGGTGATCAAACAAACAAATGCCAAACGGGAAGATGAAGCCTTGTGCCCTGACTTGCAGTGAAGTGGAGTCCTGTAGATCAAGCCGTGGAAGATAAACCTCAGATTACAGCCCCCATTAAACTGCTCATCTTTGCTCCCTTTCAGGCTGTAGCAGCTATTAGAGTTTAAATACGATGGCTTTGTTATTGACCAGTGATCAAAGATGAGCAAACTACCTGGAATAGAAATATGTGCTAGGCACAAGGCTAAGGGTGTGTGTGTGTGTGTGTGTGTGTGTGTGTGTGTGTATTTAATGCACTTGATAGCATTATTCCCATTTTGCCAATAGGGAAGCTGAGCTTCTGAGACATTGAGTAATTTGCTTAAGTTTATACATCTGGAAAGCAGCAGAGAGAGAGTTCAGTTCCAGATGCATCTATCTCCAAAGCCAAGCTCTGAATGATTATACTGTATGATGCAAAGATTTACTAACCCTGTTGGTATATATTCCACATAAAGTTTTAAAACGTATCAGACTGTATGCCTGTGTTCTCTTTTGTAGATGTACTTTGTCCATGCAGTTCTGAAGTGTATAGAAAGAGCTAATATGGATGGTTCTCAGCGAGAAAGGCTTATCGAGGAAGAAGTAGGTTTAGCAGAAGGTCTTGCTGTTGACTGGATTGGCCATAAACTCTACTGGACAGACAGAGGGTATGTTTCCTCTTTTGTTGCTAAGTCACATGGGATGGGAGTGATGGATATGTAGTACAGTTGGCCTCATCCTTCACTTGGAAAACAGGAAGATATTGCTGGTCCCCTGACTGGCATCAGAGGAAGATGCCCCCAGTGCTGCTCACAGTCCCTCCCCCTGCTCCCCACCACTAAGCAGGATCTTCCTCCTTTCATCAAGATTGTATCTTTCATTAAGGGTGAATTCTGGGGACCGAGAAAGCAGCGTGTGTTTTTGTACTTCAGGCTATTGTAATCAGAGAAACGCAAACCCTGTCTGGATACAATCTGCACGCTTTTTCTAAGGATCTGCTATGGGTCATCTGCTATGGGTCAGCTGTTACCTAGGTGGTAGGGAAGATACACAGGAGCATGAGGAGCTCCATGTTTCCAGTCAGCTTAGTGTAGCCAGGGAGACAAAGTGCATATACACAGGAAAAACTAATGCAAACACTTGGTCTGAATCTCAGCATGAAAAATGTCATAAGGTCATGCATAAATAATTGCCAAATGAAGGTGGGTACTCCAGAGGGGGCTCTGGAAGGAGCTCGGGGACCAACTGCCCCTTCATTTTACAGGCTGCGGGGACAGGGGGAATTAAGCCTCATAAAGCTAAGTGATTTATTCAAAGTTGTACAACATTCAAAGGGCAGGTCTTGCTGGAACCCACCTGTTGGCTCTTTTAAATGAGTGTGAAGGAGGGAACAAGTGCTTCACGCTGGAGTTGTGAGGAAAGTCCTCTTCAGCAGGGAGAGATGGTGTGCTTTCTCTTTGCTGGGAGACAGCAGGACCAGAGAGAAGCTGTGGTGTGTCTGCCCTCTGGGCACACTGCTCTTGGGGCTGCAGGAAGCACTGCTGCACGTGAGTGAGTGAGTGAGAGTGTGTGTGTGTGTGTGTGTCCGTGTCCGTGTCCGTGTCCTGCATGAGCCCCAGGACAGTTGGGGTGGGGAGGAGGGAGGGGAAAGAAGCGGCTGGGTCTCTTGTGTTTGCTAATGAGAGTCCACTTCCTGCTTCTGAGTGAGAAAGAGTCAATCACGATACCTCTCGGGAGAGGCTTAGAGACTCTAGGCCCTGGGATACTGTCTTAGAGGATCTTAAAGCTATGGAGCGACCTGGTGGCCAACTCAAACCTCTGGCACCTCCGCAGCCATGTTAAAGGAAAAGAAAGAATGAGCTGGGATTTCACCTCAACCAGTGGTCCCAACACAGAGGAAGAAGTCCTAGCTGCTGCTAAGCCGCTTCAGCCGTGTCCGACTCTGTGTGACCCCATGGAGGGCAGCCCACCAGGCTCACCTGTCCCTGGGATTCTCCAGGCAAGAACACTGGAGTGGGTTGCCATTTTCTTCTCCAATGCATGCAAGTGAAAAGTGAAAGTGAAGTCGCTCAGTCGTGTCCAACTCTTAGCGACCCCATGGACTGCAGCCCACCAGGCTCCTCCATCCATGGGATTTTCCAGGCAAGAGTACTGGAGTAGGGTACCATTGCCTTCTCCAAGAAGTCCCAGGAAGTGGCTTTAAATGCTTCAGGGCGGGTTTACTATGTCCCAGAAAATCTCTTTTGGCCTCGATAACCCGTGGGAAACAAACGGGCTTTTAAAAATGAGCCAGATGTATGACGTGGTGCTCAGTTATGAATAATATGGTATTTCTCTGTCCAGATCGAGTATATTTTAATTAATTTGTTCACTTATTTGCCTATTAATTTAGCCATACCTTCATCCCATTTCTTTATTCTTTTTGTATTTATTCATTTATTGAATAACTGAAATGCACCAGATACTGCACTAAGAGCTTTGTATCCATATTGACACCCCAAAAGNATTTGGTATGGAAATATCTAAATAACCATTCTCATCATTATAGTGCCACCTGCCGGTATTTAAAGGGTAGCATCTCAACGACCAATTCAAGGTTTTTCATTTCAAGATTGAAGGAATTCATTCTGAATTTAACACACAATTGTGGCTCTCCTGTAGACAAAAAATAAAGATTATATCTAGTTAGGGGTTTGTGGTGAAAAACTATAGCTAATTCTGACACATACTACCAGATGTGTATAAGAGACAGGTAAAACAACTTTCCCAAGGTCAAGCAGCCAGCAAATATTGGATCTGGAATTTGAATTCAAGGGTGACCATTTCTGAAACTTATGTTTTTAATAATCATAGGTATGTGCTGCCTCCAACAACCAAGGCTGATTAAATGTGCTCGACCCAGCGTCCTATAACAAGTGAAAATCAACTTCACTTGTAATAATGATAAAAATCATAATAATGGTCTTCTCTGCTTTGAACCTACTTAAAAGGACATTTAAAATGTTACCTGTGCGTAATGACAGAGCTTGTACACGGCTGTTCTTGGAAACGTTGATCAGGAGAGCAGATGTCAGCCACTTCTGGACTCTCTAAGGATGCTGGGTCTCCTTATGCTTCTCACATTCTCATGGCACCTCTAATTTTACATGTTTGATTAATAGTACTGTAGTACCTACTGCTAAGGCGGTGCCTTCAGGAGATAGACAAGCACCACCCTATCCTGGAGTATCAGACCTCAAATTCCCTAGTTCATTGACTTCAGTAATAACAAGCCCTTCTCAAGTCCTCTTCCCTCTAAAGGCAGCTGCTAAGAGAAAACCTTTAATTTGTCTGGAAATGAGAGGTTTATAGTTTGAAAACCTTGATATTAGCTAGAAATTTGATTTAAATAACTGGGATTCCTAGCTTGTGATATTAGATTATATAGTAACTCTTAACCAAGTTAAAAAAAAAAAAAGCAGAATGGATGCTTATGGTTTATATTGGCTTAGGAGAAGACAGATTCATATTAACATCTAACTGTAGGAAGGAAGGAAGTTGGTAATTTCCCTGGCAATGTTATTATTTAGTGATAAGGGGTCCTGATTCCTAAAGTCAGATCCTTAGTGAAAAGAATCAGGAAGAAATCTGTTTGCTCATCTTTTTGAGGTGACAAAAACCACTATAAGGTAAGAAAATCGCTCTTCTAGAGTTCTGGATGGACAGCTCTTGCCCTGGAAATAAGGTGGATTTAGGTCAGCATCCCCAACCTTTTTGGTACCAAGGACCAGTTTCATGGAAGACAATTTTTCCATGGACCAGGGGTGGAAGGTGGCTTTTGGAATGATTCAAGTACATTCCATTTATTGTGCACTTTATTTCTGTTACTATTAGATCAGCTCTGCCCCAGATCATCAGACAGTGGTTGGGGACCTTTGGTGTAGAGGATCCCAGTGGTGGCATTGAGACCAATTAGATAATGACTCTAAAAAGAAAGGTGTTCCACTCGATTGAGGGTTATGCTTGAACTCATGTGAACCCAAATGTTTGTCCTTGTCTTTGCTTTCTCATGACCAACACTGGAGTTCAAGATGTGCTTTCTGGCTGAATCAAGCAGAAGTCTGTTTTGGGTGACCCCCTTGGGGCGCTTTGAGAGCAAATACCAGCCGTCCTGCCTGAGACAGCTCCAGAGTCAGGAGCTTACATCTGTGTCAATTCTCACCCCCTCACTCCCGCTCAAAACAGTGAGAATTTAGAGATGACATAACAGTGAGATGGGAACTGACAGCTGTATCCCCTCTGGTCACAAGTGGCTTCAGAATCCCTTGCCTCCCACCAAGGGCACAGGCACAGTGACAGCTGTGACTGAGTGAATTTGACACATTGAGTTCAAAAGTGCCTTCTGCCTAGCAGTACCCTTCCTACAGCCCCTTCACCTAGGAATGAAGTGGCGCTGCAGTACAAATAATTTCCAATTATCCCCTGCCCTAAGGTGATCGTTTGCAAAGTGTACTTGCCCCAGCCCAGGCCCTGAGCCAGTGTTACCTTTGTCTCCCTCTTGCATATGGTATGTGAGGAAGAAGAAATCAAGCGCCTTCCCCTGTCTAGGAAGGGCATTCTAGCAAGCCACCTGGAGAAGATCTCCTTAGCGTTTGTTCTGTAGAATAGGGAGGAGGGAATGATCCTGCCCTGTGTTTCTGGGCAGGTCTGTTGTGTGCACACACTGCCTGGAAGAACAAGGGCTAGGCCTTTCCAGACATTTATTGAATGACATATAGCTGTACTTTCTAGGTTGCAGTGTGGAAACTGGGCAAGCAGGCCTCACATGGAATGGAAGGGAGGTTCTTTTTTATCCCTTCTGTTTGTGATCCTGCCTGTTCCAGGGAGCTGCTGGGGCTCATGGTGCCCTCCAAGCCATGGCCCTGAATCTGCCAGTTGCATTCTTTTTTGTTTGCTTGTTTTGTTTTTGTTTATTTTAATTGTAGAATAATTGCTTTACAATGTTGCATAGGTTTCTGCCACATAGCAGCATGAATCAGCCCTACGTGTACACACGTCCCCTCCCTCTTGAGACTCCCTCCCACCTCCCACCCTATCCCACCCTTCTAGGTTGTCACAGAGCACCATGCTAAGCTCCCTCTGCTATATAGCAACATCCCACTGGCTATCTATTTTACACATGTTAATGATGTTGAAACAGAAACTCCAATACTTTGGCCACCTGATGTGAAGAGCTGACTCATTTGAAAAGACCCTGATGCTGGGAAAGATTGAGGGCAGGAGGAGAAGGGGATGACAGAGGATGAGATGACCGGATGGCATCACCAACTCGATGGACATGGGTTTGGGTAGACTCCGGGAGTTGGTGATGGACAAAGAAGCCTGGCGTGCTGCAGTCCATGGGGTCGCAAAAAGTCGGACATGACTGAGTGACTGAACTGAACTGAATGTATACATGTCAATGTCACTCTCTTGATTTGGCCTACCCTCTCCTTCCCCCTGTTTGCCCACAAGTCTGTTCTCTGTGTCTGTGTCTCTCTTCTTTCCCTGCGTACAGGTTCATCAGTACCATCTTTCTAGAGTCCATATATATGCACTAATATATGATATTTGGGCTTCCATGCTGGCTCAGATGGTAAAGAATCTGCCTGCAATGTGGGAGACCTGGGTTTGATCCCTGGATTGGAAAGATCCCCTGAAGAAAGGAATGGCAACTCATTCCAGTATTTTTGCCTGGAGAATCCCCATGAGCAGAGGAGCCTGGGGTGCTGCAGTCCATGGGGTTGCAAAAAGTCAGACACAACTGAGAGGCTAAGCACAGCATATGATACCTGTTTTTCTCTTTCTGACTTACTTCCCTCTGTGTCAGTTGCATTCTTACACATTCCGTAATATAATTCCCTCTTCCTCTTTTTCTCTTCCCTCCCTCCCCCTCCTCCCCCTCACTCTTCTGAGGATCTTTAAGCTCTTTAAGGACAGAGCTGGGTTTTGTATACTACTGTGTTTCCAATACTTAGGGCAATCCCTGATACACATTAGGTGCTTTGTAAATATTTATTTGATAATAAAGACTTGTTTGGTAAATGGAAAAACTTAGAAAACAAAAGTTTTCTCCCCGGCCAGATTCCAAAGAGTTGTTATCATTTTTTTTTAATGTGAAGGGTGGCAAATAATGTTTCAATTCTCCCATTTGTCAAAGTCCATATAATGCTCCCCTTCCCATCCTTGTGTTGGCTGACTCTGTGGCCCTGAGAGATCTGCTCTTCCTGTTCCCAGGGGTCTGTGGCCAGAGGCTGGTGGTTCCTCTGGCTCTTACTGGTTTCAGCAGGAGCTGGTAAGTTGTGAAGAGAAAGGAATGGTGGTATTTATTTACACATCCTGGCTTTAACCCTGTTGGGCCACTGACATAGCCCCTCTTACCTTACCTGTCACTGCGTATTTTAATAACATGGGTTAAATATTGAGAAACTAATTAAAACATTGTTTTGTTTTGTTTTAAAACCCAACAGACTATGAAAGTGTTTCTCCTGACTTGTGTATGAGAATGAGTATGTGCTTGTGCACATGTGTGATAGGGTAGTTTAGAATGCCTATTTTGCTCTTCAGTAAGCAACAGAGAAAGTATTTTTGTTTAAAAAGTAAAGTTGGTGTAACAAGCCCCTTTACATGCCTTTTAGGAAATCTCTCATTGAAGGGAGTGATTTAAATGGAAAGTATCGTGAAATAATCATTAAGTAGGGCATCTCTCAGCCACGAGGAATTGCTGTTCATCCAATGGCCAAGTAAGTAATTGTGAAAATAAGGCCCTTTTTGCAGAGATCATAGAACACTTCATGTTTGATATGCTAGTGTCTAAAATTTGTCTTAAGATCTCAGGTAATCAGTGGAATCAGAAACCAAGAAAATCCATGAGATGTGTTCAAATGTTTGGAAATTATATGGCTAGCATGACTTCCTCCTC
The DNA here is from genome assembly GCA_006410875.1 of Neotragus pygmaeus. Taxonomy (NCBI): domain Eukaryota; kingdom Metazoa; phylum Chordata; class Mammalia; order Artiodactyla; family Bovidae; genus Neotragus; species Neotragus pygmaeus. Next base: position 773,276 of record SJYV01011131.1, on the reverse strand, counting down.
CTTTTAATGTCTTTTGATTTGCTTTTCTTGTATAAAGTTTTATTGTTTAACCCTTCATTTTAAGCAAATTCAATTTCTTTTTGAAAAGAAATGGGTTGTGATTCATTAATCAATGAAGCATAAGTCCACTACACTCTGAACTTTCTTTAAAAACTATACTATTCCCTGAGAGGATGATATATGGATTGCATGGCTTATGAATTCTCTTCAGAAACATCATGCGTTGCAGTGATAGGTCAGTCCTAGATTTAGAGAAGAGGAAAGAGAAATTGTGAAAGATTAGAAAGCTCTAGTTGTTAATTGTGAATTGGTGATAAGTGTTGGTTTATGTTTAGAGAATTAAGAGAATAAACAATCCTTCCTAGTTAAAAATTGAAGATAAAAACCAACAGTATTTTATCTATAATGAGAATGTTATGATGGTCTATAGAAAACAGTAAACTGATAGAAAATATATCATTAATTTGGAGCTAGCCATGTGATTAGAACAGTGAAAGGATATTGAACCACATTGAACTCAAAAAACTCTCAGCACCTGCTGACTCTCAGAACTTAAAACTGACCAAGTTAACCAAGTTTATCATATAAAACTGGGTAACAGATAAATATGCTCTTCCTTTATGTTGTAACTTTGCATAAGTAGTGAATTTTACATATGTATAGCCAAGGGAGAGACTAGCAAGATTCCATTGTCTTTTGCAATGTAAAATACTAATAAGAATATGCACTCAAAAACTTTTGATGTATTTGTATATTTGTAATATACAATATACTACATTAAAAAAAATTCCTCTTTATCTAATTATCAGAGCTTAAATTCAGCATTTTCTGTCCAAGTTGTTGTACATAAAGAAGATAATTTTTTGATTTTGAAAATTATTTGTCCAGCATACAGTGCTATGTTTTGTGTATTCCTTGGTGTACCACTTTAGTTTATCCTAAAGTGATTTACATTGATGTTTTTAATAATAGAGTAAAAGAATTGTTTTCCTTGCAAATTTTATTTTATATGTTTTCTTGATTAAAGGAAATTATTCTGGACTGATATGGGAATTAATCCACGAACTGAAAGTTCTTCTCTTCAAGGCAGTGGCCGACTGGTTATAGCTAGCTCAGATCTGGTCTGGCCCAGTGGAATTGCAATTAATTACTAAACTGACAAGTTGTATTGGTGTGATGTCAAGCAGTCTGTGATTGTGTTAGGCCCCAGAAAGGCCTATTCTCGGGAAACGTCACCTCACAGATCACCAAGACTCGAATTCGATGCAAAAAGCAAGAGGGTTTATTGAACCGGCGCGCCGGGGTTCGAACTTCCTCGGAAGGAGCGAACGAACCCCGACTTCAGTTACAAAGCAGTTTTTATACACTAAAGCTGCAAGCAGGTATAGGAGGGGCGAAGACACTCTGAACAAACCGATTGGCGGACATAGCTTGACCTTTACAGAGACAGGTCTGGAATTACATCAAGTCTGAGGAGGTTGATTAACCTCCCAGCGGTTAGCCAATTTCTGAAGGAATAATGCTCTAGGTAATCTTTAACAGGAGAAAACAATTACCCGGGGGGTCTCTTGTGAGGACCAGGCAACTAGGCTATAAGTCATCTGATAGGGAACAGGTCCTTTTTCCATGAGTCATGGCTCGCCTCTTAAATCAGAACAAAGAATTGCTAATAATTTTTAACTTTTTCCTTTCAATTGAAACGTTCAATCTGGATGGCTTGAAATGCCAAAGACTTGCCCAGAAGGATGTAGGTAAGGCTTTGATTGTCTTTTTGCCAGTATGCATGCATACATGCTAAGTCACTTCAGCTGTATCTGATTCTGCATCCCTGTGGACTGTAACCCGCCAGGCTCTTCTGTCCATGTGATTCTCCAGGCAAGAATACTGGAGTGGGTTGCCATGCCCTCCTCCAGGGGATTTTTCTGACCCAGGGGTTGAACCTGTGTCTCCTGTGGCTTCTGCATTACAGGTGGATTCTTTACCACTGAGCCACCGGGGAAGCCCTGGTAATGCTTTGGAATGGGTGATTTCTTTAACTTGATTGAGTGTTGATGGATGTTAACACCCACACACACACTCACATACATTCACCACCCCCTCCCCATACCCACACACGTACCCTTAAACACAGGGTGAGAAAGGAATAGAAACAAACAGGCTAACAGATTTCTCCAGGGGCTTATAAGCTATGGAGATTATTTTAACATTGTAATATTAGATTAAAATACAGTGCTGCATTATCATTTCTCTTTGCCAAGATTTCTTAAAAGCAGAATGAAAATATTAAACACTTTAAAAGTTTAAGAACTTGTTCAGCTGTTATCATTTCTTATGTTTTCTAAAATGTCATTTTCACAAGTGATAACATCCCCTTTAGTCATTCTGTGCAAAGATTAATAAATTTTCCCTTCTATTTTCAGATTTTGCATAGGATGTCATGTATTTTCATAAATAGTTTTGAAACACTGTAGGTTATGCTATCTGTTAGAAGTACAGATGGTTATGAGATGATGTAACAGTGGGGGATTCATTTTGACAGTATTTAAACTGTACCATAAGGTAAATAAATGCTGATAAAACATTATCATTTGAAATAAGGCTGCAAAATTTGGTCTTTGTATATATTTGGTCTTTGTAGTCCTGCCAGAATACGTTAACTGAAATTCATTCTGAAGGTACTGGAGAGCCACTGCATAATTCTTGAGCAGGAACTGTATCTGATAAAATTGGTATATCAGGATAGCCACGTAGGTAACAGTACAAGGGTTGGTTTGGAATTTGGAGAGAAGGGAATGAATTAGGAGGTTACAGCAGTCGTTTAGTCAACAGTTAATAAAAGCCTGAACTAGAACATTGCCATTTAAAAGTAGAATGGAGGATTAGAGTATTAAATTAAAAAAAAAAAACCACTGGGAATGAAAAACAGAAGATTTAGTAACAGATTGGATGCCACAATAAAGGCCAGGGAGATGTTAAAGATGCTTCAGAAATTTAGAAACTGGTTGGTTGAGAAGATGAGAAAACATGCTCTCTCTCTTCTAGGAAAGAGCTAACAAAACTAATAATTTGTATAAGGTATTAATTTTTCCCTTTCATAAGGAATTTCTAGATTTGTATTATACATTAAACAGATCAAGATAAATATAATTTAAAATTCTGCCTACTTCCAAGCTTCTTAAAAATTGACATACTTCACATGTATGTAATCATAGGCTTTATCATCCATGTGCCCAATAGATATTTATAGAATCTTGTAGGAAGTAGAGATACAGGGGAGGGTACAATATGGTTCCTGTGAAGTCACCGAGTCTAGTAAGGAGACACACCTTGTTAAAAAATGAATCTCCCTAATAAATGTAAATTTATAGCTTTGATATATAAAGGGATTTGAAAATTCCTTACTAGAATGTAAAGACACGTATTCTAAGCCAAAAAGTATAGCAGATATTTTAGAAATAATTTGCATTGCTCTACTCCATGACCAATGCAACTTCCTATTAAATACGTTCACAAATACAAATAATTTGGTATGGAAATATCTAAATAACCATTCTCATCATTATAGTGCCACCTGCCGGTATTTAAAGGGTAGCATCTCAACGACCAATTCAAGGTTTTTCATTTCAAGATTGAAGGAATTCATTCTGAATTTAACACACAATTGTGGCTCTCCTGTAGACAAAAAATAAAGATTATATCTAGTTAGGGGTTTGTGGTGAAAAACTATAGCTAATTCTGACACATACTACCACATAGGTGAACCTCGAGGTCGTTTATTTGCTGTCATGTCCAACTCTTGCAACCCCATGGATTGCAGCCCGCCAGGCTCCTCTGCTCATGGGATTCTCCAGGCAAGAATACTGGAGTGGGCTGCCATTTCCTCAGGGAAGTTTGGGTAAATGAAATAAGGCAGTTTACAAAAGACAAATGTTGTTAATTTAAGGTATTCATTGAATAGAATAATCACACTTACAGAAATAGAAAGTAATATAGGGTTTCCAAAGGACTGGCTGGGCAGGGACTGAGAAGTCGTTTAATGAGTATTGATTTTCAGTTTTGCAAGATAAAAAAAATTTTCTGGAAATTGGTTGTATAGCAATGTGAATGTATTTTACACTGCAGAAACTGTGGGTTAAGTCTTAGGCTTAGAGGGTAAATTTTGTGTTAGGTATTTTTTTTATCTCAGTAAGCAAAACAAAAGTTATGTATAAAGTTCCCTTCCTGCATTAATGGCTTTATTTGGAACAAAGACTAGATACCAAAATGAATCTTAAGGGCCCCCATCAATAATGATGGGCGCACTCATTTCACCAGGACTAATCATTTGAGTTTGCTGCCACTAGAGGGAGACATTCATCCTAGTCCACCAAATCCACTGCTCATTTGCGAAAACGACTGGCCCGGGAAATGTGACTGTATGTGCAGTGATTAAAAAGCTTCCAAACTTAGGGGTCCTTAGCCGTAGCCTCTAACCACATGAGATAGTATATTAAAACATCTCCCAGCTTACTTAACACTGGGATATTTTATCAGAGCAGTTTTAGTGGTGGCATGGAGAGGTGGGTTTAGTTGAGGTAAGATGGGAAGAGCCCACTTGGAGGGACTGGTTAGAGCCATGAATATGGAAGCAGCAGATAATAAATGACTTCCAAAGAACTTGGCTGCAGAGGGTAGGAGAGAGATGAGAAGAAGAGAGGTCAAGGGGATGAGGGAATTAAGATGGAGAGCCTGGAGATATTAATCAGCTAAAGGAAAGGAGCTGGAGAGATGAAGAGAATGAATGAATGAAAGGGGCAATTGACAGAGCAAGGTCCTAGAGTCGGAAAGGAGGTAGGGGCTTAATGCCTGGAAATGTGTTGGAGATGGGAATTTGAGGAGACAGTTATTCAGTTACCTTAGATTTTTAAAAAATTTTACAAAAACCTGTGAATTTAGTCTACTATTTATTACTGCCATTCAAAAGACAAGGAGGCTAAAACTTTTTTTAAAAGAAAATAAAAATGCCTTATTACTTTATATTACTTTTGGTAAACCATGTCTTCCCATTTCAGCTCCAGTTAAGAGTCAAAATACTCCTCACAATCTTGCACAGGGAAAGGTGGCTTCCAATTGGTACTAACTTAGCTTAAGAAGAATGTATTTTTGCAGGGTAGGCAGATATATAGTCCTAACAGCAACTTGTTTTTTATTAAAAGGAGTGCCAGTTCTGAATCACTACTGGTCATTATGTAAGTCAGTTAAAAAAAAAAAAAAAAAAGACAAGGAACCTAAAATACGAAGAGGAGGAAAATAACTTACACAGTCAAGTTGTTTAGTCTATAAATAGTGATAGAATTACTGAACACGGAAACATATCTGCCCGGGTCTCCTTCTTCTTGGTGGTATTATGTCAATCACCCACATTCTCTCACTCTCGGAATGCTGAGTGACAACAGGCTTTGCTAGGACTTCGTACCACCAGGCTCCCCTTCTAACAGGTTTCCTCATCGCCTGCGTTCTCCTTGATGTGGGTGGCTCATTACATTGTTTCAGTTCAGTTCAGTTGCTCAGTCGTGTCTGACTCTGCGACCCCATGAATCACAGCATGCCAGGCCTCCCTGTCCATCACCAACTCCCAGTGATGCCATCCAGCCATCTCATCCTCTGTTGGCCCCTTCTCCTCCTGCCCCCAATCCCTCCTAGCATCAGGGTCTTTGCCAATGAGTCAACTCTTCACATGAGGTGGCCAAAGTACTGGAGTTTCAGCTTTAGCATCAGTCTTTCCAAAGAAATCCCAGGGCTGATCTCCTTTAGGATGGACTGGTTGGATCTCCTTGCAGTCCAAGGGACTCTCAAGAGTCTTCTCCAACACCACAGTTCAAAAGCATCAATTCTTCGGTGCTCAGCTTTCTCNAGAGTTGGACTGTGAAGAAGGCTGAGTGCCGAAGAATTGATGCTTTTGAACTGTGGTGTTGGAGAAGACTCTTGAGAGTCCCTTGGATTGCAAGGAGATCCAACCAGTCCATTCTAAAGGAGATCAGTCCTTGGTGTTCTTTGGAAGGAGTGATGCTAAAGCTGAAACTCCAGTACTTTGGCCACCTCATGTGAAGAGTTGAGTTATTCGAAAAGACTCTGTGCTGGGAGGGATTGGGGGCAGGAGGAGAAGGGGATCACAGAGGATGAGATGGCTGGATGGCATCACCGACTCGATGGACATGAGTTTGGGTGAACTCTGGGAGTCGGTGATGGACAGGGAGGCCTGGTGTGCTGCAATTCATGGGGTCACAAAGAGTTGGACATGACTGAGTGACTGACCTGAACTGAATACACACACAAACAGAGAGAAAGAGAGAAATGTATGCATGTATAACTGATGAAATCTGAACAAGCCCTGTAGATTTTATCAATGTCAATTTCCTGGTTTGACATCATACTATAGTTAAGCAATATATTAACACTGGGGGAGGCTGGGTAATGGATAAATGGCACCTCCCCGTATATTTCTTTGCAACTTCCTGGACTCTGTAATTGCTTTGAAATAAAAAATAAATAGGCACATATAACACATGCATGGTCTCAATTTATTCTATGATAGATTAATATTATATGAGCACTATGGCCAAAAATGTTTAAAGTCTCATTTTATGGAGAAGGGAATAAAATCCAAATTGGCTGACACGTCATTTCAACTGTTATGATGGATTTTCTTGCTCATTTTCATTCTTCTTTCCCTGTCATTAAATTATCTGCACTAATGTAATTTACATAATGCTGTCTCTAAGATGAACTATTAGGAAGAAGATGAAACTTTGGTGAACAGACGTATTTTCAATAGTCAGTTGAAGCAAACAATGGCCTTATAATTAAAAAACTTATAGCATGACAAATCTGTTGCCAATAAAACTCCCTCAGTGCCTACTGAGTGGAACTTTCAGTGTTTACATTGGATTTCTCAATGGGCTTATTTCACTTAAACATGCACAGTATAGCTTCTCTCTGTAGAGGCTGAAGTTCAACTCATAATAAAAAAGCAGATTAAATAATTTAAGTAGTGCTATGAGACAACACTTGCATGTACATTTCATCATTGATTGTATGCTAGTCTATATTACATTTCCATATTGCTTAATAGATTTATATAAACAAATCCACATACAGTATATTTGTGGGTACTTAAGAGATTTTAAAGATAACTGTAGCTATTGGGATTTTAGACTTATGAACTTAATTTAAAATGTTACATAAACTCTGTGTAAAACTGTCTCCACTGACCCATAACAATTCAACAATTTTAAAGAACAAAGAACAATCAGCCTAAACCCCTATGCTAAGAAAAATCTCGCATGATACACTCTTCTTTTTACTTTCCTTAACTCTTAAGGTAATATATTTATTACAATTTGAAAAGAAAAAAAACTTTTCTGTATGGCTCAGATATATAGGTATCTTTTCTAAAGCATTACTATTGGAGTTTTACAAATTTAGTTTGTGGCCATCTTCTCAGAAGTGTTTACACATCAAGAAAAGTCCATCTGGCCCTTGGCTCTATTTTATTTGTGTACTTTAAAAAGTGCTAAGGAAAGCCCACTGTCTACCACCTGTCAGATGCAAGTTACTTCTACCTTTCCTTTGGGGGGCTTTTTCATCAGACAGTTTTCCATTGCTCTGACCCTTGTGTTCCATTCAGATCTCTCAATTTCCCCCAAAGCTTTGTGGTTTTAATTTTCACTAGCACTTTGGGGTTTCAAGTGTACTAACCTCAGCTGCACTGACACCGACCCTGGCTGTTGAGTCAATAGAGTGAATATGGATTTTATAACGATGGGTCAGTTGTTTATTACTGAACAGAGAATGTGTTTCACATCTCTTGGCACTGTCCTGATTTCATACAATGATACTCTGTTAAATAAAAGTCTTTAAACATACAACCATATTAATTCAATATATATGATTTTGTAAGATTTTTGATATAAAAGTCTTTCACAAATCAGAAAAAAAAGTTTTTCAGGACACATATAAAATGTTCAGTTAACAAAAAGTAGGATCACTGCACATGTATTAATAGTTTACTCACTTGATCTTCTAAAAGAGAGAACATGTAGGAGATTCTCCGTGGTTTTAGGATTGCGACAGAGACTTTTGCTTAGCAAAATCTACATTCTCCTTTTGCTCCTGGCCTTCTGGTGTTAGGGTGTATTTTCTAGCTTCCGTTGCTGTTAGGTGTGGCCATGTGACTGAATTCTAGCCAACGGAATATGGGTAGGCGTGAGCGGGGCCAGGCCCAGCTCATTAAAACTTCCTATGTGTACTCCATCATGTTTTTTCCACTTTAATCATTTGAATGTCAGCAGGTAACTAATTCAAAATATTTTTACATTTTTTAGTACACGATCATAATAAAAAAATCATCATCATAGCAATTATTAATATAACATCCCCTCGGTTCTGGTCTCTGATTTAAGAGCTAGCCATGCATTAACTCCTTTCATCTGAAAAATCCCGTGAGATAGGTGACATAGTAATATTGTTTCCACCTTTCAGCTGAGGAAACTGAAAGTAGTGATGTCAAGCAACTCCCCCAAGATCACACAGCAAACAAGTGGCAGGGTTGGGGTTAGCACCCTGCAGTCCCGATACCAGTATCTACGCTCTGCTATGCTTCTTCCATTACTCTAATTCTTTACAGCTTAGGATCATGGCATCTGGTCCCATCACTTCATGGCAAATAGAAGGGGAAAAAGTGAAAGCAGTGGCAGACTTTATCTTCTTAGGTTCCAAAATCACTGCAGACGGGGACTGTAGCCATGGAACTAGAAGCTGCTTGCTCCTTGGAAGGTAAGCTAAGACAAACTTAGAGTACTAAAAAGCAGAGACATCACTTGGCTGATAAAGGTTTGTATAGTCAAAGCTATGGTTTTTCCAGTACAGGTGTGAGAGTTGGACCAGAAAGAATGCTGAGTGCCAAAGAACTGATGCTTTAAATTGTGGGGCTGGAGAAGACTCGAGAGTCCCTTGGACAGTGAGGAGACCAAACCAGTCAATCCTAAAGAAAAATCAACCCTGAATATTCATTGGAAGGATTGATGCTGAAGCTGAAGCTCCAATATTCGGTTACCTGATGTAAAGAGCCAACTCATTAGAAAAGACCTTGATTCTGGGAAAGATTGAAGGCAAAAGGAGAAGAGGGTGACAGAAGATGAGATGTTTAGTTAGCATCAATAACTCAATGGACATGAAACCGAGCAAACTCTGGAAGATGGTAGAGGATAGAGAAGCCTGGCAGGCTGCAGTTCATGAGGTCGCAAAGAGTCAGACACAGCTTAATGACTGAACAACAACAGGTTCAGTCAGAAAGTCCTTAGTAGTTCACAGAATTTTGTTATCAGCTTTCCCAGCAGTTGAGTTGAGCTGCCATACCCAATTCCTTATAAGTTCATTTTTCAGCTAGTAGAACAGCTTCTTGTGTTTGGATTGCAAAACCTCATTTAGTCATCCTTAGTTGTCTTTCATTAACAATTTCACCTGCTAATACTTGGAGGCAATTTGAGACAAAGGAAGAGGTAAAAAGCATCATTCAAAGGTGTTTCATGGTTTCTTCCTCTCTGCATCTCTCTCTGTAACCAGAAGAGAAAGACTGCTTAGGCTTCTGACTTACTTGGTGCTGATGAAGACAGAGGCTCACAGGGAAGATCCAGGCACCTCCTCGCCTTCCAAAGCAGATGAGCATGAGCTAGGGATGAACCTCAAGGAATTCCCGGTGGGGGCCACTCCATGAAGTGACTACCTTGGAGTGTAGTCCTGAGGGATGAAGTAGCCAGAAGTCAGCCCTGAGCTCCAGCTTTCAGAAGTTCTGTTTGGGATACAGGCCCTACAATATCATTATTTTACGGGGCCTCTTCCTTCACCCTCTGCATATGGTCTTTCGTTGTTGTTAAGTTGGTAAGTCATGTCCGGCTCTTTGTGTCTCCATGGACAGCAGCATGTCAGGTTCCTCTGTCCTCCATCTATCTCCAGGAATTTGCTTAATTTCATGTCCCTTGAGTCGGTGATGCTATTCAACCATAGCATCTTCTGTCACCACCTTCTCCTTTTGCCTTCAATCTTTTCCAGCATCAAGGTCTTTTCCAAGGAGTCGTCTTTTTGCATCAGGTGACCAAAGCATTGGAGTTTCAGCTTCAACATCAGTCCTTCCAATGAATATTCAGGGCTGATTTTCTTTAGGATTGACTTGTTTGATTCTGCAGTCCAGGGGACTCTCAAGAGTGTTCTCCAACACCACAGTTTAAAAGCATCAGTTCTTCAGCGCTCAGCTTTCTTTATGAACCAACTGTCTCCTCTGTACATTACTATTGGGAAAAAACATAGCTTTGGCTATATGGACCTTTATGAGAAAAGTGATGTCTCTGCTTTTTACTACACTGTCTAGGTTTGTCATAGCTTTCCTTCCAAGGAGCAAGTATCTTTTAGTTTCATGGCTGCAGTCATTGTCTGCAGTGATCTTGGGGCCCAAGAAAATAAAATCTGTCACTGCTTTCCCTTTTTCCCCTTCTATTTGCCATGGAGTGATGGGACTAGATGTCATGATCTTAGTTTTTCTAATGTTGAGTTTCAAGCCAGCTTTTTCACTCTCCTCTTTAATCCACATCAAGAGGCTCTTTAGTTCCTCTTTGCTTTCTGCCATTAGAGTGGTATCACCTGAGTATCTGAGGTTGTTGATATTCCTTCCAGTAATCTTGAATTCAGCTTGTGATTGATCTAGCCCAGCATTTCCCATGATGTACTCCGCATGGAAGTTGACAGTATACAGGCTCGTTGTACTACTTTTCCAGTTTGGAACCAGTCTGTGGTTTCATGTCTGGTTCTAACTGTTGCTTGTTGACCTGAACAGAGGTTTCTCAGGAGACAGGCAAGGTGGTCTGGTACTCCCATCTCTTTAAGAATTTTCCACAGCTTGTTGTGATCCATATAGTCAAAGACTTTAGCGTAGTCAATGAAGCAGAAGTAGATGTTTTTCTGGAACTCCTTTGCTTTCTTCATGATCCAGTGGCTGTTGGCAATTTGATCTCTGGTTTCTTTGCCTTTTCTAAATAATGCTTGTACGTCTGGAAGTTGTCACCTCATTTATGTCGAAGCCTAGCTTGAAGGATTTTGTGCATAATCTTGCTAGCATGTGAAATAAGTGCGACAATATGGTAGTTTGAACATTCTTTGGCATTGCCTTTCTTTGGAATTGGAATGAAAACTGACATTTTCCAGTCCTGTAGCCACTGCTGAATTTTCCAAATTTGCTGACATATTGAGTGCAGCACTTTAACAACAATTTTAGGATTTGAAATAACTCAGCTGGAATTCCATCACCTCCACTAGCTTTGTTCATAGTGATGCTTCCTAAGACCCACTTGACTTCATACTCTAGAATGTTCAGCTCTAGGTAAGTGACCACACTGTCATGCTTATCCCAGTCATTAAGAAACTTTTTTTGACAGTAATTATTTTATTTTATTTTTTTAATTGTTACTGAATATCTTTATTTTTTTACTTTACAATATGTATTGGTTTTGTAGTTCTGTGTGTTCTTGCTACCTGTTCTTAATCTCTTCTGCTTTTGTTAGGTCCTTATTGTTTCTGTCCTATATCTTGCTTATCCTTGCATGAATTACTCCCTTGAAGTCTCCAGTTTTCTTGAAGAGATCTCTAGTCCTTTCCATTCTATTATTTTCCTCTATTTCTTTGCACTGTTCTCATCTCTCCTTGCTATTCTCTGGAACTCTGCATTCCATTGAGTTTATCTTTTTCTTTCTCCCTTGTCTTTTGCTCTCTTCTTTCTTTTGCTATTTGGAAAGCCTCTTGAGACAACCACTTTGCCTTCTTGCATTTCTTTTTCTTTGGGATAGTTTTGATCACCGCCTCTTGTACAATGTTAGGAACCTCTGTCTTTAGTTCTTCAGGCACTACAGATCTAAATCTTAAATCTATTTGTCATTTCTACTATATAATCATAAGGGATTTGATTTATGTCATACCTGAATGGCCTAGTGGAATTTAAGGCTGAATTTTGCAATAAGGAGATGATGATCTGAGCCAAATCCAGGTTTTGTTTTTGGTGACTGTATAGAGTTTCTCCATCTTCAAATGCAAAGAACATGACAAATCTGATTTTGGTACTGAACATCTGGTGATGTCCATGTGTAGAGTCCTCTCTTGTGTTGTTAGAAGAGAGTGTTTGCTATGACCAGTGTGTTCTCTGGACAAAAGTCTGTTAGCTTTTGTCCTGCTCTTGTAATCCAAGGCCAAACTTGCCTCTTACTTCAGGTATCTCTTGAGTTCCTATGTTTAAAAGGACATTTTAAAAATAAATGTTATTTCTAGAAGGTGTTATAAGTATTCACAGAAATGGTCAACTTCAACTTCTTTGGCATCAGTGGTTGGGACACAGACTTGGATTACTATAATGATGAATGGTTTGCTTTGGAAATGAACCAAGACCTTTCTGTTATTTTTGAGATTGCATCCAAGAACTGCATTTGGACTGCATTTTGGACTGCATTTGGACTGCATTTTGGACTCCTGTTGACTATGAGAGCTACTCCATTTTTTCTAAGGGATTCTTGTCCATAGTAGTAGATACAATGGTCATCTGAATTAAATTTCCCATTCCTGTCCCTTTGAACTTACTGATTCCTAAGATGTCAATGTTCCATCTTGTCATCTTCTGCTTGAACACATCCATGTTACCTTGATTCATGGACCTAACTTTCCACATTCCTATGCAGTACTGTTCTTTACAGCATTAGACTTTACTTTCACCATCAGATACATCCACAGCTGAGCATTGGTTCTGCTTTGACCCAGCTGCTTCATTCTTACTGGAACTTTTAGTAATTGCTCTCCACTCATCTCCTGTAGCATTTTGGATATTTTCCAACCTAGGAGCTCATCTTCCAGTATCATATATTTTCACCTTTTCATACTGTCCATGGAGTGGGTTGCCATTTCCTTCTCCAGTGGATCACAATTCGTCAGAACTCTTGACTATGACCAAGCCGTCTTGGGTGGCCCTGCATGGCATGACTCATAGCTTCACTGAGTTATGCAAGCCCCTTCACCATGACAAGGCTGTGATCCTTAAAGGGGATATGGTCTTTTGTTGTTGTTCGGCTGCTAAATCATGTCCAATTCTTTGCAACTCCATGGACTATAGCACACCAGGCTTCCCTGTCCTTCACTATTCCTTCAGATCCATGTCCATTGAGTCAGTCATGCTATCTAACCATCTTTTGCTCTGCCACCTCCTTCTCCTTTGTCTTCAATCTTTCCCAGCATCAGTGTTTTTTCTAATGAGTCAGCTCTTCGCACCGGGTGGCGAAAGTATTATAGCTTTAGCATCAGTCCTCCCAATGAATATTCAGGGTTGATTTCCTTTAGTATTGATTGGTTTGATCTCTTTGCAGTTCAAGGGACTCTCAAGAGTCTTCTCCAGCAATGGTCTTTAGGATGTCACATAAAATTTCTCTGATCTCTGTTTCAATCCTTAACTCATATTTAACATTTTAACTAATATCTACTGCTATCAACTCACACTATTTTAGATAGATGAAAGAAATATACTTTTCTGATACTTAGAAGTATTTTACTCCTATAACTTTCTTATTCTCATATGTAATGATCCGTACTCATAAACAGTATTCTCACACCATTCTTGAACTGGAAATGGAGTAATTAAAAAACATGTAAGTGAAAAAATTTGATTTCTGAGTTGAATAAATCCTCCAACATAGCTCTCCACTTTAACCACTTGAAGGGTATCTAGATAGGCCACTGAATTGTACCTATCAAAGGAAATAAGTCTATTTATTGTCTAATAAAGACTAAAATTTGAGACTATTAATCAATAAAATCTTCATGAATACTTCATAAAACTTCTAATTATTGGCAGCCTGTTTTCCTATCTTGGGTCTGGGAAACATTTATTTAATTCCTTAAATAATATTTAATTCTTCAACCAATAATCCACCTTGATCCTCTTTCCATACCTGAGTAAAAGGAATAAACCCACCATTGGCAGAAATACTATAAATAACATAGTTGTCCTGTTAAAATTTTTTTTAAATACTGATTAAAATGTCAATTCAGCAAAGCAAGTCTGCATCTATATCTTGGAATAGTTTAGGGCTTAGAGTCTTCTGAATGCCTTTCTGGACCCTTCAAAATATGTAAAGATTTCTGTCTCTGGTTTTTAAGTTGTAGCATGTATTATTGGGAATTTGAAGAGCTTTTCCATGATTCCTTCCTCAGCACACTGAGTTTCTAGTGGGTTGGGACTAAGCCATATTTCTTCTGGCCTTTAACAAAGAAAAAGAAAAGAAGGAGGAAGAAGTAAAGAATGAAAAAAAAAGAGAGTCCACATGTCTTTGGACCTTAGGATACAGTGATTTCTTTGAAATCAAACAGAGGGAGAATTACTGCCCCCCTTCTAAGTGTGTCATGGATTTATGAGTCAATATTTGAAAAGTCTTGAAAGTCCTTAGATGAAAGACCACAGATCTGTATGAAGTATTATTATTATAAAAATAACTCAGTTTTCTTGTGGTTATTTTTTTTCCAAAAAGAATGTTCTTTTGTTTGCTGTTTGTAATCAATTAAAAAAAATTAAAACCACCAAAAGTAGGATATTCTTGCAGAAGAATATTAAATCATCAAAACTTTTCTGGGATTAAAAAAAGCAATGCCTTTGGGGATGCTCAATGTACTGCCTGAATGGTAATGGAGAAATGCATTAATAAAGTTTAAAACTTTTTATAATTATCTTTAATTAACTATAGCAGGAAAATTTCTAATAACTACTTTTCACTTTTTTTTTTCTATTCAGGTTTAAAGAGAAACCATACTTCTCCAGGATCACAAAATAAAATATAATTCTCTTGTATTCTTTACATACCCATTCCTTCTTTTTTTTTTTTTTTTTAAAGAAGCAGCATTCCACATCCAGGCTGTACACAAGAAGGACTGTACTCAACCAACTACTCATAGTTTCCTCATCCTCCACTGAGAGTAGGACTTATAATCTTATCACTTTACTGAGCACAGTGGCTGTGATTAGACTGAATTATGTTGGGAATATATCGTGTACTACCTAAATTTTTTTATAGCATGCTGATAAAACAGAGAATAAGATATTACTGTTTTAAAGAAGCTCTTTGAAAAAAAATACTAGTACTTTCTCCTTTTTATTAAGTCAATAAATATGTATGAAATATGTGAGTATAATAAATAGAATAAAGAAAATGGATTTTTTTCTTTATGGTCCACAGGTAACAGCTAGGATTCTCTAGGCTGATGAATTCTTGTGTACAAATCAGATACAGAGGAAGAGAAAAGTGAAATGCACTGCAGTTTTTTTGTTCCTTCTTCCAACTTGGTCCAAGTCCGAGTTCCTTTTCAGAGCTATCTCCTAACCACCCAGGCAACTGTTATTTATTAAGTTGTACTCTGGCTTCAAAGAAGATGTCAGGTGTTTCCCAAAGTGATAAGCTAAAGACCACACCTCACATGTGTTAATTCTAAAAAATTAGAATCAGAACTTTAAAATTATGTTCTTGGTCAAAAGGTATAACACCTTCTTTCATATTCTTTCAAATTAAGAAATAAAGTAGAGGTTTGGGGAAAGTATTCAAGTATTTTAGCAAGGAGTTTTCTCCTAAGTTTCCTTTGGCCACTAAACCAAAGCATTTTTTGACAGATAATTGGACTAGAAATAGTGCCCTTGGAAACCATCAGCCAGCATTCCCACCCATAAATTAGGTGATTCATTTTCATCCTTTTTCCCTCCCCAATTTCCCCCCCAGTTTCTTTTTCCCACCCTTTTCATGTTGGTTTTTCTTTGCATCATCTAATACTTCTGCTCTCCTACTCTATTTTTCTGTGTTATAACTCGCTGCCTCTGGATATAGTTCCTATTCTTATTGCCTCTCACAGCCTCTGGGTACCTCTTTGATAGATCCTCCTGTCGTAATACTTAGAAAGTGAAAGTGAAGTCGCTCAGTCGTTTTCGACTCTTTGTGACCCCATGGACTGTAGCCTACCATGATCCTCCGTCCATGGGATTTTCCAGGCAAGAGTACTGGAGTGGATTGCCATTTCCTTCTCCAGAGGATCTTCCCAACCCAGGGATCGAACCTGGGTCTCCCACATTATAGTCAGATGCTTTATCATCTGAGCTACACGGGAAGTCATCATAATACTTAACCTCCCTCTAAAAAACCTTAACCCTGTTGTAAATGAGAAACCTCTCTGGAAGGCTCTCTGAACTGCTCCAACCTCCAGTGATTTTTATTTTCCTTAAAGTTCTGTGGAACCAATGATTGGTACCACCCAATCACAACTTTATTGCTGTTTGTTAATCTCTCATGTCTTTCCTTTCTAATTAAGTAGACACCTACTCAAGGACATGGAATATTGTATCTAAGTCTTGAAAAGCATACCATATAAACTGAACAAATAGTTACTGATTGAATAGAATGGTGGGCATATCTCATGGAGATAAGCTAGAGTTTCATTTGGGGATAACAGGATTTCAGTATAAATGAGTTTTAGATATTTAAGCTCCTTTACTCAAGAATATAGAAACACATGGGTTATAAAAAGCTAACCTAATGTAATACAGAACTTTCCCCTTTAAGAGGCATTTCTATTTATTCATCAGTTGGAAGTGAAAGTGTTAGTTGCTAAGTTGGGTCCAACTCTTTGCTACCCTATGGACTGTAGCGCACCAGGTTCCTCTGTCCATGGGATTCTTCAGGCAAGAATACTGGAGTGGGTTGCCATGTCCTTCTCCAGGGGATCTTCCTGACCCAGGGATCGAACCTGAGTCTCCTGCATTGTAGGAAGATTCTTTACTCTCTGAGCCACCAGGGAAGCCCCTTCATCAGTTAGTGACTCAATAGTATGTGCAAGTAAGTTTTCAAAATTCCTCCTACAGGTTCTGAGTTGGGGCCATGGGTTTGAGACTACTTCTGCCATAAATTATCATGAATAGGTCAACCTTTCTTGGCTTTAGCTTCCTCCTCAGACAAATAAGGAGTTGGATAGATGACTTTTTAAAACCAAATAAGCAAAGCAAAAATAAGACTAAAGAATTATTAGTACCCTCATTTAGATTTTTATCAGGAAGTGTGATTATTTACCCTGCCATAAATCTATTTTAAACATGAGACCTACCTGGAGAATGTCATTCAGATGAGACCCAGAGAAGGAAAAAAGAAAAATGGAAATTCTAGATACTACTTTTATCATCACCAGAACCATTTACTTCCTATAGATATTTTGTTGGACAATAAAAAACCTAGTATGAAAAATCTTCAACTTGTCATATTTCTTATTACTCTATAAGATACAAGGCAAGGAAGAGACTCAACTGATCCTTAATGCCAGCAAATATCAGATAGGTAAAATGCTTTTAAGTCTGGTATGATAAGGTTAATAAAAGGCTGCAGAAATCCAAGTGTGCTGGAATGCCAATTTGACACTCAAATGTTAGTAAAAACAGCACATGCCAGAGCTATTTTCTTAAATCAAGCAATCTCTGTGGTAAAGAAAAATGGATCAAAATATCAAGGCAAGCATGCCACTGGCTGGAGGTATGTGTCAGATTTATTGTGGCTGAGAAGATTAAAAGCAGCCAGCATTAAGAAGGGTGTGTATATGCTGCATTCAGATGTCAGGAAGTCTGAAAATTATGCCATCAACCCCAAGAGGTTCCTGGGTTGATGATAAATAAAGGACACACTTAAAACAGAAAGGCTGAAAAGCAGCCAAGGCCTGAAGATAAAGTGATCACTTGAGTCGTGGCATTACCTGTGCCTATGGTTAAGAGAGCAAAGCTAAAGATAGCAAGATGAATCAAGGTCACATGAAACAACTATAATGAGAGTGAGGAGAAAGGTTGCTGACACAGGCTCAAAAATATGGTGTCAGGGTGGGGCATCAGAATGCACTCCAGGGTACCGACCTTTATGGAGAATGGAATTGGGAGTTACACCCATGTTTCAGAGGGTAGAGACAGAAGGTTGAGAACAGATGGAGAGAAAGGGGAGTGCCCAACCTTGCGCACTGTGAAAGGACATTACTTAACTGCCGAAGGAATGGCCTCTGGCCTAGCCCAACAGAGCAGCGAGAGGCAACCACGCTTCAGAAGGCCAGCCAGCCACAGACAAACCTCAAGCAGGATAGGGATCCTGTGAGGCCAAAGGCGGGTCGGTAAAAACCCAAATCACAGTGACTTTTTAGTTTTGTTGGCTCTTCCTTAGAAACCACATAACCACTAACATTCTACTTCTTTTCCCACTGAGCTGACCCACATCCAATTTATATATTCCCTATTCACAAAAGTCACTGCATACATCCAGTCATCACCCTGTGCCCAGCACCAGGGGCGATTCTCGTCTCAGCAAGGCTGGGCTGCTGCTAAACTGTGGCATCAGCAAGCTTGGTTTGCTGGATCATGTAAAGAACCCTGCCTCTGTGGCCATGTCAGGGTCCAATTTCAGCCCTCTCATTACCAATTCTGGGACCTTGAGGGAACTGTCTTAATGTCTTTGAATTTTTCTCATCTACAAAGTGATAAAAGCAATGTCTGTTTTTCAGGGTTGTTGTGGGGACTGAATAGTATTTGAATATATGTAAAGCACTTGGCATGTGTTCAGCATGTGATGTGTATTCTAGAAATGGAAGTGATTCTTATTAATTCTCTGTACTCTTACCCTTAAAAAAAAAAAAAAAATCATGCTTTGGCCATGCCTTCTCCCTTAAAAAAAAAAAAGTCATGGTCTTAATTCCTTCCCCTGCCCAAGTGCCAAATACCCTTACATTGCCCCATCTTTTCTTTTAGAGAAATAAATTTGATTATGTCACTCATATCAAAGGGTGACTCTCAGAAGCAATGCATATAATGCATATAATGGGATTGGGCAACGATTATATAAAACAATAATTTGTGGAGAGATATTCACAGGAGATAGGCTGTCTTCAAATGACATTTCTGTAGATGCGTAATCATTCATTCTGCTTCTGGGTAAGATAAGCCTTATCTGGCTTGGATTCTACATCTCTACATGCTTTCCTTTATCCTAATTCAATCTAATTTGAAGGTAAAGAGTGTAACCAAAAAAAAAAAAAAAAAACCCAAAAAACAAAACATTATCCACTTCATTCTACATGGCTGTGCCATCCTACAGCAAATGACTGCCAAGAGACACTAGTAAACTTTTCCACACATATTTTGCCCAGACAATGGCTGAATGGAAACCCAATGTAACAGATAAGGGTTGATGACTCAAGCCTCCAAACAAGTTTTTAGTTAAATAAAGCTTCAAAGGCTAATCACTAGATAAAACCAACCCAAGCTAGAAATAGGGCATTCATTAACAATAAACAACTCTCTACAAGATTACAAACTTGGAACTTTGGAAACATAAAATTAAACTGGACACCAAGGCTACTGCCATAACAACATGGACAAATTTCAAAAACAAATAGTTGAGAGTGAAAAACAAGCTGCTGGACGTGCACTGAATGATACTGTTCACAGCAGGTTTTTAAAAAGAACAAGCAATACTAAAGGCATGTTTTAAGAGTACATACATATGAAGTAAAAAAAAAAATAAAGATATGCAGGAGAATAAAAAGTAATAGTAGTTGTTGGAGGGAGGGGTAGGAAGAGGAATGAAGTTGGGAATGGTAACACAGGGAACTTTCATTGTGTGTGTAACGTTTTAGGTCTGACTTGGATGATGGGTACTCAGATAAATGTAATTCTCTAAATCTCTATTTTTCTGTGATATTTTACATTAAAAATAAAAACGGTCCTATGGCTCAAAATTGTTGACCTATGAGAGAGAGGTCAAGTTTGTTTGATAATACTGGTGAGCTGTTAGTAATAATAAAATGGACCCTGTGCTGTGCTTAGTCGCTCAGTCATGTCCAACTCTTTGTGACCCCATGGACTATGGCCTGCCAAGCTCCTCTGTCCAGGGGGATTCTCCAGGTAAGAATACTGGAGTGGGTTGCCATGCCCTCCTTCAGGGGATATTCCCAACCCGGGGATCAAACCCAGGTCTCCCACATTGCAGGCAGATTCTTTACCATCTGAGCCACCAGGGAAGCCCATGAATACTAGAGTAGGTAGTCTATCTCTTCTCCAGGGGATCTTCCAGACCCAGTTATCAAACTGGGGTCTCCTGCATTGCAGGCGGATTCTTTACCAGCTGAGCTACCAGGTAAGTCTCAAAATGGATCCTAGTAACCCTTATTTCCAGTTCACAGGGCTGAATGGGGAGAGATTGGAGGAGGGTTAGGTAAGAGGGAGCTGAGTTAAAAGGGATAAGGCCTCCTTTGACACAACTCTTTGATAGGGGCTGGAAGACAGAGCAAGGGCAGTCTGGATTGGGGGAGAAGCCTCAGCCTCTGGCTCATTTCTGCTCTCAAGACCTTCCCAGCAAGAAAAACTGGATGAGGCAGGTGAAGCTTGAAACCCTACACCTTTTAGAATCTTAGTCTACATAGGAGGTCAGCTAAGGTACAGGAGTACTCAGGAGTACTTCATGAGCATGTGACCTGTGTAGTCACACAAGTGTTTCTTGTGCTTGGTTTAAAATTCTTGAAATTCTCAATAATGTTGTCTTTGAAACCGTGTCATGTAAGTGAAGACCAATGGAACAATGGAGTGCGTGCATGAGCAGAGCAGCTACGAGCATAATGCGTATCTGCTCCTCGCCACCCCACCCATATAACAGTTGCAATGCCCATCCATGAACAAAGACTTCTGGTGGACCCACAATGTGTGGGAGGTCCAGTGAGACTCAGAGTGAGTGGAAGGAAGCTGTGTTATATCTAAGGTTGAGTAAGTGGGACTGTTGATAGCCTGAGAGGCTCTGCTTTCCATTTGAACCAGAATTGTCTTCAAATGCAGAAAGAAAGCAATACTGTTCTAAGAAACACTAGCAACTAAAAAACCCTATCACATCATTTCTTATTCCTGCTATCTCTCTGTATTAGCCAACCACTTATAATGTAAAAAGGCATGGAGGAAAAGGAAAGATAGGGCAACCTATAGTTCATTTCTTTTTAGTTTTCTTTACTCATCAGTAGGACAAAAGTAGACAGCACATGTATCAAGAAGTAAAATAAAAACTGAGAGTTAGTTTTGTGCAGTCTTTCCAATGTGCTGGTAAGGAAAAAAGGATACATGTGAGTACAAGCTATGAAGAACTATCTCATTTCAATGACTCTGCTTATGAGTTAAACATTCTTACATTTGCATTCAAAACTGACTGATAATATAGAGATGAGTTGTAAAAGTCATGCAAATAACTAAATTTTTTCATTTTTTTCTTTACTTAAAAATAATAAATGACAAATCTGACTCTTTGTGACCCCATGGATAGTAGCCTGCTAGGCTCCTCTGTCCAAGGAATTCTCCAGGCAAGAATACTAGAATGGGTAGCCATTCTTTTTCTAGGGAATCTTCCCAATCCAAGGATTGAACCCAGGTCTCCTGCACTGCA
Organism: Neotragus pygmaeus; assembly: GCA_006410875.1. Classification (NCBI taxonomy): domain Eukaryota; kingdom Metazoa; phylum Chordata; class Mammalia; order Artiodactyla; family Bovidae; genus Neotragus; species Neotragus pygmaeus. The sequence continues at coordinate 751,737 of SJYV01011131.1, read as the reverse complement.
GTCAAATTCTTTAGCATCTGAGCCACCAGGAAATCAAATATAACACACTATAAGAATTTGAGAGAGAGATTGAGGAAAAAGGGAAAAAACTCTCTAGTTACTACCTTTTTCTCTGCCTTTGAATAAGGGGTTCCACATTTTATTTTGCACAAAGCTTCACCTATAACATAGCCAGTAGAGAATACTTAACTATCAAGTTCTTTCCCAAAAGAAGCATGGCTTCTAACTGTCTGAAATGAGTGTTTAATTGATTGATAGTATCTTACTGAGCTGTATCTCCTGAACAGCATTTTAGGAAGCACAAGTTTTGAACCCATTCTTTGAAGGAAAGAAAAATTATGTCTGCCATTTTGAAGAGAAAGAGGAACTCTAAGTGGAATATATGCAGGTCAGGAAGCAACAGTCAGAACTGGATATGGAACAAAAGACTGGTTTCAAATAGGAAAAGGAGGACGTCAAGGCTGTATATCATCACCCTGCTTATTTAACTTATATGCAGAGTGCATCATGAGAAATGCCAGGCTGGATGCAGCACAAGCTGGAATCAAGATTGCCAGGAGAAATATCAATAACCTCAGATATGCAGATGACACCACCCTTATGGCAGAAAGTGAAGAAGAACTAAAGAGCCTCTTGATGAAAGTGAAAGAGGAGAGTGAAAAAGCTGGCTTAAAGCTCCACATTCAGAAAACTAAGATCATGGCATCTGGTCACATCACTTCTGGGAAATAGATGGAGAAACAGTGTCAGACTTTATTTTTTTGTGCTCCAAAATCACTGCAGATGGTGACTGCAGCCACGAAATTAAAAGACGCTTACTCCTTGAAAGGAAAGTTATGACCAACCTAGATAGCATATTAAAAAGCAGAGNCTGCGGTTCATGGGGTTGCAAAGAGTTGGACACGACTGAGTGACTGAACTGAACTGAACAGATATGGTTATACTTTTTACTGAAATAGCTTGAACAGTTTTGTGAGAAAGAAAAAAGAGACAGCAGTCTCTGTGTGTGTCTGTGTGTGTGTGGGTATGCTCAGCAGTGCACACTCAACACAATTCTGGGCTGTCAGTAACTCCCTGTGGCTCCTCTTCAAATTCCAGTTGGGAACTGGTTTTACCTTTACTTATCGTACTTAAAGCATTTCACAAACATTGGTCAAATGGCTCAAAAGCTTAAGAGACATGTGATATATAGCTATAACAACTAAAAAAAAAATCAATGTTTTGAAACAGATTTTCTCCAAGGTCAGAAAATGGATCCTCAAGATCAAGGGGACCCACAGATATTCTTAGCCCTGGCAAAGTGTCCTCCCTGCACTGGTGACCCAGGGTACATCTAGGGTATTTGGGTCTGGAAAGAAGCAGTAGCCATCTGCATCCTCTAAACTGCTTTCCTGGGAAATGAGTGACCCAAGGCCTGGCTCTCCTGGTTATTGTAATAATAAATGCTAATGGATCTTGGGAAGGACTCGTTTGGATCCACTGTTTTACCCAGAAGTGGCCTCATGTATTTGAGCTTTGCAATTTTCCTTAATAAATAACCAACAAATCTTTAGTTTGGTGGCCATTGTCTGTAGGCAAATCTCTAGAGTGTTCTGACCGTCAAAATGTAAAACAGCCATGATGCAAGGCTTGAGAAAACAGGAAGGATTTATATTATAAACACGTTACTGTCCAGCCTCTCATTTTCCTGGCTGGTCTGATGTTATAGCTTTATCTGATACTTTGACATGGTTGAAATGAAAGGTAACTGGCTTAAATTACCTGGCTACAGGGAAGTCAATGTACTAGTACATAAGAAGCAAGGTTCTTTCATCAAGAGAAGCTTCCTTGATGTTTTGGGTCTGAACAGATCCTATCAGAGTTGAGAGAACTCTGGTAAGGACGATAAGGGGTGCTGACCTAGTGCTATTCTTTACTTCAGGACAAGACGATGAGAAGAGGAGCAGTCAGCTATCCTGGCTAAACGACCAGATGCCTTCCAAGGCAGGAAAAGAGTCAGAATAGGAAACCAGACAGAAGAATAAACCCATTCTTCAGAATATGAGGTGAATTTCATTACTCCTTTAATGTAAAGTCAAAGAATTTAGACTAAGAAAAGAAAGTAGGGAGGATGCCTTGGATAAAATATATTCTTTTACTTTGCCACTGGCGTGGAACAGGAAGACTTGTGTGCGGACTGTTGAGGTTGACACTGAACTGACCTCTGAAAGCAAACACCCCAATGAAACTGTTATGTAAACTGGAATGACTAGACATTCCCGGCCACTGCAGCATAGGCAGGCTGTGCCAATGACCGTTCACCACCTGGAAGTAGCAAGTATTATTGAACAGAAATGGACGGACGCATATATCCTCTCTGATTTCACTTTACAGATAAAATCTTACATTGGATAAAGTTGTGTAAGTAATGGTGATCTAGTTCAAAATCTTAGAGAAAGGAAAGGCTTTATAAACTTGATAGGTAGTAATAGGAAGATTTTGCTGTTTCAAATCTAAATGGTAGATACTAAATTTAATCAAAACAGCAGACCACAGACTGAAAAGTATATAATATAATATGGACTAATGCGTTATTAGCTCATGTTCACTAAAATGAGATTAACTTCCATCAGCAGCATAATTAGGTCTTGGTATTTTGCTGGCTTAGATCTATGTCCAAAGGACATATAGCCAGAAATAAGCTTAATGCATTTCATATTAAAATTTTGACTTATTTAAGTAAAGTTGTTTTTAAAAAATCTTCACATTATATAAACTGATTGTGAATCATCAAACCCTTTAAAACCCCTTACATAAAAGTCCTACAAACTCTTTTTTGAACAGTGGTTACATTGATGTTGCTTATATTTTTAATCAACCAACAAACTTTATTTGCAAAACCAAAGATTTGGTTTTAAAATGCCAGATATTTATTTGATGTGCTTCACACCAAAAATCTGCATGTTCAAGTGAGCTGTTTTTAAAAAATCCTCAAATTCTAAAAAATGATTGTCATCATTAATCTCTTCTAAGAACTTTTTTTCTTTTATACATAGTTTTAAAGTCAACAATCTGAAATATTCTTTTTGAAAAGTGGCTTCACTGATGCTTGTTACATTTTTCATCCACCAATAAGCTTCATTTGTAAAATTCAAGACTTGGTTTACAAATGCCATGAAGGCTAAGCAGAATCATCAGAGAGGAGCCCTGCATTTCCTTTGTGCAAGAAAGTTAATAGGATTAAGGCTTGAAGAATTGAATAAAACCCTGAGCTGGTTAAGATGGATGTATCACATTTCAGGGTTCCCATTTCATAACCAGCATGCCCCACATTGCAGAAAATAAAACATGCTGGCGAGCTCATTTAAATGGTTCTTCAGGAATATGTTGATTTCAGAAACTTTAAAAGGAAACGCGTGTCCATTTCCTTGAACCATATGGCTTTTTGTGTACTCAGCCTGCCTGGTTTTTGGCTTGCTCCTGCTTCACAGTTGAAAATTTTCTGCTACAGTCCAGTTACATGGAGAAGGGAGGACAGATTTCTGTGCTCAGAGAATTTCTGTGTATGACTTAACACTTTCTGATTTTCACAATGATGCAATTTGCACTGGGCTTAATCATCTGTAAATATAGCAAATCTAAGTGAAAATGCCAAAGACCTGTTATCTTCCTCCAGATCATGTAATGGAACTGGGGATCTGCTGCTTTCTGCTATCAAGGTGGTTATTATCAAGTATAATTTGTGGCTGGAAATGTTTGGCATTCCTGTCTAGCAGTAGCCCAGAATGTTTAGAATAGATTTTTACATAGGAGTTCAAACATCTGTCCGTTTTAGGTCAGATTTCTGTGAGAACTTAAGCATATAGTATCTAAACAAATGCAGCTGTCCCAGATTAAATGGGAATGGTTTCTAGCATGAAGATGACAACAAAGGGTCAAGTTTAAAATTAAGAATATAAGAATAAACCTAAGTAAGAATGGTAAGCAAAAGGTCTTTACCGTCTACAAAATGCCAGATAATGTTACCAATTAAGAGATGGACTTAAAGGCTATTCAAGAACTATTCTGGCAAGTGAAGTGAAGTGAGGTGGAAGTCTCTCAGTTGTGTCCAACTCTTTGCAACCCCATGGACTACACAGTCCATGGAATTCTCCAAACTAGAATACTGAAGTGGGTAGCCTTTCCCTTCTTCAGGGGATCTTCCCAACCCAGGGATCAAACCCAGGTCTTCCACATTATACGTGAATTCTTTAACAGCTGAGCCACCAGGGAATCCCAAGAATACTGGAGTGGATAGTCTATCCCTTCTCCAATGGATCTTCCTGACCCAGGAATCGAACTGGGGTCTCCTGCATTGCAGGAGGATTCTTTACCAACTAAGCTATGAGGGAAGCCCCAAAAGACTCATTAATTAACAGACTGTAACACCATTTTGCCTGTGGACTAATATGTAGCATTACAATTTCATTATAGGTTCCTTTTATTTGCAATTCTTCTATTACAGAAATCCAGTTTGACATGAACAGTGCTTATTAAATGAAAGCTGTATATAAAACTGCAAAGAAATATAACATCAAATTTTGGAAAGGAAGTTGAAAAAAAATTAAAACAAGCTGTGATGATCTTAACAAAGACACATAAAACCTGTTACTAGGAAGAGTTGTTTGGTCAAATTTCCTGTTTTTTCCTAAGTTATGGTTTGTTTTAAACATGTCGTCAATGCACAGTTTATTACCATTGATTAACGTTTCTACATGTAAAATCAAGAACTGTTCTCCAGGGCTTCTTATTTAAAAATAGTCTAAACAATATGGATTTTCTCTTTCTTGTCCAGATTGTGATCTTTACCCTAACTAAGAAATGATAGGCTGTGGATCAAAATAGCTGAAAATTAATATTGTAAGCTAGAAAGTCAAACATGGGTTGATGAAAGAGTCATAAAATATCTCTTTATCCCTAAGTGATTTTACTACAGGATTCCAGAAATCAACTTGGCCTGCTACAAAAGACATCAAATCAAAGCAACATAAGTGTCACTGATGGCTCTTTGTTTTGCTCAGTCAAAAAAAAAACAAAAAAACAAACACACACACACCTATGCAAAGAGATATCTGACTCTAATGGCAACATATTATAAAATTTAAAAAAAAAGAATCATACCATCGTGAGCGAAATGTAAGGAAATAAAAATTCCACCCTAGGGAACAAGAGTATAACACATTAACATTTTTCTAAGTATTTTATAAATTATGCAGCTTTATTAAACACATACCATTAGAAATCTCTTCTTTACTGACAACACTTTTCTTAATGGCCTTTACATGTTTAAATAAATGGCTCCTGAAAATGTGCATTTGTATTATATAAATAAAACCTTAATTAATATAAACATACTCCAGATATAAACTTTTTAGAAATGTCAACTTAAAACTTTCCAGTCTAAATAAATCCTCTTATAAGTGGTCCAACAAAGCAATTTTTAATGCATTTCCCCCCCTAAAAAGCTCATATAGATTTACAGGCACAACTCAAAAGAGAAATCAAAATAGATTTGAAGAAGACTGAATGTTTCATTCATGTAATAAACAACTCTAAGCATATCCAATAGATAGATAGTTTTTGAAACCAACCAAGGCAAGTGATTTTATTTTTGTTTTAGTGCTCACTATTATCTCATGGTATCTTGTTCACATATTTATTCTCCTGCTTATTGTTGGGTCCCTCACTTAAATTGTAAGCTTTCTGAGAGTAAAGACATCTGTCTTGTTCTCTCTACCAGTTAGTGTCAGGCATATAATAGATGCAGAGCATGGCTCACTAAAAAATTCATGGTTTGATGAGATAAAGCTAAAAAGACTCAGTTATTTCAGTGTACCTCACTTTATCCAATTGATCCTATGTGTTAGAGTCTCTGTTTTCCCTCTTCTTTCTTAGTATCCCTAAGTTTCCACTGAATACATGCCCTCCATCCATGAACAAAGCCTACATTTTCCAGCCTCCCTTGCAGCTAGGTGGTGGTGTTGTTCAGTCACTCAGTCATGTCTGACTCTTTGTAACCCCATGGACTGCAGCACGCCAGGCTTCCCTGTCCTTCATCTCCCAGAGTTTGCTCAAACTCATATCCATTGAGTTGGTGATACCATCCAACCATCTCATCCTCTGTCATTCCCTTCTCCTCCTGCCTTCAATCTTTCAGGCTTTTTTATGGTCCAACTCAGATAGGTGTACTAGATGTGAACTAATAAGATGTAAACAAAAACATTCAACAACAGCTTCTTGGAAAGCTCCTTGAAAGACAGCCTGTGTGAGGGGTTCCTTTGCCTCCTTTTCTTCCCTTCTGTCTCCTTCCTGCCGCCTAAGATGTGATGTAATGGCTGGAACTCAAACAATAATTATGGACTATGAGTTGACCTTGAGAGTCTAGGAGTTGGCCTTGAGAACGAAAATCATGTTAGCATAGCACAGCAGCAAGAGAGAATGTTGGGTTCTTGTCCTGTGGAGTCCTACTCCACCCTGGACTCTACTTCTGCCTTTTTTTTTTTTTTTTTAACATGGAGAAGAAAGAAATGTCTACCTTAACTGTAGTTGTTCAGTTGCTAAGTTGTGTCCAACTCTTTGTGACCCCAATGACTACAGCATGCCAGGCATCCCTGTCCTCCATTAACTCCCAGAATTTGCTCAAACTGATGTCCATTGAGTTAGTGATGCCATCCAACCATTTCATCCTCTGTCTCTGCTTCTCCTCCCACCTTCAATCTTTCCCAGCATCAGGATCTTTTAAAATGAGTCGGTTCTTGGAATCAGGTGGCCAGAATATTGGAGTTTCAGCTTCAACATCAGTCTTTCCAATAAACACTCAGGACTGATCCCTTTTCAGTTCAGTTCAGTTCAGTTGCTTAGTCGTGTCCGACTCTTTTCGACCCCATGAATTGCAGCATGCCAGGTCTCCCTGTTCATCACCATCTCCTGGAGTTCACTCAGACTCGCATCCATTGAGTCCGTGATGCCATCCAGCCATCTCATCTTCGGTCGTCCCCTTCTCCTCCTGCCCCCATCTCATCCTTGGATGTCCCCTTCTCCTCCTGCCCCCAAGCCCTCCCAGCATCAGAGTCTTTTCCAGTGAGTCAGCTCTTCACATGAGGTGGCCAAAGTACTGGAGTTTCAGCTTCAGCATCATTCCTTCCAAAGAAATCCCAGGGCTGATCTCCTTCAGAATGGACTGGTTGGATCTCCTTGCAGTCCAAGGGACTCTCAAGAGTCTTCTCCAACACCACAGTTCAAAAGCATCAATTCTTTGGCACTCAGGCTTCTTCACAGTCCAACTCTCACATCCATACATGACCACACATACTGGAATGGATTGCCATTTCCTTCTCCAGGGGATCTTCCCGACCCAGGGATTGAACCCGGGTCTCCCGCGTTGGAGGCAGATGCTTTAACCTCTAAGCCACCAGGGAAGCCCTGATCCCCTTTAGGACAGACTAATTTGATTTCCCTGCAATCCAAGGGACTCTCAAGAGTCTTCTCCAGCACCACAATTCAAAAGCATCAATTCTTCAGCTCAGTCTTCTCTGTGGCCCAACTCTTCTTCTACCTTAAGTCATTATTATTATGAGCTTTCTGTTACATGTAGTCAAATTAGATAGTGATATGATTTTGAAAATAATTCAAAAAACAGGCACAGGTAGGCTTTACATATGCCTTTTTAAAATCTATCATTTTATAAACATACTGAGAACTCTTTCCAGTGAGTAGGCAAGTACAGTCACTCCTCAGTATCCATGGACCACTGGTTCCAGGATGCTGGCCAATTCCAAAATGCATGGGTGTTCAAGTTCCTCACATAAAATGGTATAGTACGCTTGGCCTCCCTCATCCAAAGGTAAGAATGGCTGACTGTATTTGTGAGCACATATTGTCTTCAGAATTAAACCTGACACTATAAGAGAATATAAAGAAATTCAAGACCAGGCTTTCATCCTTAAGAAGTTAGTGATTTAGCCAACAGAAAAAAAACATGCATGAACTGCCAATCCACCCATTTCTAACACACCCGCCTAGAGGAAACAGCACACAGAGGCAAAGAACAAAGAGTGAAACTGTGAAGTGAGATGGCCATCATGGAAGGATTTCAGAAACCAAAGGGTCATGAGGACTGGGATTCTTGGGGAAGGTTCCAGGCAGGACTATCCCTTGAGGGGAGCCTTGAAGGAGGGGCAGAATCCGGAGAGGCATTGGTAATGGGCTGGGTGTCCCCAGGGTAGGGACCAACCGCAGGGAAACCACTGTTTCAGTAACGAGCACAGCATGTTCAAGGAGACTGGAAGGAGGTCAACCAGATGTGTGGCCTCTGCAAAGAGGGCCCTCCCTTTTCTCAGAATGTGGTCTCTCAGCCTTGAAGAGAATCCTCGTAAAGGATGGCTTACCTCACAATTCACCCCATATTTAGGAGATGAATCTGTGCTACAGATTCTCCCTGCCTTGCGTACAACACCCAGCTTCTGAGTCCCCGGGGCTGACTCAGTAGTGCCTCAACCCCAGGTCCTTGCTTTTCTGTAGAGATCTTGATCAGACCTCAGCCCAGTGGTGACACTTCTAGAGCAATTTGCTTCCCGCGATGCAGCAGGCACATTCAAAATCCTGCCTACAACCTCCAATGGGGCATTTTAAATTAAACTGTTAGGTAGTGGTAGCGTGATCTGCCTCCTATGTTGGTGAAACAACAATAAAGCCACAAGCTGACCAGTCATCGCTTCCAAAGAAGAGGCCAGGGAATTCGATTACTCACAAGCTAACCACAATCACAGGATGAAGCAGCAACTTTCCTAAGAAAGTTCCCTTTCAGCCTTTCCTCATAAACAGAGCCACAGTCCAGTTCCTTTTTAAAAAAATCAACTAATACCTTTGGAGGAAAGGGCACTGTCCAATCTCATGAAAGACCTGGGCACAGCCTTCAGCTGAAGAATGTGTTTTAGAAGAGTCAGTACTTGTTGTGACCACTGGGTAGCCCAGATGAGGTGAGTAAAATGGAGGATCCCTGTGGACTCACGGCCCAGCTGGCTTTACTAGTGACTAACAAAGTGCTGACTGAGGAGAGTGCCCAAAGTGCAACAAGTCACACAAAGTGTTTTTTCTATCTGGAGTTTTGGGAGGATTAAGTAACCTCTCTGGAATCTGGTCTAAGGTAAATGAAACCAAACCTGACCCTTTTCCAAAATTGGGCCTAAAATTGCTCCCAAGAATCACTTCTGGCAGCCCAGTAGAGCAAGAAAGCACAGACCGGCTGTGAGGAGGCTTGAGTGTTGGTTAGCACAGACCGGCTGTGAGGAGGCTTGAGTGTTGGTTAGCACAGACCGGCTGTGAGGAGGCTTGAGTGTTGGTTCGTCTCTGCCACAGTGAAAACTGCTGGTGACCTTGGTTTCTTTCTCTGTAGATGAAGGGAGTTGGACTGGAGATGATCTGTCCCTGACACCCACTCTGGCTCCAACATTGACTCTAACTCACAACAGAGGAGTGCACAGCAAGTATGATTTTCTCTCCTCATCTTCTTTTCTGCCCTTCACCATTTCTCCATACGCCCCCAAATCACATTAATTCGCCTGTTAGCGGACAGCCATCCCGGGGTGCAGTATCCTCCAAAGTGCGGTGAATTTCAGGCTCATTTGGTGACAGCAGCAGCTGCCGCTCTCCTCAAACCACATCCTTCCCCTTCGTCACGAGGCCTCCTCACTGGCCACAGCTTGCCTTGGCCAGGGCTCCCTCTGCGTCAGCTTCCACCAGAAACTGCCACCCATAGGCAGAGTTCTAGTGCATCAGCCTCTCTGAAGAGGATCCAGCTGGCCAGAGCAGCATTCCAGGTGCTCCAGACCAAAGAATTTCATGGCACTGCAGGCAGATTAAAGCTGAAAGGGAGCACAAAACCCATCGAGTCTGATAGAATCCCACTTATAGATGAGGATGCCGAAGCCCAGATAGGTTTATGTATGAAAAGTGGCCTAGTCACAGCTAGAACCGAAGTCTATTGACTCAAAGGCCAGTTATATATATAATTTTGAAATAACTGACTGAAATAGAAGTAACTATTTGTGGTGTGCTCTGTGCCAGGCACTGTGCCAAGGGACATCTCAAAAGTTAACACATACAAACTTGAACTCAGGATCTTTTCTCCAAAAGTGCTCTTCCTGTCCTCCCACCTTCACTAGCACCCCCATCCATTTCACTGCTTATGCCAGGAACTTGGGATTCAAATCCTTGACACCTCCCTCTCTCACAACTCCCCCACATAAAACTTGCAAGTTTTGCCATTTCTCTAAAGTACATCTTGAATCGCTCCAATTTCTCCCACAATCACTATCTCCACACTGGTCCAAGCCACCTCTGCCTCTTACCCGGCCTCTGGCCAAACCTCTGCTCTCATATTCCACTGCCACCACTCCCATCACTGTCAATTCATTCTCCGACCAGAATCCAGGGTAATTCTGTGAAAACACAAACCAGATCATGCCATGCCCACTCCTATTCCCACTCTGTCACTGTGTTAAATTCACCGTATTCCTTATACACTTAAGATGAAGCTCAGATTTCTAGAAGGCCCTGCCTAGTCTGTGACATCTCCAATCTCATCTCACCCCAATCCGCCACAACTCCCTAGGTCCTACCCACAATTCTTTCAGGTCCTCCAGAGTTCCACATTCCTTCTAACTACAGGTTATCTGCTGCATGAAGTGCTCTTTCTTCTACTCCTAGCCTGGCTTACTTCATACCATCTTTCAGATCTCAGCTGAAACACTACTTCCTCAGAGGAACCTTCCCTAAGAGCTTGTCAGGAGCCACTTCTTCTGAATAGCATTTACCAGTTTGTAATATTATATTTTCCAGAGTATTTGTTTAATATCCAATTCCCAACAAGACTATAAACCCCATGAGGACAGGGACTGTATCGTTTGTTCACTACTGTAGTCACAGAATTTAGTGGCAGCCACATAGCAGGTCCTAAATAAATTAATTAGTTTGAATTAATAGATTTATGCTTTTAACACTTACTAGATTATATCAGGACAAGAAGAAGGTATATGGAAAATATAGGAGCCATGATATTTAGTGAATTCATTTGGAGCAAATGGAAACTGTGATAATGTGCTGAAAAACGACCCCCCAAAAGATAGTTGTGGCTTCCCAGGTGGCTCAGTAGTAAAGAATCCATCTGCCAATGCAAGAGACACAGGAGACCCCACTTTGATCCCTGGATCGGAAAGATCCCCTGGAGAAGGAAATGGCAGCCCACTCTACCATTCTTCCCTGGAAGATCCCATGGACAGAGGAGTCTGGCGGGCTACAGTCCACGGGGTCACAAATCGTCAGACACATCCGAGCACACAAAATATATCTATATCCTAATTCTGTCAGTTCATATAGCAATCAATAAATAAGGGGAAAAGGGAGAAGGTCTTTAGAGGGGGTTAAGTTAGTAATCTTGAGGTGGGGAGATTATTATCCCGGATTATCCAGGCCAGCCCTACATGCAATCACAAGTGTTCAAAAAGAGAAAGGCTGAGGGAGATTTGACACACAGAAGAAATGGGGGATATGAGAACAGAACAGAAGGGTATTTGAAGACACTGGTCTTGAATAGTGGAGTGATGCAGCCACAAGTCAAAAAATGTTGGCCACCAACAGAAAGTAAAAGAGGCAAGGAACAGATGTCTCTTACAGCCTGAGGAGGCAATGTGGCTCTGCCAATACCTTGATTTCAGCCCAGTCATTCTGGTTCAGACTTTTGGCCTCCAGAACTGTGAGAGGATCAATTTCTATTGTTTTAAACCAACAAGTTTGTGGTAATTTGTTATAGCAGCTATAGGAACCTAATACAGCTAATACAGAGTCCACCACATTATTCTGCTACAAAACAGTGGTTTATGCTGGAGGAAGTTCTACTCTTTCCCTATGTTTCCCATCTGAATTCAGCCACGGATAAACGTGGCACCTCCATTCTCAGCATCATCTCCACTCCATATTCCCAAAGTCAAGAATTGGCGATAAGGAAAGAGAAAACAAAAGAAACAACTGACCACCAAGGATAAAAATGCTACAAAGCTCAGGACTTGTGTCCAACCCAAAATAAACAATGTCTTAATATTGCCTCCAAAGTGTTTTCGGACCCACAGTGATCTTATGTTTTCACTTACACAATACACTAAATTATTTATAACAGATAAACAATCGCCTTCAAATACCTAAAGGATCATATTCCATGACATTTAAAGGTCTTGTACTTTCAAATCTCTCTTTCAGCCTACCTAGAAGTCATAGTTTTTGCCCCATATATTAAAGGTATGAATTTGGCAAACTGATAGCATATATGTCCTGGTTCAAGACAATCTATAATTTTGTAAGACAAGATGCTGAGAAATATATATTTTCAATGACCTATTTTAACTCATTAAAAGTCAAATACTACTTATGAGGTAACGTGTACTGTGAAGAAATACATTTTAACATACTTGTAATATTCCCACTTATATGCAGAGTACATCATGCCAAATGTCATGCTGGATGAAGCACAAGCTGGACTCAAGACTGCCAGGAAAAATATCAATAACTTCAGATACACAGACACCACCCTTATGGCAGAAAGTGAAGAAAAACTAAAAAGCCTCTTAATGAAAATGAAAGAGGAGAGTGAAAAAGTTGGCTTAAAACTCAATATTCAGAAAACTAAGATCATGGCATCCAGTCCCATGACTTCACGGCAAATAGATGGGGAAATAGTGGAAACAGTGACAGACTTTATTCTGGGGGGGGCTCGAAAATCACTGCAGATGGTGACTGCCGTCATGAAATTAAAAGATGCTTGCTCCTTGGAAGAAAAGCTATGATCAACCTAGACAGCATATTAAAAAGCAGAAATATTACTTTGCCAGCAAGAATCTGTCTAGTCAAAGCTGTGGTTTTTCCAGTAGTCATGTATGGATGTGGGAGTTGGACTGTGAAGAAATCTGAGTGCCAAAGAATTGATGCTTTTGAACTGTGGTGTTGGAGAAGACTCTTGAGAGTCCCTTGGACTGCAAGGAGATCCAACCAGTCCATCCTAAAGGAAATCAGTCCTGAATATTCTTGGAAGGACTGATGCTGAAACATAAACTCCAATACTTGGGCCACCTGATGCAAAGAATTGACTCATTGGAAAAGACCGTGATGTGGGAAAGATTGAAGGTGGAAGGAGAAGGGGACAACAGAGGATGAGATGGTTGGATGGTGTCACTGATGCAATGGATATGAGTTTGAGTAGGTTCTGGGAGTTCGTGATGGACAGGGAGGCCTGACATGCTGCAGTCCATGGGGTTGCAAAGAGTCAGACACAACTGAGCAACTGGACTGAACTGAATATTCCCACTTGGAGGATAGGGATAATAGCTCTCTTGCTAGAGCAGCCATCTTGCTATTATTTCATTCAGTGCCTCCAGATGGGAAAAGGATATTAAGTCGTTGGAAATTAATCCTGCTAAGAGAAATCGGAAATTTTCAAAGCTGTTGTCAATATGGCTCTGCAGTTTAAGATGAACATATGTGAGGTGAATTTCACAGCAGTTAAAATCTGCTTGAAGAAATGACTATCATAAGAGCTTTGTAAGAGAGCATAAAGAGAACTCTAGATGATGAGGGAGAGAGAGAAAATGTGGTTGAGGGAATTCAGTGAGGTAACTCAATGCTGCCCAATTTTGACAGAGGCAAGGCAGGAAGGTGAACATATTTTAATGTAAGAAAATTTCCCGAGCAAATGTGTTTCTCAGACAGTCCAGGACATAACTGGAAATCAGTTAAAACTATTAAAAATATTTCACTTATCATAATATTTAGGGAGTAGGAAAGAATTTTGGAGATCACTTAGCTCAGCTGCCCCATTTTACAGATGAGAAACTGAAGTGGACATGGGCTCTCCCAGGGAGAAGAAGCTGTCAGGAGGCCAAGCTGGGATGCATACTCAGGTCAGGTGGGCCCTCCTCCAGCACTCCACGTGCTCTGCCTCTCCTCACTTATTTCAGACATTAGAGATTTGTCTACTAGCTTAAATAATGACAAATTGCCTAATATTTCTTAAAGGAAAATTAAGTGTTAAGTACTGTCAGCCTATTCTATTGATATAATGAGCTATTCCAAGCTGATTGCTTTTTACCAGTTCTTTTTAATAGGAACTTCAAATAGACATAGCCTCCCTATCAACTTCCTGCTCCTCCTATACCCTTTGCCTCCCCTTAATCTCCTTGGTGGTAGATAGCTAGTTGATCAAATAATCTGTTTTGAGATTGAGACTATTCTGGTTTCAAAGCTGAGTCATCACCAGCCACACTGAAGACTGCAGTCTGCTGTGTGGCTGCACCTTTGCTGAGTGAGGGCCAGTGCACGCTAGTCCATAGGCATGGGGCCTGAGGCACACGCACAGATGTGGTGTGTGCCTAGCCATCACACTCAGGGGCTCTAACCTCTCTGCCCAGCCCAGAGGTGCTGGCCTCCCCAGCAAGGGCTGGCTTCTTGACTTGTGATAGACACGACTTAGGATGTGAGTGACCTGAAGCCGTGAACCCCGTAGATGTCCCTTTTCTGAGTTCCACTCATGCTTCCTCAGTGGTGACTCATGGCCATCTGATAACAGCAGTGCACCTCTCCCTCATCATATATTCTTTGAGTCTCACTCCAGACTCCAAGAAGAGGACACCTGTGACTTTGTATAATGGAGTTTTACAAGCATAATTTGCAAATATATTTTGTCTATCTCAGGGGTCGCACAGAGTCGGACACGACTGAAGTGACTTAGCAGCAGCAGCAGCAGCAGACCATCATTTATCAAGCCCAGTGGGAATCTGATCCACACACCAACTACCAGTTTTAGGCAAATTAAAAATAAGATTCCTCACAATGAAGGATAAACTAAAACATGATACTAAAAAAATCATTATTTAGGACGTCCCTAGTGGTTCAGTGGTTAAGAATCCACCTGCCAAAGCAGGGGACACAGGTTCAGTCCCTGGTCCAGGAGATTCCACATGCCTCTGCATAACGAAGCCCCTGCACAACTACTGAGCCCACACCCTAGAGCCCACAGGCTGTGACTACTGACACCTGTGCTCTCTAGGGCCTATGCTCCATAGCAAGAGAAGCCAGCACAATACAATGAAGAGTAGCCCCGACTTGTCACAACTAGAGAAAGCCCATACACAGCCCCCAGAGCCAAAGAATCGATGCTTTTGAACTGTCATGTTAGAGAAGACTCTTGAGAGTCCCTTGGACTGCAAGGAGATACAACCAGTCCATCCTAAAGGAAATCAGTCCTGAATATTCATTGGAAGGACTGATGCTGAAGCTGAAACTCCAATACTTTGGCCACGTGATGTGAAGAACTAACTCATTTGAAAAGACCCTGATGCTAAAGATTGAAGGCAGGAGAAGGGGAAGACAGAGGATGAGATGGTTGGATGGCATCACCGACTCAATGGACATGAGTTTGGGTAAACTCTGGGAGTTGGTGATGGACAGGGAGGCCTGGCATGCTGCAGTTCATGGAGTCACAAAGAGTCGGACACGACTGAACTGAACTGAACACAGCCCCCAGTGTAGCCAAAAATAAATAAATAAAAAGTTTAAAAATCATTATTTTAAATATGTTCATATCAGTGGAAGGGATGATGTAGTTTGTAGTCTTAGTTAATGTATGTCTGGGAGAAGGCAATGGCAACCCACTCCAGTACTCTTGCCTGGAAAATCCCATGGATGGAGGAGCCTAGTAGGCTGCAGTCAATGGGGTCGTGAAGAGTTGGACACAACTGAGCGACTTTGCTTTCACTTTTCACTTTCATGCATTGGAGAAGGAAATGGCAACCCACTCCAGTGTTCTTGCCTGGAGAATCCCAGGGACGGGGGAGCCTGGTGGGCTGTCGTCTATGCAGTTGCACAGAGTCAGACACAACTGAAGCAACTTAGCAGCAGCAGCAAAGTATGTCTGACATTATGTCTATAATGATAAGTTATTTTGTTATTACATATATAATGACAAATAGTTTGAGCTACCTTCTATGTAGTTTCTTTACTTATTTTTTGTTTCTACTAAATTAAAATGCTCACATGGAGAGATTGTCTGAAAGGGCCACAAGTGTTTGGAGGCTCTATCATATATATTTGGATGTTCACATGCAGTGTAGTCCTAGAAATTATGGGATGATTTCTCACCAAGGGCTTCTTTCAGTGCTAGTAAACATAAACTGACAGGGACATTATATTCAAGAGCTAGAAGACTGGACTGAATATTCCATCAGGATTAAAGCAACAGATGCCTAATCTACCTTTTGGTTGCATTTGGCAAGCATGTTGCAGCATTTGCATGTGGTTTTGGCTCAGCTGGTGAAGAATCCACCTGCGATGTGGTAGACATGGATTTGATCCCTGGGTTGGGAAGATTCCCTGGAGAAGGGAAAGGCTACCCATATTCCAGTATTCTGGCCTGGAGAATTCCATGGACTACAGTCCATGTGGTCGCAAAATTCCATGGACTACAGTCCATGGGGTCACAAAGAGCTGGGCATGACTGAGCAACTTTCACTTTTTGATACTATAGCCTCAGTTCTTTCACTAATGACTGAAGATCCATTCATTCAGCAAATATCTACTGAGCTACTGCAGACATAGCTAGGCACAGAGATACAGTAAGAGACAAGACTGGATCTCTGTCCTCACAGACTCACAAGATAACAGGATTGCTCATAAACATTAAATATCTTCATATTCAGGTCCAAAATAGCATTTCACTTGAAAAAGTGACCTAAATAATAGAAATGGCTTTTACAGACACTAAACAGCATCACAAAGATAAGTTTTTAACTCATTCCATGTTTTAAAATCTTTTGTGAGGCACTTTCACCTCCACTAAGCTATTTGCTGCTCATTTTCTTCATATTGCGATAAATTGACACACTTTTCATTACTCCTTTCAACTACAATCAGGATTAAGAGTCACTGTGCAGATCACCCACTGTTCTCTGAGAATGAAATAATGCTGTTATTCACATTCTAGTGCAATTTCTTTTATTCATGTAGCAATGTCCCTTCTCCTTCCTTACCTGTCACTACTGATTCCAACGTACCTTTTCATTCTCTTTCATGGCTCACAATATAATCACCGACCAAAACAAACAACATTCTTCCCTATGACAAGGGTTTTTACTGAACAGAAACTCATCAAGCAATTCTCTTTCATATGAGTACTGCACACAGATAAAGAGTTGATTCATAATCTGCACATCACTGGTTTTCCTCAAATGTAAAGAAAAAGATCTCGTAGCATGTACTATTGTATAACAGTAACTGCTTTTCCATACTTGTATCATGAATATTATGCAATATCCACCAGATAAAAGCATTTTTCCAAGTACCCTATTCTGCTTTCTCTGAGAATCACACTTGTCGCTAACTTTGGAGACAATCTTAATGAGATTTCCAACACAGTGCAATTTGTGCCTGATTTTCTCTATGTGAAGTATAGGTCTAGTATTATCCTAGCCATTTTGACTTCTCTGATTTCATTATAGAATTCACAAATTTCATTTTGAAAATCACAATTTTGGATATGTTTTGGAAAAACTTAATAGATTTACCTCTGTTTTGTTAAAAATGACAGAAAAGCTTCAATGACATCATGGCACTATTCGAGGAAAGGGCACTGTGAAATGGTGTTGAATGGACTACCAGTTCAATAAAATGTAATTTCAGATATTCACCATTATTTTTTCTTCCTTTTCTGGCTGCTTATGTTAAATCATGCTACTCAAGTAATCATCTGTCACATCAGCTTACAAACACATATTCTGTCTCTGTACTGGTATCCTGTTCAATATTTACAGTTAACATTATTATGAGGACTAGTATTTACCTGACTCATTCCATTTTACTTTTGTTCTTTACCACTGAGCCTTTTAAAAAATTGGTATATAATGACTGTAAAAAATGAAAATTTATGTGAACAAAAATGGCAGGTGATGTAAAAATACGTCAGCTGAGATGAACTTCACTTAGCTGACCAAGAAATAGCCAAGACAAGGTATTTGATAGTCTTTTACAACATACACAGTCTTTAAGAGTATAAAGATTATTAAAAACGAGAATACTGTGAAAATGATAATGCTATTTCTAATTTATGAAACGTGTGTGAACAAAATGACTTTACTGACTTATTCTCCGAAACTGTCAATGCACGCATAGACCACTTGTCAGAATGGGCTGGGATAGGAGGGAATCCATTTAGGCCACACTGAATAATTGCCCTCAGCTTTCCAGGTCGACTTAGGTTTGAGTAACACTCAAATAACTGTCATGGATTTCAGACTCCATTGTCAACTCAAACTTAATCTCGTGAAGTAGTATTTATTTTCTCCTCTCATTCCTTACCCCATGTCCAACTTCTAGCCAGTCCTGCCATCACAATTGGTCTATGCAAATTTCTCTTCAACATCACAAGTCAGGAAGCTTGGGATAATCTCTGTTCAATTTCTAATATTAAAGTAGGGTCAAATTCTATTGCTATTCTTATAAAGACAGTAGTTCTCAATCTCATTAGAATCACTTGGAGAACTTTAACAAAATTAAAATGAACCATTGCCTAGATGCCACAGCAGATCAATTTAATCAGAATCTCTGGATGGGGTTCAAATGCTTATGTTTTTTAAAAGGCTCCCCAGTGATGCCAACAGGTAATCCAGATGAGAATCATTCCCATAAGCCGTCTCTCACAGTAGACCTTCAATTATTGTGCCCACTGATCCTACCCACCTGTTGAGATCATTCTCTCTTATCAGGGCTACTGTGACAAGTTCCCTGCTGAATTCCATGGATCCAATTCTGGATCCGCTTTACATCTATTGTTAACACAGTTCTCAAAATAGCCTTCAATATCTTTCCCTCTGGCAACGTCCTTCAGGACAACGGTCTCAACTGACTAAACTCTGGAATCCACTGAGGCCTTTAAAATACCAACAGCCAGGCTGCACTCCATATTAAATAAATCATCACCTCTGGGGATGGAACCAGGAATGCTAAAAATCAGCCAAGATAGAGAATCAGTACTCTAGGACTGTAGTATCTTTCGGTGACCACCACATCTAGGTTAATCTAGGTACCATGATTGAGCTTGGCTCTGGGCTTCCTGACAGCTATTCTCAACAAGGAATTGTCTTCTACTCTAGAGCTCATGGTCCACTGGCAGAGACAAACATGAAAAACTAATCTTTAAATCTCAGTGACATTAAGTGCTATGACAGAAATATAAAGTCCTCTATAGGACACAAAGGAGGGAGCAGTGAGTAAACAGTCTACGATACTGGGGAAGGCTCCTCAAAGGAAATTATACTAATGAGATCTTGAGGGTTATCAGGCTCAAAGAGAATGGGGCAACAGATGTTTTCTCAGAAACATACATTTACCCTTTCGAATATTTTTATTAAAATTTTTATTACTGACACACTCTGATACACAATTTTTCTCTTAGATGATTTTGATCAGTTAGTACAGTTTCAATCTGTTTTTTAAATTAATATTCTTAGTTGTCACAACCATAGGTACATTTTTATCTTGTATTTTTCTGTGAGTTTACTTTTTTAAATAGAAATTTTTTTTCTATTTTTTAAAAGAAAATAATTTTTAAGCAATTTTAGGTTCAGAGCAACACTGAGCAGAAAGTAGATTTCCCATACATGCCCTGCCCCCACACATATCATCCTCCACACCACGGGGATACCTTTGTTCCAATTGATGAACCTACCTAACTTCCTCACATACTTACCTCCCAGAGTCCATAGTTTACATCAAAGTTCACTCACAATACTTTGTCCAAACTCACAGAATGCTCAATAAAGTTGTACGTTTTATGAGTTTAGACATAGTGATGTGTATTCACCAGTATAGTATCATACAGAGTAGTGGTAGTTTCACTGCCCTAAAATCCTCCATGCTCCACCTAGGATGGGTATCAGCTTCCTCTGTAGGCTGGTGGAAAACTGGCTGCCACAATACTAGACATCACACCCAGATGTGATAAGATCAGGGAAAGAAGAGAGGTGACTTTTCCTGTGTGTCTATTTCTTTCAGAAGAAACCTTTCTCCGAAGCCCTTGGAAATCCTCAGATTTCCTCAACCAGAATCTTGTCAAACATTGTCTTGCTTAGCCAGATTCTTGGGAAGGGGAAAAGGGACACCAAGTTTGATTTAGATGAGCCAGGACTGACTCATGGAAATGTGGACAGGATTCACCTTCTCTGAGACACATAGGGAGATGTAAACAACCCCCCAAAATCAAAGATTTTCCAGCAAGGAAGAAAGTGGGACAAGGTTTTAGGAAGGCAACCAATAGGTTGGTTCAGGTTTACATCATATTAGAAACAGGCTGGAGGGTGTAGTGGTCAAGGACATACACTCTGGAGTCACAGGCAGTGAGCTCATATTCCACTGAACCAACTGCTATCTAGTTCTCTGGGCTTCAGTTTTCTTCTTTCTGAAAAAACGAACAATTAGAGTTCCTAACTTAGGGGATTGCTGGGAGGATTAAATCTATAGTGCTTACAATAGACTCTAGCACACATTAAGGTTTAATACATGTTACTGGCCATCTCTACAGCTTCTGTAATAGGCTATAATAGCTAACAAGCAGAGACATGCCCAATTAGGCATTCAATAAATTCATTTTTTTGCATATTAATAACATAATTAAAAGGGCCATTTCTTCTTATTGGGCTTCCCTGGTGGCTTAGACGGTAAAGAATCTGCCTGCAATGCAGGAGACCCTGGCTGGGGAAGATCCCCTGGAGAAGGAAATGGCTACCCACTCCAGTATTCTTGCCTGGAGAATTCCATGGACAGAGGAGTTTGGCAGGCTACAGTCCATGGGGTCACAAAGAGTTGGACAAGACTGAGCAACTTTTACTTTCTTCTTATTACTAGTATAAAGTTGTTACTGACTAAAAGTAATTACAGTTGGAAATACTTCAATAATCCATTGCTCCCTGGAAAATATATTAAGAGAAGTATAATAATAATTATTATTATTTATAATGAATATTTATCGAGCCTTTACTTACTGTGTGCTAGAGACTGCTGTAAATGTCTTACATGCATTATCTCATTTAAACCTAAAACTAATTTATGGAGTCAGGCTTATCAGTAAAACATTATTAAAGCTAACCTCAAGCTAAATATAGCTTTCTCTTTAAAGTAAAGTGTTTTCACAGCATAATGTCAAATGAAAATTGGAGAGGCCAAATTTCTAGTTCTAAGATATGTTTTCCCCCCTTCCTATGATCTCTACCCCTATTTTAACATTGCTGAAATCAGGATGCATCTTACATTCTGTGCTTATGCTTACCACAATAACATGTGTGTGTCCCATTGTAATTTACTTGGTGACACATTAATAAAAGGGAGGAAGCACAGCAGTTCTAGCCATCAGGGAGTCAGGCTCCATGTTTTACTCGTTAACCCTCATTAACCAAATATATGCTGCTTAGACGCTCTCTTCCACAAAGGGCCTTAAAAGGGGAACTCGGTGACTAATTACAGTATTACATTCCCCCTGGAGCCAGTAGCCAAATAATTTCCACTTTAAGTGATAGAAATTACGTGAAGCAGTTAGGGCTTGAACATTAAAGCCGAAGTCACATGTCCCCAATCCTGCAGGTGGTTCATAGTCAAGATTTACCACTTTTCTTCAGTTCAGGAACCAAGTAAGGCACTGAAAATTCAAGGACATCATTTAAATTCTGAATCTATCATTATTTTGCTGGGTGCTACGGGCAGTTACAGAAATGCCCTGGGCTCTCATTCTTCATCTGTTAAAGGATATCAACTGTCCCTACAGAACGTCTAAGGATATTAAGAGTAACTAATGAGATTGTTTTGGTTCCAACATAACTCAAATTTTCTCCCACTCATATCTGTTTCCTCTTTTACCGCACACGAAGGCCCCAGTGTCCCACTCCGTGAATGATTCAACCTATTAAGGAAATCAGCTGCTCGCCTGCAGCTAATAACATAGTTCTGCTTCATTACTTCTTGAATGAATTTCATTTTCTTCAATCTTCTATAAGACTCTATTCAATTTCAAAAAGGTAGGTGTTAACAAGAAATCAACAGCACAAAGAATCAAAGAGAGATGTCACCTGGGTGATGGCAATGGCCTCTGACTGCAACTTTTGTGGGAAACAACAGCAATCAACATGGAACTCTTCTACCATCCTACCTGTGCCCACTCCACACATGCCTTCTCTTCTGTGACAGTGAGGGAACCTTTTTTGTGCCCCTCAAAGACTCACTACTCTTATTATAGGGCCCCCTTCCTTCTCACCACAATGATGCATGTAGTTGCTGCCAACATCACCTGTCTTCTCATTCTCTCCTTTCTCATCAATTTTTTCCTCTTTACTCACACTTCATCAGTCTACCAACATGTTCTAATAAAGTCTGTCCTTAAAACATCCCCTCTTGACTTCACATCTTTAACCATAAACTTCCCTATTCCTCTGCACTCTTTACAGGACTCGTTCAAAGGGCCTCCTCACTAGATATCTCAACTTACTTTCCAACTCCCTCCCAATTCTCTCCCTCAGTTCAGTTCAGCCACTCAAGTCGTGTCCAGCTCTTTGCGACCCCATGAATCACATCATGCCAGGCTTTCCTGTCCATCACCAACTCCCGGAGTTCACTCAAACTCATGTCTGTTGAGTCGGTGGTGCCATCCAGCCATCTCATCCTCGGTCGTCCCCTTCTCCTCTTGCCCTCAATCCCTCCCAGCATCAGAGTCTTTTCCAATGAGTCAACTCTTTGCATGAGGTGGCCAAAGTACTAGAGTTTCAGCTTTAGCATCATTCCTTCCAAAGAACACCCAGGACTGATCTCCTTTGTTAGAGCCAGACTGGAGCCATGACAGGCTTAACAAGCTATACTAAGCCTAAGATTCAGATTCTTGTAAAACCTGAGTCATGATTCCAGGAAACCACATCCTGGGAAAGTCCCGNGACTGAAGTGACGTAGCAGCCAAAAGAGCCCACAAAATCTCACGTGTTTTGAGACCAAGAGGAGAAGCTGTAATTTGCAAGAAACCTGAGTCAACGCCACCTGCTGATGTTGGGAAGTTCCCCTGCCCCCGCCAGAGAGGCAAGAGGCAACTGGAACTCATGCTGGGGACACTGAGCTTGGTGGCAATCATTTTGGGGAGCTCATATATCACAGGACACTGATGCTGACAGGTGCTGTTTTGGAATTCTCCCTCTAACTTCTTAGGACCAGAACCTGGCCGTGTCTACTGGCACTAGTTCTGGAACCCTCCAGGGATCCTGACCCCATCCACCAACAAACCAACGTTAGATCGAGGACCTTTAGCCCCACAGTCAGTCACCCTATAATCCAGCCCCACCCAGTAGCAGAGAGAAGCCTCTGAACAAGGCAGGGCCTGGAAACCAATCAGACTGGGGGCCAGCTACACTTTCCAGACTATCCATCAAAACTCAGCCTTCCACAATAGAAGGGCCCTCATAGCCCCCNATGTAAGATAGCAATTATAAACAGATAAAGTCCTACCAGCAGAGCCTTAAAATGTGTGAAGCAAAATCTGACTGGGCTGAAGTGAGAAATTAAATTTTTTAACATCATTTGAGATATCGATACATACTTGCAATAATTCACAATCTAGTCAGAGTATCAGTAAGAAAGTGGAAGACTTGAACAACATTGTAAACTAGCAAGACCTAACAGATAACTGTAGAAAATTTTACCTGACAGCAGCAGAAGGAATATTATTTTCAAAGCAAAGGCAGGTGATATTTAACCCATTAAAAATATCCATTACTATCCACAATGTATTTCCATACATAACCAAGGTTGGAACAAAATCAGGTGGGAGGGCAGTTGAGCCAACTGAACCAAGAACGTGGTTTGAGTTTGCCCCACCTTGTAAAAAGCTGTTGCTTTTCTGAAGACTCTCATACGATCTGCCCTCATTTCTGCCTTCCTCAATGGCTATCAGTTTTTGAACACTGGATCCTCAGAAAGAAAAAAAGATAAAAAATATATATACACACATAAACACACACAAACAAACTAACAAGGGGCAGGTAGCCCATGAAAGTTCTCTACAGTCATCAGAGCCAAACACTTTTTTTCCCCCTCATCCTTTATATTGTGTCAATAGCAAAAATTCTAAATGAATATTCAGTTCAGTTCAGTTCAGTCACTCAGTTGTTTCCAGCTCTTTGTGACCCCATGGACTGCAGCACACCAGGCCTCCCTGTCCATCACCAACTCCCAGAGTTTACTCAAATTCATAGCCATTGAGTCAGTGATGCCATCCAACCATCTCATGCTCTGTCGTCCCCTTTTCCTCCTGCCCTCAATCTTTGCCAGCATCAGGGTCTTTAAAGATGAGTCAGTTCTTTGCATTAGGTGGCCAAAGTATTGGAGTTTCAGCTCNAGCCATTGAGTCAGTGATGCCATCCAACCATCTCATGCTCTGTCGTCCCCTTTTCCTCCTGCCCTCAATCTTTGCCAGCATCAGGGTCTTTAAAGATGAGTCAGTTCTTTGCATTAGGTGGCCAAAGTATTGGAGTTTCAGCTCCAACATCAGTCCTTCCAATGAATATTCAGGAGCGATGTCCTTTAGGATGGACTGGTTAGATCTCCTTGCTGTTCAAGGGACTCTCAAGAGTCTTCTCCAACACCACAGTTCAAAAGTTCCATTCTTCAGTGCTCAGCTTTCTTTATAGTACAACTCTTACATCTATACATGACTACTGGAAAAACCATAGCCTTGACTAGATAAACATTTGTTGGAAAAGTAATGTCTCTGCTATGTATTATTCTATCTAGGTTGATCATAACTTTTCTTCCAAGGAGCAAGCGTCTTTTAATTTCATGGCTACAGTCACCATCTGCAGNTCAATCTTTCCCAACATCAGAGTCTTTTCAAATGAGTCAGCTCTTCACATCAGGTGGCCAAAGTATTGGAGTTTCAGCTTCAACATCAGTCCTTCCAATGAACATCCAGGACTGATCTCCTTTAGGATGGACTGGTTGGAACTCCTTGCATTCCAAGGGACTCTCAAGAGTCTTCTCCAACACCACAGTTCAAAAGCATCAGTTCTTGGGCACTCAGCTTTCCTTATAGTCCAACTCTCACATCCATACATGACCACTGGAAAAATCATAGCCTCAACTAGACAGACCTTTGTTGGCAAAGTAATGTCTCTGCTTTTTAATATGCTGTCTAGGTTGGTCATAACTTTCTTCTAAGGAGTAAGTGTCTTTTAATTTCATGGCTGCAGTCACCAACTGCAGTGATTCTGGAGACTAAAAATAAAGTCTGCCACTGTTTCCACCATTTCCTCATCTATTTGCCATGAAGTGATGGGACTAGATGATCTTAGTTTTCTGAGTGTTGAGCTTTAAGCCAACTTTTTCACTCTGTTCTTACACTTTCACCGAGAAGCTCTTTAGTTCTTCTTTGCTTTCTACTATGGGTGGTGTCATCTGCATATCTGAGGTGATTAATATTTCTCCTGGCAATCTTGATTTCAGCTTGGGCTTCTTCCAGCCCAGCATTTCTCATGATGCACTCTGCATAGAAGTTAAATAAGCAGGGTGACAATATACAGCCTTGATGTACTCCTTTTCCTTTTTGGAACCAGTCTGGTGTTCTATGTCCAATTCTAACTGTTGCCTCCTGACCTGCATACAGGTTTCTCAAGAGGCAGGTCAGGTGGTCTGGTATTCCCATCTCTTTCAGAATTTTCCACAGTTTATTGTGACTCGCAGTTAAAGGCTTTGGTATAGTCAATGAAGCGGAAATAGATGTTTTTCTGGAACTCCTTTGCCTTTTTGATGTTCCAGTGAATGTTGGCAATTTGATCTCTGGTTCCTCTGCCTTTTCTAAAACCAGTTGGAACACCTAGAAGTTCATGGTTCACGTATTGGTGAAGGCTGGCTTGGAAAATTTTGAGCATTACTTTGCTAGTGTGTAAGATGAATGCAATTGTGCAGTAGTTTGAGCATTCTTTGGCATTGACTTTCCTTGGAACTGGAATGAAAACTGACCTTTTCCAGTCCTGTGGCCACTGCTGTGTTTTCCAAATTTGTTGGCATATTGAGTGCAGCACTTTCACAGCATCATCTTTTAGGATTTGAAATAGCTCTACTGGAATTCCATCACCTCCACTAGCTTTGTTCATAGTGATGCTTCCTAAGGCCACTTCACATTCCAGGATGTCTGCCTCAAGGTGAGTGATCACACCATCGTGATTATCTGGGTTGTGAAGATCTTCTTTGTACAATTATTCTGTGTATTTTTGCCTTCTCTTCTTAGCATCTTCTGCTTCTCTTAGGTCCATACCATTTCTTTATTGTGCCCATCTTTGCATGAAATGTTCTCTTGCTCTCTCTAATTTTCTTTAAGACATCTCTAGTCTTTCTCATCCTATTCTTTTCCTTTATTTCTTTGCAATGATCACTGAGGAAGGCTTCCTTATCTCTCCTTGCTATTCTTTGTAACTCTGCATTCAGATGGGTATATCTTTCCTTTTCTCCTTTGCTTTTCACTTCTCTTCTTTTCACAGCTATTTGTAAGGCCTCCTCACACAGCCATTTGGCTTTTTTGCATTTCTCTTTCTTGGGGATGGTCTTGATCCCTGTCTCCTGTACAATGTCATGAACCTCCATTTACAGTTCATCAGGCCCTCTGTCTATCACATCTAGTCCCTTAAATCTATTTCTTACTTCTACTATATAATCCTAAGGGATTTGATTTAGGTCATACCTGAATGGTCTAGTGGTTTTCCCTACTTTCTTCAATTTAAGTCTGAATTTGGCAAAAAGGAGTTTATGATCTGAGCAATAGTCAGCTCCCAGTCTTGTTTTTGCTGACTGTATAGAGCTTCTCTATCTTTGGCTGTGAAGAATGTAACCAGTCTGATTTCGGTATTGACCATCTGGTGATGTCCATGTGTAGAGTCTTCTCTCGTGTTGTTGGAAGAGGGTGTTTGCTGTGACCAGTGCATTCTCTTGGCAAAACTCTATTAGCCTTTGCCCTGCTTCATTCTGTATTCCAAGGCCAAATTTGCCTGTTACTCCAGATGTTTCTTGACCTCCTACTTTTGCATTCCAGTCCCCTATAATGAAATGGACATCTTTTTTGGGTGTTCTAAAAGGTCTTGTAATTCTTCATAGAACAGTTCAACTTCAGCCTCTTCAGCATTACTGGTCAGTGCATAGACCTGGATTACCGTGATATTGAATGATTTGTCTTGGAAACCAGAACAGAACAGAGATCATTCTGTCATTTTTGAGATTGCCCCAAGTACTGCATTTAATTACTGAATTTGCCATAAAAAATAGCAAATTTCCTCACTCTCAGTTCCTTCAGCCTGCTTTATCCTACAGAGCACTTTCAATACCTGACTACACAGCACATCTTTATTTGTTTGTTTACTATGTCTTCTGCAACAGAACTTCAGCTCTTTGATGGAATGGACTTTGTCTGTTCCGAGTCCCTGGAACAGTACTCGGCATATAGTAAGTGTTCAATAAATATTTGTTAATTGACAGACTGAGTGAATGATTAAATTCTTGGGCTTTTTTTTTTTTTCCCTGAAAGGGACCCTTTTTTATTGCCATATTGACTAGCTCAGGTAACTTACACCCTTGCCTAAAAGGCTTCACACTGAACTCCACTCCCATAGGTAGCCCCTTCCTGGCCTGCTCGGGCTCCATAGACAGCCCTCAGAGTAGGTCCATCTGCCTCCTGAGACCCTGAGTTCTTCCAGGGCACAGACTGTGGATTTACCTTTCATCTTTCGTGCTAAGGGTTTCTGGCACAAATTGTCTATTGACTGTTTTCAGTTTTAAATAATATGTTAGGTATGACTGAGCAACTCCATGGAGGAAAATAAACAGCCCAGATATAGTGAGATGAAGTATTAACTGTATCTAGGTCTATTGAAAAATTATCTTCATAGCAAAATCTTTTCCACAGCATAGGGCTCAACAATCAACTGTGATACAATATAATCATTCCTTTCTGAAGAGTAATACAGTGTTCAAGAACCATAATTACTGCAGTAATACTAGACAAGACAAAAAGAGAGTCCCGGTCAAATTGAATGGATTTTGTCTTTAACTTCCATAAAAAGCTTGGTTTCAAACTCTCATGGGCATTCCATGCCTGGTGCCCAACCTACCCAGTAGGCTGAAAGAGCAGGAATGATGGTGATCAAACTAGACATTCATTCCCTTCTTGAGTTTCTTCTAAATGCCAGGCTGTGCTAGGCACTGAGGACACAAGTGTGCATCAGACACAGGAGACCATGAGCTCCTTGAAAACTGAGGCTAAGAGAAGGAGGCATGGACACACATCATCACAACAGAGTACAAAAAGTGTAACCAGAAAAACATGGATAATGATGAGAAAGAAGAAAGCTAGAATGAACTTACTCGGGGGGGATCAAAGATGGATCCCTGAGGATGAAAGTCCTGAAATGGGTTTTCTGGGATAAGTAGAAGCTCACCAGGCAGCAAGGGAGGGGAGTGGGGAAACAGGGAGGGCAAGTTAGGCTAAGGAAAAAGATGTAAAAGGGTGCAGAGGCACAAAACCCTTGGAGTGTGACAGGATCTGGACAGGGGAGATCATTGTTTCTGTTGAGTGCTATGTTGAGACATGGGCAGAGGCTGGCAGCAAAGGGCCTCGTGTAAGATGCTAAGCGGATAAGCAGCCAATTCTAGTTGCTTTTCAGGCAGGTTGGATGAATCTGACAGTGGTATAGAGAAAGGGCTTGAGGGGAGACGGGCCAGAGGCATGAGCACCCTAGAGGAGGCTTCCTGCAAAGCTCCGGTGACATGTCAGGGGCTCTCATCAGGAAGCACCTGCAGAAGGGAGAGGAGAGGGCCCATTCCAAAGATACTTTGGGGGAAAAACAGGCAGCGCTTGGTGACTGATAGACACAGCGAACATGAGGTCAGCAAGAGTTCAGGCTCACTTTAGGTTTGTGTCTTAAGTCAATGAATGGATGTCCCACTCACCAGGAGAGAAGAGGGAGGGGAAGCAGGGAGGGAGGAAGGTGGCAGCTGTTGAAAAGCTGGCTGTTCGCGCCTGTTCACTCGGCCGGGGGTGGCGGTGGGGCCTCCACTGCACTCAGGTTGCTCTCCGGAGCTCCCAGAGCCGGCCTGAGGAGGGGTGCTCTGGCCTCTGGCCTCTCTGAACAGACATGATGTCACAGGGTTGGGGACGCTGCTTCCCTGGCACCGTGCCCCCACACTTGTTGCACCACACAAAGGCCACATTAAATAACGCAGAGGTGACAGTCAACCCCATCTGCTAACAGAAACCGAAAAACCACCAGACTTGGCATCGCACAGCCTTCAAACAATACAGTAAGTTTATTGCCACATGAATAAGGCTTTGGAGGGTAAGCATGGAATTTTTGAAGACTTCAACATTTTCTTCTATGTTTGTTTCTTCTTAAGTATTATTACTTCCATGTAAGATAAACATTCCAGTTACCGTATGAAAATATTTTGAATTTTACTCAGTTTTCATAAATAAAAATGGATTAAGAAGTTTTTATTTTCTAAACTACCACTACGATAATCAATTTCAATCAGCTCTTATCAGTTTCATTATAATGCAGGACTATAAGAAAAACTGAAGACTACCATAAAGTCCTTGAAGGAAAATTCTTGGTTCATGAAGGGTAAACAAATGTTAATTAAAAGAATAAAGGTCCAGGGGAGTTCTATTTTCAAGTAGGATGAAATAAGCCCATTTCACCCTCTCTCTCCCAATGAATGCAAATCTTAAACACTGACAGAATGTATACAGCAACTACCAGAAGACTCTGAAAAATAAATTGTAGCAGGAGATTTGTACATGAAGACCAGAATTTAAAATACTATTGAACCAGTGGTGAAATTCCTGTTTTTTCTGCAGCATTCCTCAGAAGCAATCTGAAAACCAATGAAAAGCACCAAGGCAAGGACAGATAGAGCTCCAGGACAAATCCTCTAATTCATAGGAGGAACCGGATGGCGAGGAAGAACACCTAAAGCTAAGAGAGAGGCAAGAAGGGGAGAGACAGGGAAAGAAATCCCCTACTTTCTCTTCTTTTCTTTCTTCTCTTTGCTCACATTCTACCCTAGGCAATCCTGAGTGACTGTGGTGACAGGAAGTAGAGACTCTGGGATGGAAAGCACCTAAAACTGAGGGTGGGAACCTCCCTTTTTTTTGAGTACTGTGATCCTGAGAGGCTGGGGGAAAACACTCATTGTTGTTTGTTTGTTTGTTTTTCTATGTCAATACTCTTGCTGCTTGGCCCTGGGCAGGCAGGGGCAGAGTTGTGGGCAGTGTGTCAAAGGGGGGCAACCAAAGCCCCAGACTTCTGGCCAAAGCACCAAAAAAAGGAGAACCAGGTATCGAAAATACCAAGGAGAATGCAGAGAGGGGGGTTCGGGGACCAACAACGTTGTTTACAAACTCCTGAGTTTACTCCCAAGCTGTGCATGTAGGGATCTGATCTTAAAAGGCATACCAAAGACATTGAGAGCTGCACTAAGGGAAACACCATCTCCCAGCACCCACCGGGTAGTACACAAGGGACAGATCCAAGCAACGCTGCAAAGGCTTCTACAACAGAGCAGACATTGAAACCATAACCTACAGAAGGCTGGTCAAAACTTCCTGCCTAAACCCAACTGTACCTGCTCTAAAAAAAGAAATTAACCTAATCCATAGATTTAAACAAGATCCCAAATCTCACAATATGCAGAATGTCCAGGATACAATCTAAAATTACTTTGCATATAAAGAATCAAGAAAATCTCAGTCACGTGGGAAGAAGTCAACAGATGACAATGCAGGGATTACAGAGGTGCTGAAACCACCTGATAAAACCTTTAAATTAGTTATTGTCAAAATGCTCAGTGAAGTAAGGATGAACACACTTGAAACAAACAGAAAAAAGGAAAGTCTCAGCATAGAGACAGAAGTCATATGTAGCATTATTTAGCACAGCTAAATTATGGAAACAGTCTAAGTGTCAATCAATGAATGAATGAATAAAGAAAATGTGATACACACACACACTCACATACACCATGATGGAATACTGTTCAGCCATAAAAGAAAGAAATCCTTTATGCTAAGGTCAGACAGAGAAAGACAAAATGACAAACAACTTATGATCTCACTTATATATGGAATCTTAAAAACAAAAACAAACAAAAAAAACTCACACAGAGAATAGATTGGAAGTTGCCAGAGGTGAGGAGTGAAGGTCAAAAGGTACAAACTTCCAGTTATAAAATAAATAAATGGTAAAGAATTTGCCTGCAATGTGGGAGACCCGGTTTCAATCCCTGGTTTGGGAAGATCCCTTACAGAAAAGCAATGACAACCCACTCCAGTATTATTGCCTGAAGAATTCCATGGACAGGGGAGCCCGGTGGGCTACAGTCCCTGGGGTTGCAAAGAGTCAGACATGACTCAGCAACTAACACTACACTAGCCAGATGTAACATTCAGCATGGTCACTATAGTTAAAAACACTGTATTGTACATTTGAAAGTTGCTAAGAGAGATCTTAAAAGTTCTCATCACACACACAAAAATTTAACTATGTGTGATGATGGATGTTAATGTGACTTATCATGGTGATCATTTCATAATATATGCAGATATCTAATCATTATGTTGTATATCTGAAACTAATACAATGTTACATGTCAACTATATATCAATTTTAAAAAAGAAAGAAATAGAAGGTATAAGCAGAACCAAATGAAAGTTGTAAAACTGAAAAATATAGTAATATTTTTAAAATTCACCTCATTGAATAGGCTCCATAGTAGATTAGAAGGGACTCAGGAACTAGTAAACTTTAAGATACAGTGATAGAATACTATACTATTCTGAATATAATTCAGAAGCTGAATAACAGAGAGAAAAATTTCTTTTAATGCTTAAAGCCTCAGGGATCTGCAGCTACTAAAAGGACTAATATTTGTTTTTATTAAAGTTCCAGAGAGGAATATTACTCAGCCATAAAAATGAATGAAATATTGCCACTTTCAGCAACATTGGTGGATCTAAAGAATATTCTGCTTATTGAAATAAGTCAGAGAAAAACAAATGCTATATGATGCCATTTATGTGTGGAACCTAAAAATAATACAAATGAATCTACATACAAAAGAGAAACACGCACAGACATAGAAATCAAATGACAAATAAGGAGTATGGAAGTAATAGATACAAACTATGATACATAAAATAGATAAGCAACAAGAATTTATTGTACAGCATAAGGAATCATATTCAATACCTTGTAATAACCTTATAATGGAATATAATCTTAAAAAAAATCTGAATCATTATGCTGTACCTGCATCCATGCTAGATCACTTTGGTCGTGTCCAACTCTTTGTGAACCTATGGACTGCAGCCTGCCAGGCTCCTCTATCCATGAGATTCTTCAGGCAAGAATATTGGAATGGGTTGCTGTGCACACCTGAGACTAATATAATATTGTAAATCAACTATGTTGCTATTGTTCAGTCACTGTCATGTCTAACTCTTTGTGACTCCATAGACTGCAGCATTCCAGGTTTTTCTATGCTTTACTGTCTCCCAGTTCAGTTCAGTTCGGTCGCTCAGTCATGACTGATTGTTTGCGACCCCATGAACCGCAGCATGCCAGCCCTCCCTTCCATCACCAACTCCCGGAGTTTACCCAAACTCATGTCCATTGAGTCAGTGATACCACCCAACCATCTCATTCTCTGTCGTCCCCTTCTGCTCCTGCCTTCAATATTTCACAACATCAGGGTCTTTCCAAATGAACCAGCTCTTCCCATCAGGTGGCCAAAGTATTGGAGTATCTGCTTCAACATCAGTTGTTCCAATGAACACACAGGCCTGATCTCCTTTAGAATGGACTGGTTGGATCTCCTTGCAGTCCAAGGGACTCTCAAGAGTCTTCTCCAACACCACAGTTCAAAAACATCAATTCTTCGGCACTCAGCTTTCTTTATAGTCCAACTCTCATATCCATACATGACCACAGGAAAAACCATAGCCTTGACTAGACAGAACTTTGTTGGCAAAGTAATGTCTCTGCTTTNTAGGTGAGTGATCACACCATCGTGATTATCTGAGTCGTAAAGATCTTTTTTGTACAGTTCTTCTGTGTATTCTTGCCATCTCTTGTTAGCATCTTCTGCCTCTGTTAGGTCCATACCATTTCTGTCCTTTATTGAGCCCATCTTTGCATGAAATGTTCCCTTGATATCTCTAATTTTCTTGAAGATATCTCTAGTCTTTCCTATTCTATTGTTTTCCTCTATTTCTTTGCACTAATCACTGAGGAAGGCTTTCTTATCTCTCCTTGCTATTCTTTGGAATTCTGCATTCAAATAGGTATATCTTTCCTTTCTCCTTTGCTTTTCACTTCTCTTCTTTTCATGGCTATTTGTAAGGCCTCCTCACACAGCCATTTGACTTTTTTGCATTTCTTTTTCTTGGGGATGGTCTTCATTCCTGTCTCCTATACAATGTCAGGAACCTCCGTCCATAGTTCATCAGGCACTCTGGCTATCAGACTGTCTCCCAGAGTGTTCTCAAATCATGTCCACTGAGTCAATGATGCCATCCAATTATATCATCCTCTTTTGCCCTCTTCTTCTCCTGCATCAGGGTCTTTTCCAATGAGTCAGCTCTCTGCATCAGGTGGCCAAAGTATTGGAGCTTCAGCTTCAGCTTCAGCATCAGTCCTTCCAATATATATTCAGAGTTGATTTCCTTTAGGACTGACTGGTTTGATCTTGCTGTCCAAGGGACTATCAAGAGTCTTCTCTAGCACCAAACTTCAAAAGCATCAGTTCTTCAGTGCTCAGCTTTCTTTAAGGTCCAACTTTCACATCTGTACATGACTTCTGGAAAAACCACAGCTTTGACTATACAGACCTTTGTCAGCAAAGTGATATCTCTGCTTTTTAATACACTGTCTATGTTTGTCATAGCTTTTCTTCCAAGGAGCAAGTATCTTATAATTTCATGGCTGCACTCACCATCTGCAGTGATTTTGAAGCCCAAGAAAATAAAATGTTCCACTTTTTCCATTTTCCTCTCTTCTATTTGCCATGAAATGATGGAACCTGATGCTATGATCTTAGTCTTTGAATGTTGAGTTTTAAGTCACCTTTTTCACTTTCCCCTTTCCCCTTCCTCAAGAGGCTCTTTTGTTCCTGTTCACTTTCTGCCATTAGAGTGGTATCATCTGCATATCTGAGGTTGTTGATATTTCTCCTGACAATCTTGATTCCAGCTTATGATTCCTCCGGCCCAGCATTTCACATCTTGAGAACCCCATGAACAGTATGAAAAGGCAAATCAACTATGCTTCAAATTTTCTAAAAAGTACAGAAGAGAAAACCTTTGGTACAGAAAAAATATTTGAAGATATGTTGACAACTCAGCAAATTTAGCAGAAGACATACGACTATAGATTCAAAAAGAAGAGCAAAGCTTAAACAAAACAGAAATCAATTCTGAGACAAATAATTATCAAACTGCTGATAACTAAAGACAAAGAAAAACTCTTGAAAGCATCCAGTGAAATCACTTATAACAGGACAACGATTTGAGTGACTATGTTATTTTCATCAGAAACTATGGAGGCCAGAAGAAAGTGACATTTTTAAAGTGTCAAAAGAAAAGATCTACCCAGAATTCTGTTTCAAAATATGCTTTAATAATGAAAGTGAAATGACATTCTCAAATGAAAGTAAAGTAAGATAATTTGTCAGCATATGATTGTTAAAGGAAGTTCTTCAAACACAAGGAAAACAAAACCAGAAAAGAAAAACTTGGAACATCAGGAATGAAGGAAAAGCAAGAGAAAGGGTAAATATCTATGTAGATATAATGGACTATTTTTCCCTTATTGAATTCTTTAAAATATGCTTAACAATTGAAAGTAAATATAACATTATCTGATGAAAGTAAAAACCTTAAAGAAAGAATTGATATCACAAAAGATGTGATCTCTGACAATAGTAGAATTAACAGAAAATCAATAATAGAAAGCTAATAGGAGAATCTGTAAACAACTGGAAATTAAACAACACAATTCTAAATAACCCACTGGTCACAGAGAGAGTATCAAAGGAAATCAGATAATATTAAGGAAAGCAAAAATGAAAAAAATATATATCAAGATGTGTGGAATACAGTTAAAACAGTGCTAGAGAGAAATTTATACTATTAAATGCTTATATTAGGGCTTCCCAGGTGGCACTAGTGGTAAAGAACCTGAGATGCAGGCTTGAGCTCTGGAATGGGGAGATCCCCTGGAGGAGGGCATGGCAATTCACTCCAGTATTCTTGCCTGGAGAATCCTCATGGACAGAGGCCCTTGGTGGGCTTCATTCCATGGGGTCGCAAAGAGTCAGACACAACTGAGCAGGTAAGCACAGCATAGCACAGGTAGCATTATATTTAAGAGTTCCCTGGTGGCTCAGCAGTGAAAAATCTGCCTGCAATGCAGGAGACTCTGGTTCAGTCCCTGGGTAGGGATGATTCCCTGAAGGGGGAGCATGGTAACCCACTCCAATATTCTTGCCTGGAGAATCCTATGAACAGAGGAGACTGGCGCGCTATGGTCCTTGGGCTTGCAAAGAGTCAGGCACGACTGAAGCAACTGAGCACAACATAATATTTAATGGTGAAAGAGTAAATGCTTTCTCTCAAGATTAGGAACAAGGCATATACTTATTCCACTTCCATTCAACATCATATTGAAAGTCCTAAGAGTGCAACAAGGCAAGAAAAAGAAAGAAGAGCCATACAGTTTAGAAAAGAAGAAATAAAGCTATTCCACTTGTTGACTTCTGGAACTCAGAAGTGAGAAATAAGATCACAACATGAAAAGCTGACCCACAAAAATGAGTCATATGGCTACATACTAGCTATAAAAAGTGGAAACCAAAATTTAAAAATAATACCAGTTATAGTAACTTCAAAAGGTGAAATAGTTAGATTTTGATCTAATAAGACATGCATAGGGTCTTTATACTGTAAACTACAAAACACTGATGAAAGAAATCAAGGACCTAAACAAATGGAGAAACATACTATATTCATGGATTGAAAGACTGAAAGTAAGGATTCAGTAAAGAACAACTCTTTCCAAATTTATCTCTAGACTTAATGAAAATATTAAGTAATGAAATATTACTATAATTTTTTAGCAAAAGTTTTTAGTTGATATAGACCAGTTAATTCTAAAATTTATATGAAAGGACAAAAGAACTAGAAGAGCTAAAATACTTTTTTAAAAGAGGAAAGCTGGAGAAATTAGACTAACTAATTTTAATAATTATTATAAATCTTTGGTAATCAAGATAGGTCCACTACTGGAGAAGAGTGAGACAGAGAGATCAATGGAAAATATTAGAAAGTCCAGAAATAAACCCATACAAAAATGGTCGTAATTTTTTTACAAAGGCAATTTAATGGAGAAAGAGTAATATTTCAACAAGTGAGGTTAAAACACCACTGGATATACAAAGACAAAAAAATGAACATTGACCTAACTACATATCTTATCAAAAAATTATCTCAAATTAATTGTAGACCAAAGCTGAAGCTCCAGTACTTTGGCCACCTGATGTGAAGAGCTGACTCAGTGGAACAGACCCTGTGCTGGTAAAGATTGAGGGTAGGAGAAGTGGGGGACAGGATGAGATGGTTGGATGGTATCATCAGCTCGATGGACATGAGCTTGAGCAAACTCTAAGAGATAGTGAAGGACAGGGAAGCCTGGCATGTTGCAGTCCACAGGGTCACAAAGAGTCAGACACAACTGAGCAATTGAACAACAACAACAACAACAAAAGCATATAGTTATAATTTTTAAAAAACATAGACAATCTCTATGACCTGTAATTAGACAAACAATTCTTATACATGATACCAAAAATAAAATCCATAAAAGACTGATACACTGGACTCCATCAAAATTAAAATCATTTGTTCTATGAAAGACACTGTTAAGGAAATAAAAACACAAAGTACAGACTGGGAGGAAAATATTTGCAAATCACATTATCTTAAAATAAATAATAAACTTTCAAAATTCATCGATAAGAAAACAAACAACCCAATTAATAATACACAAAATATCTGAACAGATACCACACCAAAGAAAATAAACATATGAAAAGGGGTTCAACATAATGAACTACAGGGAATGAACATAATGAACTACAGGGAATTGCAATGAGAAACCATAACATGTCAACAGAATGATTAAAATGTTAATAACAGACAATACAAATGCTGACCAGTGTAAAGAGCAAGGGGTGTCTTGTTCATCATTGATTAAAATGTAATTGTGGAAAGCTACTTCCCAAAACAGGATGTTTTCCTAAAAGTTAAACATACACTAACCATACTGCTGCTGCTAAGTCGCTTCAGTCATGTCCGACTCTATGCGACCCCATAGATGGCAGCCCACCAGGCTCCCTCGTCCCTAGGATGTTCCAGGCAAGAACACTGGAGTGGGTTGCCATTTCCTTCTCCAATGCATGAAAGTGAAAATTGAAAGTGAAGTTGCTCAGTCATGTCCGACTTAACGACCCCATGGACTGCAGCCCACCAGGCTCCTCCGTCCACAGGATTTTCCAGGCAAGAGTACTGGAGTGGGGTGTCATTGCCTTCTCCAACACTAACCATATGACCCAGCAATCGTCTCTTAGATGTTTACCATAAAAAATGAAAACTTACGTTCACACAAAGACCTGTACATGAGTGTTTATAGGAGTTCTGTGCATGTTTTAAGTTATGTGACAATTACATTTTCTTGAAAAAGGTGTGTGTGCCTATGTGCACACACACACACAAACTAGCAGAAGAAAAAGTTAACCAAATGCAAATAATCTCATCAAGCCTCTTTCTCCAATAAACATACCCAGGTCCACACCCACTCCCTGCACCACTACATCTCTGACCTCAAGATCCCCTGCTCTGGGACTGACTGATTTTCTAGGGGAAAAGAGATAGACAAAGAATGGTAGAAGAATCCAGAAAAAGCCTACTGAAACATCAATCAATTGATCAAAGGAGTCTGAACTCATTGCCTGGAAGAGCACTGGGACTAACCATAAATAAGGGATTGCTTTGGCCCTCTACTCTCTCTAGTTGTCTACTCTTTGGAATTTTACAGATACTATTCTGACTGAAGCAAAAAGAAAATAATTTCAAGCAGTTGCCTGTAAAGTCTGTGTGAAAGTCTTTTCTCTTGTCTGAGTTTAAAGAGAAAGAAATACAACAAAATTTTAATATGAACAGGAGTCTCAATATATTTCTTAGAGAGGCCTTGTACCTCTAATTCAAGTCATTGGGAAATGTAGGAAACCAAGTTAGGGACATGACAGTAAGTTAGCCTTAAAGGAGATAAAAAGGCTTATTTGATGATAGGAAATTTTCCATACCCCCTTCCATCAATCTCCAAATTCTCCCCAGTGACACAGTTGTTCCTAGTAATGTATGTAATAAAGGGAAGCACTGATCTGGTATAGAAAGGAACAGACCAAGGGTGTCCAACTCCTTGCTTCCCCATGAACTATAGCTGGCCAGACTCCTCTGTCCATAGAATTCTCAAGGCAAGAATACCAGAGTGGGCTGCCATTTTCTACTCAAGGGAATCTTCCTGACCCAGGGATCAAACCCACCTTCTCCTGCATCTCGTGCATTGACAGGCAGGTTCTTTACCATCTGAGCCACCAGGGAAGCTCTTAAAGTATATATTGTAGGGTAAGAAAAACTCTCCTGTATACCCTGTGGTGCTACTCTCCCAGTGGGACTCTTGTCCTTCCGATCGACTTTGCTCACTTTTACTTACATATAATAAAATGCACTAGCTTAAAGGGTGTATTTTGATTCATTTTAACAAATATGTATATCCAAGTAATCACTACAATAGTGATGAAGGCAAGATGTAGAATAGTTTCCTTCTTGCCACTTATATCCCATCCCAGCTAATCTAATCTGCTGTCAATAAAGATTTATCTTTTCTATAGTTTCATATGAATGGAGTTATACCACTCACACTTTCATATCTGGCTTATTTTAGCATAATGCTTTTGGGATTCAACCATGTTGCTGGCTGTGTCACTTCTTTTAACAGACATGTCTCATTTAATTGCACTTCACTTTATTGCATTTTACAGGTATTGTAGTCTTTATAAATTGAAAGTTTGTGGCAACTCCCGCATATAGCACTTTTTTAGCAATAAAGAATTTTTAATTAAGGTATATACATTGTTTTTAAGAGATAATGATATTGTACACTTAATACAGTATAGTTTAAACATAACCTTTTTATGTACTTGGACACTAAAAAATTAGTGTGACTTGCTTTATTGTGCTATTTGCTTTTATTGCAGTGGTCTGGAACCAAACTCACAATATCTCCAAAGTTGCCTGCAATGTTGAGTAGAATTCAATTACATGGATAGTATGGATACATGACAATTATTTATGCATTTACCTAATGGTGGACATTTGGTTGTTTCTAGTTTAAATGGCAATTAACATCAGTGTATAAGTTTTTGTGTAGACATACATACAACTTTAATTTAGTTTTCATTTCTCTTGGGGAACTATCTAAAAGTGGAATTGTAAAGTCATTTGGTAAGTGAATGTTTAACTTATGAGCAGAAAAGCTTTTCTAAAGCATTTGTACCATTTTACATTCCCACTAGAAATGTCTGAGTTGTTTAGTTGCTCCACATCCTTGTCAACACTTGCTACTGTCAGTCTTTTTAATTTTAGCCATTCTAATGTGTGGAGGTCAATTTAGGTGTCAGTGAGGCTCATTTTGTGTTTCTTTGATGACCAATGATGTGAGGCACCATTCCAAGAATTTGTTAACCATTTATATACCTACTTTTCTAAAGTGTCTGTTAAAAATATTTTTAAAAATTAAAGTATAGTTGATTTACAATATTATATTAGTTTCAGGTATACGACACAGTAATTCTAAAAAATCTTCCATCAATCATTTATTAGATTTTCTTCCTATTATTAAATTATAAGTTATTTATTATGGATAAAAGCACCTTTTCAGATACATATAGTGTGAATATTTTTTCCCAGTCTGTCTGCTTGCCTTTTCAGTTTCTTAACTATGTCTTCCAAATTGCAGAAATTTAAAATTCTGATTAAGGCCAATTTATCAATGCTTCTCTTTTATGATTCACGTATACTGTACCCTAAGAAATCTTTTCCTACCCTAAGATCATGAAGATTTTCTCTTACACTTTTTAGTGGGAGGTTTGTTACCTTTTACTTTAGGTTTATGACCCATTTTGAGTAAGGTTTTGTGCGATGCATAAGGTAAGGGTCAATATTCATTTCTAATGTGGCTATCTAGCTATTTTAGAACTATTTGTTGAAAAGACTGTCTTTTCACCCATGAACAAATCTGGCATTTCTGTCGAAAATGAAATGGGTCAGATTCTAGATTCTAGACTTTATTGTACCTCTTCCTTTCTCAAGAATCTATAATGACTCCACATTACCCATCTTATCAAGTATAAATTTCCCATTCTGACATCAGTGTTTAAATCCAG
Organism: Neotragus pygmaeus; assembly: GCA_006410875.1. Classification (NCBI taxonomy): domain Eukaryota; kingdom Metazoa; phylum Chordata; class Mammalia; order Artiodactyla; family Bovidae; genus Neotragus; species Neotragus pygmaeus. Next base: position 711,060 of record SJYV01011131.1, on the reverse strand, counting down.
CAACTTTCTGGTTCAGCTAGACCTGCCTCAACATCCACATCCATTTCCTGAATATACCATTATCATTGCTGCTCTATCACCCATTCATTTTTCCTTATCAGCCTTGGATGCTCTCTCTACCACCCTCAAAACATTTCCTATCCTTCTGCATTCCTTGATAACTGTATGCAACAAAGATCTCTTCTCTCACTGCCTACAGTTCTTATGATATTTACAATATACACAAATATCAGATACTTTCATCCTTAAATGTGATTCAATAGGTAGGCACTGGGGATACAGAAGTGAAAACAAAGGATCATTGCCCAGAGACTCAGAGATCAGTAAGGAAAGAATCAAGTAAACACACAAAAATAAATCAATATACTTTCTTATACTGTTCACTATATCATGCTATCACTGTTCATGAATGTACACCTTGTATCCCTCAAATATTTAAGTATGCAACCCTAAAAGGACTCTTAAACAAAATGATACCAATATTATGCCTTCAATACTGTAATAATTCCTTAACATTAACTATCCAGTCAGGTGTCAAATTTCCATGATAATCTCATAAATGTCTGTTTATAGCTGGCTTGTCCAAATTGTGATCCAAATAAGGCCCATATAGTGGAATTGGTTGGTGTTTCTCTAAATTTCTTTCAGGTTCCTCCTCTGTCTTTCTCTCTCTCTCTCTCTCCTTGTAATTTAGTTGTTGAATAAACCAGGCTGTTTGTTTTACAGAGCTTAAGATTGCCTAGATTTTGCTCACTCTACTCCCATAGTATCATTTAATTTGTTACTCTGTCATCTGTATTTCCTGTAAATTGGTGATCAGATTTAGAGGCTGGATCAAAGTCAGACTGGTTTTACCTAGGGAAGAATATTTCAATGGAAGTGTCTTAAATATCACTATGAAAAGGCACAAACAATCAGTACCTAGATCCATAATTAACTAGGCGCTGCAAAAACAATAATGTCACATTCTATTATTATTGTTTGTTGACTAAAATACTGAAGAGTATATTTTATGCTTTTGCATAAAAGTGTTAGTCACTCAGTCATGTCCGACTCTTTGCAACTCCATGGACTGTAGCCCACCAGGCTCCTCTGTCCATGGTATTCTCCAGGCAAGAGTGGGCACCCATTCCCTTCTCTAAGGATCTTCCTGACCCAGGGATCGGGCCCATGTCTCCTACACTGCAGGCAGATTCTTTACTGGCTGAGCCACCAGGGAAGCCTGCTTTTGCATAAATCAGGTGACAAACATATTAAAGCTTACCAAATACTGTCAAAACACCTCGGGCTTGACTATTTTTTGTGTATGTGTTTACTGTTTTTATTATTTTAGTTTATTATTATAATTTTTAAAAAATCTTAGTTTTTCATTGAAGTATAGCTGATTTACAATACCATATGAGTTTCGGGTATTCAGCATAGTGATTCAGTATATTCCATTAAAAGTTATTACAAGATAATGGCTATAATTCCTTGTGCTACACAATACATCTTTGATGCTTTCCTATTTTGTATATGGCAGCTCGTATCTCTTAATCCCGTATCTTTAATGTGCCTCTTCCCCCTTCCCTCTCCCCCCACTGGTAACCACTACATAGTTTGTTTTGCTATATACAGGTGGCTCAGACGTTAAAGCATCTGCCTGCAATGCAGGAGACCTGGGTTCGATCCCTGGGTTGGGAAGATCCCCTGGAGAAGGAAATGGCAACCCACTCCAGTATTCTTGCCTGGAAAATCCCATGGACAGAGGAGCCTGGTGGGCTATACTCCATGGGGTAACAAAGAGTCGGACACGACTGAGCGACTTCACTTCACTTCAACTTCTTCAGATTCTACACACAGGTGATCTGTACAGTATTTGTCTTTCTCTGTCTGACCTATTTCACTAAGCATAATATTCTCTAAGTCCATCCACATTAGGCCACATTGCATGTTCTTTATCCATTCATCTATTGATGAATAGATTATATTGTAAACAATGTTGCTTAGAATAGCAGGTGTATCTTATTGAGTTAGTATTTTCACTTTTTCTGGATACATCCAGGAGCAGAATTGCTGGATCACATAGTAGTTCTGTTCTTAGTTTTCCGAGGAACCTCCACACTGGCTTCCACAGTGGCTGCACCAGTTTACATTCCCACCAACAGTATACACAGGAGTTCCCTTTTCTCCAAAACCTTGCCAACATTTGTTATTTGTAGACTTTTTGATGATAGTCACCCTGACAGGTGTGAAGTGATATCTCATTGTGGTTTTGATTTGCATTTTTCTAATGATTAGCGATGCCGAACATCTTTTCATGTGTCTTTTAGCCATCTATATATACTCTTTGGAAAAATGTCTGTTCAGGTCTTCTGCCTATTTTTTGACTGAGTTTTTTGATTTTTTTATATTGAGTTGTATGAGCTGTTTATATATGGGGATATTAACCCCTTGTCAGTGATATCATTGAGAGATATTATCTCTCATTCTGTCAGTTGCTTTGTTGTTTTGTTGAAGTAGACAATGAGACTAGAACATTTCCTCACACCATATACAAAAATAAACTGAAAATAGATTAAAGACCTAAATGTAAGACATGAAACCATAAAACTCCTAGAAGAGAACATAGAACACTCTTTGACATAAATTGTAGTAATATTTTTTTTGGATCTGTTTCCGGAGGCAAAAGCAATAAAAGTAAAAATAAACAAATGGGACCTAATTAAACTTAAAAGCTTTTGCACAGCAAAGGAAACCATTACTTCTTGATTTATTAGCTGAAATTCTTTTATAAAGAGAAACTCACTTTTCAACAATTTGATTATGCTGAGATGCAGTGTTTGCAAGAAAGACAAGATAAATTCCTGATTCTTTTCCTTTATTTATTTCTTTTAAAAATAGTGAGTTAATTCTCCAGCATCCTTAAAAGGCAACCAATTATGTGAATTTATTTTTATTATTGTGAACTCATGGGTTTAAACGTGTTTGCTGTGTTTTAAACTACTGCAGTTTATTACCCTACTACTACTAAGTCACATCAGTCGTGTCTGACTATGTGCAACCCCATAGACAGCAGCCCACCAGGCTCCCCCGTCCCTGGGATTCTCCAGGCAAGAACACTGGAGTGGGTTGCCATTTCCTTCTCCATCGCATGAAAGTGAAAAGTGAAAGTGAAATCGCTCAGTCGTGTCCGACCCTCACCAACCCCATGGACTGCAGCCTTCCAGGCCCCTCCGTCCATGGGATTTTCCCAGCAAGAGTACTGGAGTGGGGTGCCACTGCATTCTCCATCTTTTTTTACCCTGTTGATGCTCAAACTGTCCCAGTAAGAACTTCTTCAGTTTGGTTTCTAAGTCTTTTGGCAATGGCTTTAGTTGTCTCTCTAGTTTCTTTGCTTTGTGGTAAGACAAGAAACTCCAGTTATACTTTGCTGCCCCAAGTTATACACTGTCTGTCCCAAATTTGGAAATAACCATGTCTATACAGAGTCTTAGTTCCTTTTAGCAAGAAAAGGGTCTTAGACTCCACACACTATGTTCTTGGGATGTTCACTGCTACTGTGCTAGATACTATTCCTCAGCCTTTCAGCTGACGGAGATGAGAAATTATTTTTTCTCATGAGGAGTTCATACACACACTTCCAATTCACATTCATGACTATTAAGTTTTCACTTCACCTCATCAATTTTACATCTGGACTTCTTTCTCCCATGCCTTAAATCTCAGTTGTCAAAGACACCAATATAATTATTCATTTGCTTTACCCTACAATAGGCAACAGTTTCAAAATAACAATATTATCACTAAAAATCATATTAGATAGTCCAGAGTCATCCCGCTAGGAGCATTACTGGTACAGATCAAATCACCACACTTTAAAGTCACTTGGAATAGTTATTCTGTGCAGCTATGCTACCAGCTCCAAAATACAGACAAGTTTGTTTCATCTGCTTTTAATCTTTAGAGATGGCTTGAAATAACTAGCTTTATAATTACATATAATATTTACTTAGTTTCAAAGTCAAACACACAAAGCAAGTATAGTTGGCAGAAGTCTATCTACACTCGTCTTTGCCCCCTTGTTGCCTTCCTTCTATCTTGGTGGTGGTTTAGTTGCTGGATTAGGTACAACTCTTGCGACACCATGGANGGGATATTAACCCCTTGTCAGTGATATCATTGAGAGATATTATCTCTCATTCTGTCAGTTGCTTTGTTGTTTTGTTGAAGTAGACAATGAGACTAGAACATTTCCTCACACCATATACAAAAATAAACTGAAAATAGATTAAAGACCTAAATGTAAGACATGAAACCATAAAACTCCTAGAAGAGAACATAGAACACTCTTTGACATAAATTGTAGTAATATTTTTTTTGGATCTGTTTCCGGAGGCAAAAGCAATAAAAGTAAAAATAAACAAATGGGACCTAATTAAACTTAAAAGCTTTTGCACAGCAAAGGAAACCATTACTTCTTGATTTATTAGCTGAAATTCTTTTATAAAGAGAAACTCACTTTTCAACAATTTGATTATGCTGAGATGCAGTGTTTGCAAGAAAGACAAGATAAATTCCTGATTCTTTTCCTTTATTTATTTCTTTTAAAAATAGTGAGTTAATTCTCCAGCATCCTTAAAAGGCAACCAATTATGTGAATTTATTTTTATTATTGTGAACTCATGGGTTTAAACGTGTTTGCTGTGTTTTAAACTACTGCAGTTTATTACCCTACTACTACTAAGTCACATCAGTCGTGTCTGACTATGTGCAACCCCATAGACAGCAGCCCACCAGGCTCCCCCGTCCCTGGGATTCTCCAGGCAAGAACACTGGAGTGGGTTGCCATTTCCTTCTCCATCGCATGAAAGTGAAAAGTGAAAGTGAAATCGCTCAGTCGTGTCCGACCCTCACCAACCCCATGGACTGCAGCCTTCCAGGCCCCTCCGTCCATGGGATTTTCCCAGCAAGAGTACTGGAGTGGGGTGCCACTGCATTCTCCATCTTTTTTTACCCTGTTGATGCTCAAACTGTNAAATCGTTCAGTCGTGTCCGACCCTCACCAACCCCATGGACTGCAGCCTTCCAGGCCCCTCCGTCCATGGGATTTTCCCAGCAAGAGTACTGGAGTGGGGTGCCACTGCATTCTCCATCTTTTTTTACCCTGTTGATGCTCAAACTGTCCCAGTAAGAACTTCTTCAGTTTGGTTTCTAAGTCTTTTGGCAATGGCTTTAGTTGTCTCTCTAGTTTCTTTGCTTTGTGGTAAGACAAGAAACTCCAGTTATACTTTGCTGCCCCAAGTTATACACTGTCTGTCCCAAATTTGGAAATAACTATGTCTATACAGAGTCTTAGTTCCTTTTAGCAAGAAAAGGGTCTTAGACTCCACACACTATGTTCTTGGGATGTTCACTGCTACTGTGCTAGATACTATTCCTCAGCCTTTCAGCTGACGGAGATGAGAAATTATTTTTTCTCATGAGGAGTTCATACACACACTTCCAATTCACATTCATGACTATTAAGTTTTCACTTCACCTCATCAATTTTACATCTGGACTTCTTTCTCCCATGCCTTAAATCTCAGTTGTCAAAGACACCAATATAATTATTCATTTGCTTTACCCTACAATAGGCAACAGTTTCAAAATAACAATATTATCACTAAAAATCATATTAGATAGTCCAGAGTCATCCCGCTAGGAGCATTACTGGTACAGATCAAATCACCACACTTTAAAGTCACTTGGAATAGTTATTCTGTGCAGCTATGCTACCAGCTCCAAAATACAGACAAGTTTGTTTCATCTGCTTTTAATCTTTAGAGATGGCTTGAAATAACTAGCTTTATAATTACATATAATATTTACTTAGTTTCAAAGTCAAACACACAAAGCAAGTATAGTTGGCAGAAGTCTATCTACACTCGTCTTTGCCCCCTTGTTGCCTTCCTTCTATCTTGGTGGTGGTTTAGTTGCTGGATTAGGTACAACTCTTGCGACACCATGGACTGTTGCTTGCTAGGCTCCTTTGTCCATGGGATTTTTGAGGCAATACTGGAGTAGGTTGCCGTTTTCTTTCCAGGGAATCTTCCTGACTCGGGGACTGAACCCACATCTCCTGCATTGCAGGTGATCTCTGCTGCAGGTGGATTCTTTACCAACTGAGCCACCAAAGAATCATTTATATTTTCCTTGTTTTTGTTAAATACCAATGGAATTGATTGGGCTTCCCAGGTAGCACTAGTGGTAAAGAACCTGACGGCCAATGCAGGAGACATAAAAGATGCGGGTTTAAGCCCTGGTCAGGAAGAGGAGCACATGGCAACCCACTCCAGTATTCTTGACTGGAGAACCCTATGGACAGAGGAGCCTGGCAGGCTACAGTTCATGGAGTTGCAGAGAGTCAGACACAACTGAAGCAACTGAGCATGCAGCATGCAATGCAACTGATATTTAACATACCATGCATACATTTTCTACACCTTGTTCTTTCCACCTAATATACACCTAAAGATGGCTTTAGAAGTAATCTTCATTTCTTTATACAGCTGTATAATGCTCCACTGTGTGTATGTATCACAGTTTCTTTAAATAGGCCCAAATTGACGGGCATTTGGGTTGTTTTCAGTCTTTTGCTGTGCCAGTAAATAACCACATACATAGGTATTTTCATATTTTTTTGCCAGTGTATCTTTAATATAACTTCCTGGAAACCGGACTGCTAAATCAAACGCCTATCTAATTTTGCTAGATAACTGTAAATTCCCCTCTATGGAAGTTAAACTGTTTTGTATTTCTACCAGCAAACTAGATGGCCTGTTTGCCTGTGCTCCACCAACAGAGTATGTTGTCAAATTCTTGGAGCTTTGCTAGTCTGATAGGTAAGATACTCAGAAGTTTTAGTTTGCATTTCTCCTATGATGAGCAAAGTTGGGCATCTTTTTCTAGGTTTCAGAGATATTTACATTTCTTTTCTCTGAAATCTTTGTTTATATCTCTAGCTCATTTTTCTATATGGTTGTGGGTGTTTTTCTATTCTGTTTTTAGAAGCTAATTATTTATTTGTGGCTTAAACTGCAGGTACTTTTTTTCCAATGAATTATTGGCTTTTATTTTTTTTTACATGCAAATATATTTTGTTTTCATGTCTAATTTATTAATCTTTCATTTTATTGGTTCTGGATTTTGAAGCCAGGATTTTTTTTTAACTTTTAGGTTAAAAAAAAAACTTCATTCATATTTTCTTCTAGGACTCAGTGTAACATTTCAAAGGATCATCATCTTTCCCCTTTCTGTTACTTAGAGAATGTACAAAAGCAGTCTTATAGTCAGTCAGTTCATATGCTGGAAGTAGTTCACTTCCCATTTCAAAAGTCAAACACTTGATGTGGCCCATGCCATCATTTTCCTAACACTGCTCTTTCACACACATGAACCCTTAAGATTGTGCAGACAAAGTAAAGAAATACCTGTGAACGTGTCATTGTGTTTCCCCTTTACAGAGCTTCCTTGTGCCACCTGCAGTCATGAAGTCAGTGAATATCCAAACCACCAAATGCCCCAAACACCAAGAAAGAGTTAGCATCAAGGCATTCTGTTCTTTCTCCATTCAGGGAATGAATAGCAAAGGAAATCTAGGTGCGAGAGGAGAAGATTTTTCCTGGGGCCAGCCAGCACTTGCTAAGCAGCCAGGGCGAGTAAGGGGTATTCACACAAATGTTTTGTGTGTGTGCTTATGGAAGAGAGAAGAAAGAGCAGCTGCAGCCAGCTGCTCAGGAATACTCTGCCAAATGCCTTGGCATTGTGGATATAGCTTGTTTCGTGAAGTGCATCCAATTCAGGAATGGGGAATCACTTTTTACTTCTCTTTCCAGAGATATATCATATTTCCCATCTAAAATATTTCTTCATCAATAGGCTCTTGGAAGAATGACTTCCACAACTGCAGTCTGGTATGTGGGTTAGACAATGGCCTCACTACTTTGGATCTTAAAATAAGGACACAGAAAAGTCTGACTTCTTTCATGTTGAAAAATATAAATCAATGATATTCAGATTTTTATAATAATCTAATAGGAAATAATAACCAGGCCTAGCTAGCTTTCAATTTATAAAGCAGTGATTCATATACTTGAGTTATGTAAGAATGATTTATATATATATATATACACATAGTTAATCTGTTTGCTTTTCTAACAAGCAGTCCAGGTAATTTTATTGCAGGTTTCCTTGTATTATACTATAAAAAATCTCTGCTCAAGATTCAAAATCCTCTAAATCCTCTAAAAGTCTACCTTACTTCCCAAGTTTCTTGAATTGCTTTTTTTAATCCCCAGGTTCTGAGACATTCTGATACCACTGTTTTGCTGACATTTCTATCCCTGGCATCCAACACAATGCCTGGCACACAATGTGTACATCATACATATTTGTTGAATTAAGGAATAAAAATCTGGGACAAGTAGATATTCACATGCAAAAGGATGAAGTTTTCAGATCATACCACTCAAAATAGATTAAAGACCTAAAGGAAAGAGCTAAAATTATAAAACTCTTCTAAGAAAACATAGGTATAAATCTTCACGGATTATTAGATGTGACAGCAAAATAACAAGCAACCAAAGAAAAAGATAAACTGAATTTTTATCAAAAAGAAAAGCTTTTCTGCTTCAAAGGACACTATCAAGAAACTGAGATGACAACTCACAGAATTGGAAGAAAAAACCTCTATTATAGCATCTGCCTCCATGCTTCCTATAGAAATATTCCCCTGTACCAACTCTAGAACTTTTGCTCTGCATCCCTCTCTCTTTTTTTGCCATCTCTCTCTGGTCTTTTCTTTTTTACTTCTCATCTTTTTTCTTTTCCTTTTGTTCCCACTGTGTTTCTCCATCTATTTCTTATTCTGTGCCTAGGGAATCCAGTTTAAATTTTTCCTTTTATAAATGAGATTCTGGCTTTTTGTTTTGTTTTGTTTTGCTTCCCACCCACCCCCACCTCCACCTAATGTCCCCAGGGAATTTATTTGAGGGTTAAAGAGCCTAGGTACCACAGAGTCTTTACTACCCTGCCAGTTGCCTACTTCTGTATACTTACCCAAGGCTCACGAACTGACTCACACAAAGTAGGCCTTTGATCCTGAAAACCTAGGGATCCCACTGGGACAAGGATAAATATTTATCTCTATTTGCTTTTTTCTGTTGGGGCCTGGTTCCTGGCTTGCTCAATGTCCTATTTGGCCAAAGACCAGCCAGGTCAGGAAAAGATCACACCACAGTTCCAGTCTTGAAAACATGTGGGAAGAGCCTCCAAACAGTTCCCATATGAATTGTAAAAGGGTCATCTGAGTACACTATGAGTGTAATGAAATATGTAGGGAGAAAAAGCATTCTTTGCCCTCATGCTAAGTTAGAGAAGAAAACCAAATATAGAATATTCTCTTATGAATTTCTTCTCATACCCTTACCTAAGCAAAGACAAGAAACATTCGAGAAAGCCTTATGAGGGCTGAAATAGCTCTCTGGTGGCTGCAAAGAAGGAAGAAGTAGGAGTCACATAGATCGTGATTTTCAAATCTTAATTTTGCTACCTGCGAGCCAAGCCTCACTTTCCTAAATATGTAAAACCAAAATAATAAAAACCTACTCCACAGAGGAGTTGAAAGCATTTATAGATAATTATGAATATAAACACAGAGCAAGGTTCCTAGGACACAGCAGCAATGCAGTTTTGGTAGAATTACTAGATATGTCCCATTCTCCTTTGATGATGACTCTGATTCCTGGGCTTCAGGTCACTGTGTTCCTTGATCCTAACTTGAAAACCATGCAGAGAAGACGGACTGTTCTCTGGCTGGAAAATGGAGACCTGCCTCTGAGAATGGGCATGTACTTGTCTCTCCCACAAACCAACCTCACTGTTCAGTGGAAGGCAAGGTCTACCAAAAGCGAGGTGTGAGCTCCATTGGGCACACTGTGTGTGGAGAAGGGACGACAAGCAGCCTCCCTAGGCTGCTGCATCTGCAAGATGAAGGATGGCTTCTGCAGGCAGAGGTCTGTGGGCCCTGGCGCTGCCGCTCCCACCATCTGCATCCTATCACCACTGTTACTTCCGCATTCCCACTGCTGGTATTGACGCTGACTACTATCATGGCCATCTCACGGCCACTAGCGACATTATCAGCACCATCATCATGACCAATACGACCTTTCCTTCTTCCCTCCACCACAACTACTACTGCTATCACTATCATCACATGCCATCAATCGAGACCCTGGCGACCAGAAAAAGAATGGGTAAAAGTCAACCTGTCAAGCAGGATATTTTAAAGGTGGTTGTTTTTAAAGAAACTTTGAATCACCTGGACAAACTGTGCTACATCCAACTCTCAGCATGTACACAAACGGCCCCACCTAAAGCCACTTGCTACAACAAATGCCACTGAATTGGAGAGACTCCTACAGAGGCACACTCCTTCCTCCCCTTCCCCACCCTTGTGTGACACAGAGCAAGGTCTGGGGGAAGGCTCCCCAGGCTCCCAAGGGGGTCTCTAACTTGGCTTTGTCCCTGGGCTACTCACTGTGTTCCAACAGGCAGAGCCCAGAAGGTTAGGGTGGAGTGGAGTAAGTGTGTAGCCATGGCCTCCTAACTGGAAGGGCAGGCCATATTTCCTTCTGTCAGGAAGAGCTCAACAGGAATATTGAACTTGAAGCCCACTGACAAAACAGCTTTGCCAGTTGTCCTATGGGAGGCTCATGTCTTGGGAGAATAAAAATGCCCATCATAAGGAAAACTGAAACAATCTCCTTTTAAAACAAATTTTACAGAGATTTTGCTGTATTTTCCTTTGAAGATATAAAAAAATACATTACAACTCTGTCCATATTTTAAAAATAGGTCACAAGTTTTTGCTAGAAAAAAGAAGCTATTTTTATTTCCTTGTATCCTTATAACTTAATATTATAAACAACTAAACTGATTTTTTAATTATACTTTTTAAAAGACTTTTTTTTTTTAAAGTAAAGGTTATTCCTAGGCTGACACTGAATATGCCAGGTCTGTAGCTAGAAGCAAATTTTTATAGCTGGTTATTAAACCCCTGAATATGAGTTTATATTGGAAAAACTGAAGCGATCTTAACTCTAACTATGCCGATGGGCGCCACTTTAATTACAGTCCCAGAATTGAATAAAACACAGTCTCTCTCCTACAGTAGCATCACAAAGAACCTCATTAACTCTCCAATTACTAAATGAGGAAACAACATTCTCTAGAACCCAAGCCAAGGGAAAAAAGAGCTCTGCATGTTCTAACTCAAAACCTTGAAACTGGGCTTCGGAGTTACAGGATACATAAGAAAGTGCTCCCCTGCACATTAATGTTTACTTCAGTTATTTAAAATAAGTGAGTGTCCTAGCCAAGGCTCACCTAAGACTATTTGCTTAACAAATAAAGATGTGTGTTTTCTGGAGTGTTCTAATTGGGATCCAGATCCCACCTCGCAAGAAATCTGGGTTTGGATACCTCCTGCAGGACGCATTTGACAGTGTGGGTATCCCCTACTGAGGGGAGTGGAGGATCTGGTGTTCATAAGGGAGCAAGCACATGGAAAAAACTATAGAACAAATGGTTTGTCTCCCACCAACGCATCCATCACGCTTTCAACAGGAAAGAAAAGTGGGGAAGGTCAAAATGATATCCAGTAGGATTTGTAAATTGAGCTATTCAGTAGGCAAGCAAACTTTAAAAATAGTAACTTGGGGGAGGCCAGTTTCCCTCATCGCCTCCATTCGCTCACTCCTCTCTCCCCAATCTGCCACACTCTCCCTGCTGTCTTTGTAACAGCAGTTAAAGAGCCCTGTTTTCAAAGCCATGCTAACATATTGGGAAACACCAGGGCAAAATCTAAGATTCTTTGGCTGGGTGTGTAATATAAAACTTGAAGTTGTTCCTGTTAAATAAAAACAGCCATGTTAATTTTGGTGCCATTGAAAACACAGGAAAATGCTGTTGCCAAATGGAAAGGGGAAAAAAAAAAAAAATTGCTTACCAAATGGGAAGCAGTTGTATTTTCAAGACTTGAGAACAGTATTACAAAAACTAGAGAGCAAAGCTGAAAGAGGAAAAAGAAATGAAGAGTTGTTTTCTCTATTTAATTTTCAGTCATCCTTTTCCTCCACCAAGGTGAATGAATACTTCCATAATTCCCTGGAGGAGACATGGAATTTGAGCCTCAGGAGTTTCACTCCCTTGTGTTGTGAATAAGGAACCATTTTCTTGCTGGACCTTCAGCTCTTGGTTCCACACCCTTCTGCAAATTCACTCAGGAATACATTCCCATGGTTTACAAACTAATTGCGTGCGCTACGCAGTCATCAGAAAAGAAAAAAAAGCTCTGTACTCAAGATCCTGTTTTGAGCTGAATTTGACCATTGACTGAAAGAGCAAAATCACAGAGGTAGAAATGACATTGTTTATTTTCTGGTTCTACCTGAAATTTAGGAACTGTTCCCAACAGTGTTTCCAAGTACCTCTGAGCTCATAAATATAGCAGAGAGCAAGCTACATTTGTGATGATGGGTATGACTGCAAGGGATTCACAGAAGACCATCCTTGACTGATTTTAACATCTTTGGGAAAGAAACCAGAAAAGGACAGAAGAAATGCTAAAGACCAAAGACTCTTGAGATCCTCTTTTAAGGGGCTTGAAGAGATTCTGAAACACTGACTGTTGTTGTTGCTATCCCTAAAAAATGTGTTATGAGAGAATATTTTTCATTTTAATTTTCATTTTGGGTATCACTCTAAGGGTGATTCCTGTCTTACTCTCCCCTGTTCAAGCTGATGTCCATATACTGGGAAAATCACACCAGACATCTTTGGCAAAAAGTATAGTTGATTTCATCATCACTGCTACCCCTATAATATGCATTCTTTCCCCTACTTTATAAATAGTGACTGAATGTAATCTACATGCCTGGTATTGCTGATTGTGATAAAATNCTGGGAAAATCACACCAGACATCTTTGGCAAAAAGTATAGTTGATTTCATCATCACTGCTACCCCTATAATATGCATTCTTTCCCCTACTTTATAAATAGTGACTGAATGTAATCTATATGCCTGGTATTGCTGCTTGTGATAAAATTCAGCATTGGGTGACTATTTTTCATAGACAGTGTTTTTTCATTCCGAAGGCATGGCTTCCACAAACTAGCATGTTGGCAGTGCCCCAGATTCTCAGTAAGAGCTATGAGTATTTGGTAACTCTGTCCTTGAAACAAAATCCAAGTTAGATTTCCCTAGTTCTGAAGTTAGTGTGAAATTCTGGTGGATCCTACAACTTTGAATAGGTAGCCAACACTGCCGTTCAGTTTGCTATGGAAACCCAGAGGATGGCCAGCGTAGTGTGGGGAACGACATCAGGAAGGGCACAGGACACTCGAGACTTGCTAAAAGGCATGCCAGTTAAGAGACCTCATTAGGTCTTTCAGGGAATCAAGCTTAGAGGAGTTAACAGCCTCTTGAAGGACTGAATTGGAATCCAAAGAGAATCAAAGAACTTGGAAACGTGGTTAAAGAAAATGAATTTCCAGGAACACATGCTGACCAGCCTGAAGTAAGGAATGACTAACTATGTGTTAATAAAGTAGTAAAGGGAGCTGTAACGATATAAATGGAAAGAGAGTCAGCTGGAAAGAGAGTCACCGTTGTTAGAGTTAAATATAAGGGTCTGGGGCGGNCATGCTGACCAGCCTGAAGTAAGGAATGACTAACTATGTGTTAATAAAGTAGTAAAGGGAGCTGTAACGATATAAATGGAAAGAGAGTCAGCTGGAAAGAGAGTCACCGTTGTTAGAGTTAAATATAAGGGTCTGGGGCGGGTGAGTGAAATCATGGCACCAGGGAAAAGCAGTTCAGGCTATAGGCTCCACAGGCAGAGGCTGGGGTTGAATTTTGGCTGTCACGTGGGTGATGGGAAAGACAGAGAACTACTCGTTTCTCAGTTTCTTCATCTACAAAATGCCAGTAATAATAACCTCTACCCTGTAGAGGTTGTAAAGGCTTCAACAGGACAACACATGAAATGTCCTCAGGACAATGCTGGACCTAGGGTTAAGAGGTCCATAAACGGACCCTGCGTTCACCGCGGAGACACTGTGGCAGCTTCCTGTGTCTGGTTTTGGACTCTTCAACCTCTGAGTAATAAAAAGAACTAGAAAGTGATCCAGAAGAAAGCAACTGAGACGCTTAAAGAAAAGGAAAATAGAAACATAAAAAGGAACTCAAAACTGTTGGGATTATCTAGCTCAGAAAAGCAAAAGCTGGAAGGATTAGGAACAAAGCAAAATAAGCAATAAAGCACCCCCTGATTCAGCAGGGGGTGACCAGCTCTTCTGCTGCTGGATTTAACCTGTGAGAGAAGGTGTGCTATTGCAGCAAGAGGAGCAAGGGTTAGCTATAAAAAAGAACTTCCCCCACAATTTTCTTTTTATGAAGAGTCATTTCCTTTGGCCTTAGAGGCCAAACAAGCACAAGTCTACTCATCAGATGAGGCATCCATTTCAAAATATAAGAAGAATGACCCTCCAGTTGCTGCTTTTTAGCTTCTAACAAGATGACCAAATCTGTAAAGGGGTTCAGGGTCCTGCCGGGTGGGGGAAGTGACACCAATGACCAGCATCTCTAATCTCTACGCTTTCTGAACCTTGGAGCCCTTCTGTAACGGTTCTGTCTATTCCCGCTAAGTGATGACTGTCCTGCCAAACCAGTGTGGTGATCACTATATTCTGTGTGTGTGTCTACAGGAAATAACCACCAGTGAGGTCAACAGGCCGAATGCATGTGGCGTGTGTTTGCACACACATAGTGCAGAGGCCTACAGCTTATATTAATTTGGTATCTGCTAAAGTGGTTGCCCTTTAGAGATTTAAAAAAAAATACTGCCGTGCTGGTAAAACATTTTCCACATTTGTTCTTTAGTGTCATGCCTTATTAAGGCTGAGATAAATCATGTCCATTGCTTGCCTCCCATTGATGTTACCAAAGAAATCAGATTATTCTGGCCAACGTCAAACCATAATAGAGTAGCAGGCTAGGCCCTGCCTACTATTTCAAATTGAGTTTTGAGTGATATGCTCTAGAATTATGGGGGGGGGTATGGATGTTCAAAGGAGCTTAAAACCTGTTTCAGCAATGCTGCCACTATTCAACCAATTCCTTGAAGAGCCTGGAAATTCGGACACATTTGGTTGTTTCCATAACCCACTACTTTCCACTTCCCTTCCTGGCATTTCATTCTGTGTTTTCTGTATTCAGATCATGCTTGGCCTTCTGCCTAAGTCTGAAGATTAAACCCATTAAAAATCTCTGTCTCCTCGACATCCTCTTATTTAAAAAAGAGAGAGCATCCGCCTTCCCCTTCATTTTTTTCTATGTGGTTAAAGAATATTTTCCCTTTTTCTCCTTCGAATTTTCTGACTTGAAACCTACACAAAGGCATTATTTCATGAGGTTGGTTGTTGGTCTGAGCTCAGTGCAGCCTCTCACTGGCCCACCTCTGGAGTAAAGGCTCTGCTGTTAGAAGCTCAGCAGCAGGTCCCCCACACCAGCTAGTATGGCTCACTCAACGCCAGGGTGCAACCCAAATAAAAAGCACCAAGGGCTCAAATTATATAAATAATATCCAGTTCTCTAACTTAGAAAAGTAAATGGCACTTCTTAATGCTATTTAGAAATATAAAACATATGGATTTACTTTCTTAAAAAAAAAAAAGTTTCCTAAATATGTGGATTCATTTTCTTAAAAAAAGTTCCTGAAACTTCCAAAGTTACTGAGAATAGGATGAACACAACTTTACAGTCATTAAAATAAACGAAATCGGAGGAACAGGACCATTACAAAACTACTGAAAAAGGGACCATCAGTGCTTCCACTTGCTTTATTAGATGAAGTTGTTGTTGTTTATTGCTAAGCCGGGTCCCACTCTTTTGCGACCCCATGGCCTGTACCCTACCAGGCTCCTCTGTCCATAGGGTTTCCCAGACAAGAATACTGGAGTGGGTTGCCATTTGCTTCTCCATTATTAGATGAGGACTTGGGCCTAAATAAGCAACAGCTTCACAATGATACATTAGGTTTATTAATCTTATTTCCATCCTTGCTTTAGTGAGCCACACAAAAGTGCTGATATTCCATTTTGTGAAATCTCACAAAAATGTCACATGTTTTAACCTACAGTTATAGCATTAGTGGAGAATAAATAAGATGCAGGCCCATCTCTATTTCCCACAAGATGGCAGGAATAGCAGCAGAATGACAGAATCTGTGCAATTTACTGACTTCAAAATGCACCAAATGCTCCATGCAGCATTGTTTACAACAGCAAAATACTCAAAGATCCCTAATCTGGAAAAATAAACCGAGAACCTCCATAGAGAAGAATACCATGCAGTTAAATAAAAAAAGAATGAGAAAACCCTCTAAGGCCTAATAATAGACAGAAATCCAGGCTATCCTGTAAAGTAATAAAAGCACAGTTAAGCACGGTGTGTGCTCCGCCTTTCTTTGTATAAAAGAAGGAGGAGGGATAATAATCTGGAGAGTTTCATTGGCTCTTTATTCCTGTATCTGCATGAAGAGACACCCCCCTAAAAAGAAACAACTGACCCAAAATGTTGTCACTTGTGCTTAAACCCTACAGCAGCAAATCAGAACCTACCTAGCACAACTGCAGTTTCAGCTTCTTCCAGGGGGAGAATTTTCAACCAAAGTCTGGAGTTTCCTAATCAACATTAGTGAGGTCATCTGCATGACAGAGATGCCTTTCCTCCAAAGGAAGGTGACTTCACCTGAAACAACCCTTTCTCTTATTTTTGATTGCCCTGTTCACCCACTTTCTGCCTTAAAAAACCTTCCATTTTGTAAAGCTTCCCAGAGTACCTTTCTGCTTGCTGTCCAATTCACAAATCACTGAATAAAGTCAATTAGATCTTCAATTATTTTTTTGAATTTTGTTTTTTAACAAGACATGAGGGCTTATACAAAAAGCCAATGCCAGTATATACATAAATAAGTTCATTTGTATCATTTCTTAGACTCCACTTATCATATAAGTGATATTAGGCTTCCCAGGTGGCTTAGTGGTAAAAAATCCATCTGCCAAGCAGGAGACACAGGTTTGATCCCTGGGTCTCGAAGATCCCCTGGAGAAGGAAGTAGCTACCCACTCCAGTATTCTTGCCTGGAGAATTCCACGAGCAGAGGAGCCTGGTGGGCTACAGTAGGGTGGCAAAAGATTTGGATACAACTTAGTGACTAAATAACAACAATTAATGAGAGGGATGGGCAGATGGGAAGAGAGGAGGGGAGCAAAAATAGAAAACAATTTTACTAGGGAAATTTATTATTCAAAGGCTTTCTTGGGTTGATTCTTTTGGAGAAGTGTTGTGAGCCATTCTCATTCTGGTCTACAGGATTATCTCAAGAAACCAGGCAGTACTATTTACAGAATGTTGTGTGTGCTTCTGGGACAGGGACCTTGGAAGGCTATAGGGCAAGGCTGGTATTCAAAGGAGAGCCGTGCGGGTCACCCCCTACCTGTTGCTGCTTGCCCCTCCATCCTGGCCTTACTTCTGACTCTGGGCCTCTGGCTCCATTCAGAAACAGCAGATATGGCAACACAGCGTTCTTCTGTAAGTTTCTATCACACGGTCCTTTCAAGCACAGGTCAGATAATGCCTCTGATACTGAGAACAGACCAGAGAAACTGCTTCACAAGTGGATTGGACTCCATCTATGATCCAAATGTGATGGGAAAAGAGGTCAAAGACCTCTTTTCATTAGGTCCTTTCATTAGTTCCCAGTTGGCACTAGAGGTAAAGAACCCACCTGCTAAGGCAGGAGATATAAGAAACTTGGGTTCAGTCCTTATGTTCAGTGTTTGACTGTCAAGGTCAAAACACTGGTTGAGTCCAATCAGTGGACCCAAAGCCCCAGAGGAGCTTAGACAGTTGAACCCAGGTGGGATCCCAAACCTCCAGAAGATCAGGATTTCTTTCAGTTTATCATTAGATATGGAAATGGATCTAAGAAACGCATCTGACCTAAACCAGAATGACCAGGCGTTTTATTCTGCTGCCTTTTTCAATTTCCTTTTGAGGGGAAGGAAAGTTAATACATAAACTACTAAAGTTCAAGCTACATCCTTGAAGGAAGACCTAACAAGGAGCTACTCCAAAAAATTCTCCTTCGGTGAAATGAGAAATTCCACTTGTAGAACAGTCTGAGTAATCTGGACTCAGGAACTCTTTGAAACAAACTTTTCATGTTTTCATACTACCATGGCAACTTATCACACCTATTTTTTTCTTCTCCTTGCAGCAATTATTTCAGAGAATCTTGGACATTCTGAGTTGGCAGGGACCTTAAAGCTTGTGCTTCACACTAATAAGCAATAAATCTCAGATGTTTTTTGACCTAGAAAACTACCAGGTTTCTCCAAGCCGACTGAAACAAGAGCTGAGGGCATTTGACACATGATCTTATCTAATGTGCCCAAGAGTCCTGGAGGTGAGCAGAGATTTCACAAACAAAGTCCTGGGCTGGGTTTCACAGCAGTCAACAGCACAGTTGCGCTGGCACCTGGTCTTCTGACTGCAAAGTCAGAGCTCTCTTTCCATCATCTCAAATGGTGTCCCAAGGGTTGGAAGGACAAACGTGGACTCTGAGGAAGCATGTAGTAACAGCAGCACTGCAGTAGATGCGCTTAGTCACCCAGGACCTGCCTTGGCTTAGCTAACAGCCCCTGCGTGGGCCAGCAGTTTTTTGTCACTCAGCTCAAGCATACAACCCATCATTAGGCTCCGCTTGCCCTACGCCTCAGAGAGACACAGAAGTCCAGGTCCTGATCCTGGCTGTCAGCACCTGCTGGGACTCATCACTCCACAGGATAAACTACTCAGCTGAGCAGAAAGTGGGCAAATCATGGGAGGGGCTGGGCAGAGAGGCCTCGTCAGTAACAGGGCTCCCAGGTCTTAGACAGACTGGGCAGAGCTGCCACAAAAGTAAGCTGTGGGGAACTTGTGACAGCTGGCCCATGGAAGGGACTGAGAACTTGTCTTGGAGGATCAAATGAGAGAATGTGTATATATATATATGTTAATAGATATTGTATGTATTTACACATACCTAAAAGTGTGTGTGCGTGCTAAGTGGCTTCAGTCGCAGCTCTTTGTGAGCCTATGGACTGTAGCCCACCAGGCTCCTCTGTCCATAGGATTCTCCAGGCAAGAATTCTGGAGTGGGTTGCCATGCCCTCCTCCAGTGGATCTTCCCAACACAAGGACTGAACCCAAGTTTCTTATATTGCCAGCCTTAGCAGGTGGGTTCTTTACCACTAGTGCCACCTGGGAAGCCCATACCTATACATATAGTCTCTCATTTGATCCTCACAAACACGCATATATGGAGACACTCTACAACGTATAGAGTCAGGTGAATCATTAAAGAATGAAGGCTCGAGGGGACAGGATCCAGAGCTGCTCAAATCCACTGACTCCTTCTAATCCTAAGGTCTAATGAGGCTTTTGTTTGTAGAGGCAAAAAAGTAGCCCTTGTAAACTAGTCTGGGTTCTGGGTTGTAAATGTCAGAAACACAGCTCAACAACGTTAGGCCAAAAAACGATCACAGACCCATGGGAAGGGCAGGTCACACACGTGAACACCAGTTCTGTCTTATATTTCTGCTTCTCTTACCTTCTCTGAGACCCAGTTCCCCTGGAAGCTTAGTCCAATTGCCCTCACATCAGATGCTTCTCATCCGACCCTACATTCCAACAGGGAAATCCCAGGGAATGACCTGTGCCAAAAGTTCAATAACAAGATCCCAACACAGAGCGGCCCCTATGGCAGGGACTGTGAGGGGTACAGGGTGTGCATCCCTGGAGGGAGGTACTGCCTCGGCCTAGGAGGGTTCCCGAGGTCTGAGGAGGATGGGTGAGTAGCATAGGATCCTCTCAGATCCTGAGTCTCATCTCAGGGGGGTGTCGAGAGGACCAGCAGAGGCACCTCTGGGAGCTCACCGAACGGCAGAACACATGACTGGTGCAGGCAGCATTGGAAAGGTAAACATCTAGATGTGGGCTTATTTCCTTTCAGACACTGGAGAAAGTATCACAGGATAGTAAGATGTACATTTGTTCTTGAGAACAAACACCCTCCCCCCATCTCTACCTTTGGAAATATAGTAATGGCTACCTTCAACAACACTGGGCCTTCAACATGGAAGCCAAGGAAGAGGGAGTCCCTGCATAAAGAGCCAGCATCTGTATCCTCAAATTGCCTGAAACTATCCAAGCACTGGTAGGCATGAAGCTGAATCCAACTGGATTCCTTCATCTGTCCATTCACTCTCCTCATCCCAACTTCCAGACACCATTATGTAGGGCCTCAGAAGGTCCAGGAAAAACTCAAAGTTTAAAAAAGACAAAATTCAAATAGATGCCGCAGAGATGACCCTTGACCACACAGGAAAGGTCAGAATTGTTCCCAAAGAGGTCTGTCTCCCCAGATACCACTTGATCTGAGAAAGTACTTTGCCTGCCCCCACCCCAACCCTGGGGATCTGGTTACCAGAGCAGGCACAGGGGCACAGGGTCTGGAGACTGGCAGGTTTTCTGGGTCCCATTTCCTGTGGTGGCCTGGGGACCGGGGCCTGAGCCCCCCTACCAGGCAATGTGCCTTGCTGAGCTCTGGGGTCCATAATCTCCTGATTGCTTGCAGCTCTGCAAGGAGATATCAAAGCCAAGAAGAAATGGTTTGAAGCCAAGCAGAGAGGTTGAAAGAACAGGGAAGACAGACTGGGGGTGGAGGGAANGTTGCCATTTCCTTCTCCAACCTAATATAGTAACACTGTACTAAATGTATATGACTTATAAACAAATATAAATATATGGAAGGGGTGATTGTTCAAAAATCAATGCATGACCAGAAAGGTGTGGGACCCTCAGCATTAAGTGGTGAGCCCGTCTTCTTCACTGCCCTAAAGCAAGGCCTCAGCTGCCACTGACCACATGAAGGCTGGACTCCACAGCCAGTCATGTCATGGGTTCCAAGATATTTCTTCCCCAGGAATCACTTTCTAAAGTGTGTTTTGAGAAGGTGGTTTCCCTGAGACCCAAAACAGCCCAATGAAATGTGCACTGTAAAGGGGGATCCCTGAGCAAGGTCTTGGAGGAATACTGCATATTCTGGAATGGTCTTTGAGAGACGTATACATGCCAGGATAGTAAATCAGGATAATAAAGATATTAAAGGCTTTCTCAGAAGCCCTCCAGTAAAGACTCCCTTTTTACTTTGTTTAATCCACTCATTTCCTAAACTAATTAACACAGTTTCTTTTCTCACATTATTAATATTCCACAAAACTAGTCTTCTTGGAACCTAGGTAGAGAATCCTGATTTAGGCTAAAGATTTCATATTTCCTGGAGCCAGAGAATCGTCAGCATTCATCACACCTGTCCATTGACATGAGCCTGCTGAATGAATCCTTGGCTTTGCCCATTCATCCCTTTCCAACTGCCAGCTTTCAGTAAGATGTTCAGAAATCGCACATGGCTGATAAAAGCCAGATACAGCAGCTGACTCATTCTGAGAGTAGGTGCTTGGGCTCTCAGAAGAGACTAACTTGAAAACTGTGCTGTGCCACGCTTAGTTGCTCAGTGGTATCCGACTCTCTGCGACCCCATGGACTATAGTCCTCTGTCCATGGGGATTCTCCAGGTAACAATACTGGAACAGTTTGCCATGCCTTCCTCCAGGGGATCTTCTCAACCCAGCAATGGAACCCTTGTCTCCCACACTGCAGACCAATTCTTTACCGTCTGAGCCACCAGGGAAGCCCAAGAATACTGGAGTGGGTAGCCTATCCATTCTCCAGGGGATCTTCCTGACCCAGGAATTGAACCTGGGTCTCCTGCATTGCGGGTGGATTCTTTACCAGCTAAGCTACCAGGGAAGCCCAACTCGAACATGAGGGTCTGCCAACCACAGTCCCCATATCTCAGCAGGCTGGCCTCTAAGAAACAAAGGCCTGGTAGTGGGTCTCCAGACTCACAAGAGCACCCCCAGCTCCTTGGCCAACCTAAGTTTTGGCCGGGGAGCCCAAGTATCACTCACACTATCTTGAAATGGAATTCCAAGGTTTCCATTTGATGGTAAAGAGGGGAAGTGGTCATTTTCAGCACACTGATTGGGAACATGAAGGGCAGATTTGGTATTCCGTCTTTCCAGAACAATGTCTCNAACAAGACTATCTGGTACAGAACCAGTGGGGAAAAGGTCAAAGCAGAATTTGTCACTTATCATCAATCACTCTGCTTCCTTTTTTTACTCCAATATTTCAAGAGAGACTGGGGGTGAATGGTCTACATGTGAGTGGTAGAGTGGGGAAGTTCAGCCTCTAGGAGATGGCTCTTTCATTTGATGCTCTAAACATAAATCCACTCTGAAATAATAAGCAGAAGATCCTTCAAAATCAAACAGAGGAGGGGAAAAGAAAGAACATATTTGGATGTCAGCAAGGTAGTTCTGCCAACCTAATTACAACCTGTGACATGTAATTGTGAACTGCTGAAAGACAAATGGTGAAGCTAAGCATTTATTATAAACATACACAGAGGTAAGACAGAGGTGTTAATTTTGAGGCAACTGTCATAAATCTGATTCCAGGATATTATTCCATTAACATTATTATTATTATAACAAAGAGTGTAAGCAGGATGACGAGTTCCTTTCATGTATTTCTCAATTCCTAGGAAATTAGGCTTACTAGTCAATACCCAGCTGAGACATTTGAGAAAACACAAGGTACAGTGAAAATGGCAGAATGCTAATTATACCAACAAGAAGAGAGTTGTTCTATACATTAGAGACTCATTTAAAATGCATTCTTATCTTCATGTAGACACCATATTACTCAACCCAAGAAAGGTACACTCCAGGACTCCTTATATGGCAGATTCAGCCTTCATAGGAAAGCAAGAGTAAAATGAAACAAAAAGAGCAAGCTCACACTTCCTAAACGAGAAAAGAATGGGACTATGACTGTCAATAGTGTCTTAAAGGCAAACTAGTCAATTTTCTCAAAACCAGAATATCTCCTCTGGAACACTGATTCAGAAAAGGGGGAGGAGCTAATATGTTACAGGTCCTATTATATTACACAGTAATAAAAATCATGAAGTGCAGTACTGATAAATGTTCTAGTTTTCCTGCTATGTTTGAAAAACACTCCAAATTCTAAAATGTTGTGTATTATTTACTTCCTTATAAATTGATTTGTCATTATCATACATTTAAATTATACAAATGTATTTTTTTATCCATACTGAAACACCAAAATCAGGCTCAAAAACAGACTCGGAGAGGAAAATTTATTCATACAAATGATGATATGTAACATATAAAATATAGTGAAATCATTATGGATATCATCCAAAAGTTTTAAACACTCTTTAAAATGGTTATTAATAATTTATTCATTTTAGTTCATATGGGACTGTTTAAAGTCATCTAGCAAAAAAGAATACGAAATTAGTATAAAATGTTATTCATTAAGATTAAGACCGAGTCACTAAAGAAGTCCAGAGGTATGGAATTTATGATCTTGCATACATGTTTATAAAATGTGAACTCAGGAAAGAACCATTTAATTTACCAAGAAATCCTTTGATCTCCAGTGCATTACAACTAATAGGACAATGGCAAATTTCAGTTGAGATGTCTTTTTGAATGGCTCCTACTAGACTTGAGATTTCTCTACTCCTATTTAGGGTACAGAATTGACCTGCAAGACTGTCATTTTTGTTCCAGTTTGTTTTACACAGCCCCAAGCAAACCCTTGACCATAAATAAGGCAATGGGGCCCCAGGAGCCAGCTGAGTCATAAACCCTACTCAGTCGCATGTGGCTCAAGGTGTTGGGATCCCGAGAGAGTCAAGCCAAGCAAGTGGAATCAATTTAGGTCAGAGTTAGGAAAAACAGTGTCTCCCCACCCCCAACTGGCAGTGTAAGACACCACAATCTCCCCTCCACTGTTCAAATACAGGGAGTGGTAACTAAGCCCAGGAAAACATCTAGACCAGGGCAGACTATTTCCACAGTCTAAAAAAGAAGGAAAAAAATGATATTTGACAAACAACCACAAATTTTTAAATGTATGGTTCTCCTGTTTTTGAGCATAAAAGCAGTCTTGTTCCTACTCAGTTATTATCACCATCACAGCTTTTGACATTTGTACCCAGTACCATTTGGCCATAGGATA
Organism: Neotragus pygmaeus; assembly: GCA_006410875.1. NCBI lineage: Eukaryota > Metazoa > Chordata > Mammalia > Artiodactyla > Bovidae > Neotragus > Neotragus pygmaeus. The sequence goes on along the minus strand of SJYV01011131.1, from coordinate 686,749 downwards.
CTTAGGCTTATTACTTTAAAGAAACAGATTTAAGCATGTTTAAATCAATTTAATACTGCAAAAAGCAGCAAACACACAGCCTACCTGCCTGGGCAGGCAAACTTAAAAAGAAAAGCTTTATAGATTGGCCTACAGGTCAACAAATTCTGGTTTTGGCAGACTGATGTCAGGAAGGAGTTGTAGAAAATAACTTTCTTTGTATGAAAACTACTTGGCCTCTGGTTCCCTCAGGTCAGAACTTGGAACTGTCAGCAAACATGCCCTGAAAAACTGCAACTCTCATAAAGTGCTAAAAACTTTCAAATAAATGCAGTCCCTCAAAACTGTGTACAAATAAGAAACATTTAATGAACAACCCTTCCTTTGCCAATAATTCCACTCAAATTAAGGCCAGCAGACTCTTCAAAGGGACCAAGGAAGCCCCCTTGTTAAGACAAATTCTATATATAGACAGCTGAGACAATTACACGAGGCACATAACCAAATATACACAATTATCCTAGTTTTTACATTCCCATTATCTTCATGAATATAGGATAAAAATCAGCCTAAGTGACCTTCTCAGACCTCCTCAAGGATTAAGACTAGCCAGCTAGCTTTTTAAGAGTATACGTGTGTAGTACAGATCAAAGGCAAATGTTCTGGTCAGTTCTTTTCTACTCATGGGTTTTACTAAGAATGTGTGCAGCTTTCAGGGAAAACACCACAAATGACAGCTGTTCAAAAGCGTGGAAATTAATTGGCAGCAGGAATTTCCTTGACTAATAGGGAAAAACTTAAAGTCACATGTTTTGATGAGCTTATTTTTCCCATCCTTAGTCAAGCATATTCACTTGTTAATGATTAAGATTTTCAAACAAAAATATAACCAAGAAAAGCCTGAGTACATAACCAACTAAAATGCTGAGCGAAACACAGCTCCCTATTACTGAATGAGCAACAGCATTAATGAATGGATTTTAGGCATAAATTACACACAGGGAAAGGTTCAACTTGCAGGTCTTGATTTTCCATATGAGCTAAATTGGGATGACAATAAGAATAATACAGTATATTTATTATATTAAAAAATAGTAGCAAGACAAGTGACCCCCCTGAACCTCCCCTAGCAAGCCATCTGCTCTGAGCTGTTTTTCTAGCAGTGGTGATAGATTTACACTGATCCATCCACAGTCTCTCTGACACAGGGGCTCTCAAGTCGTTGCCCTTGTGACCAGTGGTGAGAATGGATGAGACAGCTGGACAGGATTACGCGGCAGCCTGTGCCCTAGAACCAAGTTGTGTTGACTCTGCCCAGAGCTATGACCTTGGGCTTATTAGCATCATGCTCTTACCGCCTAAGCTAACTAGCCACTGATTAGCCACGATCCAGCATACGCCACTCTGGGAGTACAATGTGTTCTCAATCACAGCAACAATGTGAGTTGTTATTTTCAAGGCAACTGAATTGAGCCCATGACATGCAAAGGCTCATGCATGGTGGCGTGCACACACACTGTCCCTCAAGGCAGCAATGAGATGGCCCTTCCAATCTATTAAATGACTGCTCTGACAGCTCAGAAAAAGCAAGAAATAGTCAAAGAATTTCCAGGAATCTCTCTGGTGGTCCAGCGGTTAAGACTGTGCTTCCACTGCAGGGGGTGTGGGTTCAATCCCTGGTCTGAGAACTAAGATCCTGCGTGCCACACGTGTCAAAATGTAGAAGAAAAAAAAAATTCCAAAGCATGTTCTCCAGGCACCACAACAGAATAACATACCTGGCCATCCCTAGACTTGAAAAGTTGGCAGGGACAATGAGTATATCCAGCCTGGAGAATGGGTGTGTTCCCAGGATAGAGTGTGCTGCCGAGAGGCAAGGAGGGATTAGCGGCAGAAGGGTCTTCTGGCAGGCACCCTTCAGGCACGCTGGAGCAAAGACCCGGTGAGGAATGATCTTCTGGGTGGTGGCAGAAGCATTCTGGAAGCGGCAGGGGTATTCCATGTGACCACAAACGCCAACATACCTGGGAGCAACATGAGATAAATAGATGCATTTTATGGTAAATCAGGTTTATTCCTCTTTCTATGGAGATGAGGTACTTACACAGACATAGACAACTTCCAGGAGACAGTGGTTCTAATGGACTCATAAGCAAAATAGTTCATTTGAATTCTTGTTTTGTTTATTTCTATAGAGTGGTGAAAAAATTACAGGTCAAAACACTTATCAAAGTGCTGAATTGATTATCTTCAATCTAAGCTAAGTAGAAGTAGTAAAATCTTGTTTTAGAATAAACAGGGAGAATCTCTAAGATTCAAAACAACAAAACAATCCCCCAGCAAAAATAAAAAAGCAATTCCTATCCTTAGAAACATGCTTTTCAAATGTCACTATGGGAAAAATCTTCTCCAGTTCAGAATAATTTGCAACTTAGAAAGGAAGGAACAGTGCAACCAAGTTTAAGATCCCACTCTGAAATGTCCTAGAATAAAAGATATAGACTCGGTGATGTATGCTGTGAAACAAATCACAATGCCATTTCAAGCTTTTCAAAAGAATATAATCCATTTCACTGAAAAGTAACCTACAATAACTGTTCTTTATGAAGGCCTTCGAAAGTTTTGCTGTTAAGGAATATAGGAGCACTTTAATACAACAATTTCCCCAATCCACTTTCAATACAAAGTTAACTGAATCAACCTTTTAAGGAAACAGATCAGAGCCCAGCGCACACCTTCTGACCACTGCGGCAGAGGCAGAGGTGGAGCAGGAAGAGAATTCCTAGAACCTGACTCAGAGGCCTCAAGAGAATATACCTACCCAAAGAAACCAGCATCAAAGGAAACCATCTTTTCACCTGCTCACACAGCCTTTATTCAAACAGAATGGGAAGTCCCTCTAATTTGAAACTGCAAATTATACTTCTAACTGTAGGTACTTCTTCACAATGAATATTGAAACCCCTTCAAATGCTGGCACATCCGAATATGAACAGACTACACCAATAACTCCTTTCCACGTGCTTAAAGTGCCGTTCACCCATCCGAGGCTAGCACTGCCCAAGAAGATCCACACCGCCCTGGAGATAAGCCTCACCCTCCGCCAGCCTGGGACACAGAACACAGCTTCCTGCACCGATGACATTATACCACAGGTTAGGGTAAGAGAAGTGGGGGGAGACTCATAAAAACTTCTGAGAGGATAAAGTGACAGGAAGAACTTCATTACTGTCATTGAACATTAGTCAAAGTCTCTGGATTAATAACCTTGCTTTACAGAGAGAGTGAGCAGAAATGCCTCTGGCAAACATCTAACTGAAAAGGCTGCAATTGTCCACCTAATGACAAATACTGTGTCGGTACCTCAATTCAATCAAAAGTTAGAGAATAGTTTGGGGTAGCCAAAGATACACCCCAAAAAGCTACTTTGTTAAAAAGATGAAAGGGGTGAGTTAAATTTTCTCTGGACGGGAACGACACTATCCAAGGTAATGAAGGTCATTCCAGTTGTGTGAATTACCACTGTTTTTCATAATCAAAGCGTGAGAGAATGTGCAGGACTTTAAGGCAATCTAGCTATAATCAAACTAAGTGAGACCATAAGACTCCCAATAAAAATGGAAACAGCATCAGGGAAGCCACACATGTGTTCCTATTGAGGGGTGGGGGCGGATCAGGAAACCTGGGCTTCAGAGGCTGGTCTCAGGCTGGCTAACTGACCCGAGTCAGGCAACTCAGTATCTGGGGCCTCTTTTTCCTAATCTCTAACACTCTCTCACACAAGTGGCTGCTGGGGGAGGGGAGGAGTTGATTGGAAGGGGATGTGAGGGGACTCAGGGGGTTGATAGAAGTTCTCTGTCTGGTTTAGGGCACATACAATCGTCAAAAGCTCATCAGGCCAAACACTTAGAATCTGTGCACTTTGTTGTATGTTAATTATGCTTTAATTAAAAGCAAACAGAGGATCTAAAACCGTTTCTAAGATTTCTTCTGGCACTGCGATTCCATGACAACCCACCACAGGAGCCCCTTTCACGCATCAGCCATGTTCCTGAAATGGTGAGGTAATATTGTACTTTTATAAGGTCATGAATAGTCTCCCACAGAAGCAATATTAACCCAAAGATGTCATATCTTCCTTTCACACTAACCTTCAGTTAATCTCTGTGGATGTGCCTGCTCCAATACATTCTCAATATCACCAACAAATCAAGCATTTGTAAATACCAGTTCATTGTGTCCAGACTTGTATCAGAGTAAATATTTGAATAGTACATATTATTACTAATGCTTGATGGTTAATTAATAATCTATAATACTAAGTAAGAATAATAAGCAATAATAAGTCCTACCGCAACTGCTATTGACCATTCACTAGGTGCCAAGCACTGTTCTGAACACTTTATATGCATTATCCCAACTAACGCACACAACATCCTGAAGGGTAAGAACTATTCTTTTCATCACGCTGAGTCATCATAAGCTCCTCTCTGCTGACCCTCCTGCTCCACATACTTCAAGATTCTTGAATAAATTAGGGTCCTGGATTTTTCTCAAAGCTGAGCTCCGTTGGTCTGTGGTTCTCTGGCTTCCTACTCCTCCTTGTGTTGATAGTGTTAGCGCCCATTAATGTTGCTGGAGCGGGAAGAACTGGTGAAATATAGGTTAGACTGGCAAACGATTGGAAGCCGATCACTGGTTCCCTCTCACACAATTGCTAGGCTAAAATCATTTTATAAGAGATCTTTCCAAAGAGTAAGAATGACCATGTTTTACTCATAATCACAAAGGTGAAAACTGTCAAGAAGCTCTTCTTCGGCCCAATCTCCTGTTTCAAGAAGGTGCTGTACTAGAACCACTTGACCCAAATGTTTTCCTATCACAGGTTCAAAGGGATTGCTAGAAAAGTCTCCCTTGGAAAGCATATCCTTTACTGCTCACAAACCCCTTCCTCAGTTTAACCTGACAACTTAGTAAATATTTCCAGTATCTTTGCTGTATTCAAGGCACCTCAAAGGATGCTGCTATGTACACACACAAATAAATTTCCAACACTACCTTTGAGGAGCTTACAGTTTTCTGGGGAGAAAAAAAAAATTTTAATTCTGAAAGTTACAGTGACATAGCTTACACAATTTATTAACATATTTTAGCAAGCAGCTTAGATGCTTGCTTACCATAAAAATCACAAGTGTTCAAAATGCCACCACCAGCCCCCAGTGAATTGTCGACAGTGATGTTAATGTAAACTGCGATGTAGGAGTGTCTGGAAGCTGGATGCATTTTCTCAGGGCATTTAGTGCACTGCAGAGAAAACTGAGATGTGTACAGTAAGAGACAGAAAGCTGAAATATCTTGAGAGAGCAAGGGCTGGAGAAATCAAACCAAGCCAGGAAGATATGAAAAGGTTTGCTCACAGTGAAGGATGTAATGGAAATTAGCATTTTTCCTATGATTTATATATGTTTATAATGTATATATTATACATATTATGTGTGTGTGTGTGTGTGTGTGAGCTGCTCAGTCATGCCCAACTCTTTTGCGACCCCATGGACTGTAGCCTGCCAGGCTCCTCTGTCCATGGAATTTTTCAGGCAAGGATACTGGAGGGGTTGCCATTTTCTTCTCCAGGGGATATTCCTGACCCAGGGATCGAACCCAGATCTCCTGCATTGCAGGCAGATTCTTTACCGTCTCAGCTGCTAGGGAAACCCTATATATATATGTAATTCCTTCTTTTCCAGACTCTCAGAGAGATAGAAACAGGGTTTATCCTCCAAGGTCCACAAGGGAATTTTCATCACCTTTGCAGCTCTAAAGAAGACCTCTTCCTGTACCAAGTTGTCCCTTCTCTAGGGTGAACAACCTCAATGCCTTTTCTTCTTCATGTTGCCTGCCTTCCTTGCGTTTAATCATTTTTGTTGAGTCCTCTGGACTTTATCCAAGTTTCCATGTTGTGCTTAAACTGAATGGCCCCCAAGTGAAGACAATATTTTAACAAAGGCCTTGAGAGGTTAAACATAACAAAAATTCCCCTGTGGCTGGAGAAGGTTATACTGCAGCCAAATAAAATTGATAAACTTNTTCAGCAATTTTAAAACATTTAGGTGAATACTACTGATGGTCTAGATCTTTTGGTTTCCCTCCAAATTGAAACTGATAGCACCTTTGTCCTATATAATTTTATCTGTGCTGTCAGAAACAGTGCAAATTAAATTCCACAAACTTTATATGAATTTTATATTTGGCTTTTATTGATATTACATATAAAAATTGACATCTATGTCTTGATTTGTTTTAGTTTTTATTTTAGTCTTCAAATACATGATGGTGGCAATAGTACACAGCAATAAATGCTAAATTGTGATTCAGCTTACAGCAAATGCTTGTACACAGGCTAGACTTACAAAAAGGCACAATGCTTATGGCCTGATGTGATTAGTTACACGTAATCCTTCTATGCTCAGATCAAAATATATTTCACTATTCCAACATTGGCAAGTGGAGATCCCTATGAAAGTAGGCATATTTTGTACTACAAAAATGAAGATAATTCCAAAGAATTTGACCCCTTTGGGTTATCTAAACTTATTCTGAATGGGAGATTAAAACCACTGGAAGAGTGTTTGTCAGCATGCTAAATGTGAACCCCTCTGAACATCTTGTATTAACAACAATGAATTTACTAACTTAATGTAATCTTTGTCTCACCCCTAGTTAAGGAATTATTTACACTGGAGATCATTAACATAATGATATTTTAAAACCAAAATTGTGTTTCTGAATGCCTTAATCTCTCGGGAGCAATGGAACTCATTCTAGAATTAGATTTATGCTTCTCGTTTCCATGTAAGCTAAGTGATTTTGTTCTAGAAATTGTCACATGGTAAGCCTAGTTAATTAAAGATGTGTGGTCTCGAGTCAAAATTTTGACTTTTAGATTTATATGTGCATTTATTCATCTACAAAGTCTTTTAGCCAATAGAATGCTCTGTGCTGCAGAAAGAGGATTTAGCTGTGAGCCAGAGGGACTCAGTGACTTCTCTGGCAACTCAGTCAGTAAAGAATTTGCCTGCAGTGCAGGAAACACGGGTTCAATTCCTGGGTCAGGAAGATCCCCTGGAGAAGGGACTGACTTCCCACTCCAACATTCTTTCCTGAGAAGCCCCATGGACAGAGGAACTGTGGTCACAAGGAGCTGGATATCATTCACAGAGATACAGTTGAAAGAATATTGTTCACACTCAAGTCAGTTGTGACTTAACTGGACTTCAACAGACTAATCTGAAAACTTAATTTTATGTCTTTGAAACTAATTATTTCTTTCAAATAAGACTAAACAGTAGCATATATCTACATATATATGTTTTAAGAAAACTAGAATGTATATATTTTGGAACACAGATGTTCAAGTATTTTAATACATAATTTAATCTCTGATTTGAGGAAAGGTGACCTTAGGCATATCCCGATTAACACATTTTTTTTTTTTTCTTGCAAGCATGGAAAACACAATTAGCCATGTGACATCTGTTGTGATTTTCTTTACTANATCTGCATAGATAGGTCCGAGTTTACAGTGCCCACTTACAGTTTATCTACTCAAACACATTGGTGTGGTCAAGGAAGATGGTTGGACTGAGCCACATACCCATTCATGGGGAGGGGGCAGAATGTCTACCTACAGGGATGTTCTGTGAGGGGACAGAGAGAAGAGGATTATCCACAGTATCCAGCAGGATATAACAAGTAACTGCTACATCTGAATCTAGATGCTGAATGAAAGCAACTCAGCTGTCTAGTTCTTGCTTCTGAGATTTTGACACACCGTTTTAAACTCTCTTGGCAAGCACTGAATAAAGAGATAAAGGCAGAGATGGAATTGTTTTCTCTGACACCTTCTGTCTGCTCTCCCTGAGTAGCAGTTGCAAGAAGCTCCCTCTTCCATGGAAATGTAAAGAGAAGGGATAAGACTAGTTTTTATACCTCTTCTGTCCCCTACTTGCAGTTCTTGTGTTCTCTGTTCTATTGTCAGGCTATTTGCCGTCACTTATTTCTGACAATGCCTACTTCCATAAATCTATTTTTTGTTCTCTTGTGCAGAAGCCAAATCATCAAACGTGATGATTATACTCTTGGTAATGCTTAAAGGCAGTGCTATAACTTAGTGTAAAAGTTTTGCAGAGCTCTTTTTCAGTAAGTGCATTTTTGTCTACTTTTGAGTTTTTAACTGGTTTTAGGACGGGGTGAGATTCCTGGAGAGCCCACCACCAAGTAAGGTAGAAGTTTTTTCATATAAAGTGGATATTATATAGCAACAACCTTAACTAATGAAGCAGCATGTAAACAGAAGACCATTTCCCTCTAGAGCTAAAGGGCAGCACCTGTACAAAAACAAAAACAAGATGTAAACAAGTTATTAAGAACATCGTTAAAATAAATGCTATCTAAACACTAAACTTTGAAATGACCCCAGGAAATCTGAGCTGCAAGAAGTCAAAGGGAAATGTGTTTTCACTTGACAAATGATGATGGTAGGAACTACTGACAGTATCGGATAGAAGGACCAAATTCTTAGTTGAATTATCCCAGCCAGGACTAAGGCTGTGAGCTGGTTTCTAAGTAACCCTATTCCACAGTCATCTCTTAGTTCCTCCCTTGTTTGTGTTAATGTTGGTGGTCTTTGAAGTAAGAATGAGCTGGTAATTCAAATTTCCTGACTCAGGGTTTTGTTTTGTTTTGTTTTTTTTTGGTAAAAGGACTAATATTACAATAGTGATTATAGCTAGTGTCTTCTGGAAAAAGGTAGTAAGTGCTGAAGTGATTTTATCACCTCTTTGGTTCTCCTTTCATTTGTCTACTTTCCACAGGAATGAGATTTCAAAATAAGCAGCTAATGAGCCAAGTTCTCCATGTGTGAATCTATTTTTGGAAGGAGGCCCTCTAAGAACTTCTTCAGGAGCATAGTGTATCTGCCTGGGCAGGAGCAGAACAGCGTAGTGTAACTCCACTCTGTATGACCCTAGAATTAAAGAGTTGTGTTTGGAAGTCTAACTCTAAAATGAGAACAGAAAGGAAGAGAGACCAACTCATCTTCTCAGGAATTCTTTCAGCCCCATGATAGCAATCCTTCAGTAATTCTTTTTTTTTTTTTTACCTGATATTTTGAACTTTCAGTTATCAAAAAACAATATCGTAATCAACAACCGAACAGCAGGCAGCTTGTTACGAGAGAGAACTATCACTTTTGTTAAACAGGAATCTTATTTGAGCAAAATGTTGAGAATGACTTTGGAGGAAGGATATGCCATTCACTGAGACATCTCTTCAGTAACACAGCAGTGCAGATTCTATCTCCTTTGCCTCTCCCAAAAGATTCCTTTTCCTTCTGCTCCTGCTTTAGTTTAAGTGTCCTTAATCTCATTTCACTTAGATTACAACTAAAAGCTCCAACCAATCTTCTTGACTTCAGTCTGGTAGCCTTCATTCCATCATAGACTCAACCCCGTACTTATCTTCTAAAAGATAAACCTGATTACATCATCTCCTCTTAAAAATTTTCAGTTACTTTTTTTCCCCTTTCAGAGTAAAGTCCAAATCCTAGCCAAGTAGCCAAGCTTCCCATGACCTGGCTCCTGCCAACACATCAGACTTCATCTTTCTTGCATATGGCAGGCATTCAATGCATTTTACGTACTGGGTAACACTGATCACCCCTCAAGGAGGTCTTAATGGTCGGTTTAGTCCTATGTCCTTGGGGTTGAAGCGCACTTCCAAACGATAATGACGTACTTTGTGAATAGTAGCTCAGAAACTTTTCACTCTCAGGATCCCTTTACACATGTAAACATTATTGAGAACCCCTAATGGAGAAGAGTCTTGAGAGTCCCTTGGACTGCAAGGAGATCCAACCAGTCCATTCTNGTGGGCGGGGGCAGTGGTACGGAGATGCTGAGGGAGGCAAGGGGACCAGATGTGAATATAACCAAAAACACCACTGTAGTTGGCACTTTAGAGCACCTTTGCTGGCAAACTTAGCATGGAGCCAAAGATTTAATGGATAAAAACACAAAGCCACCCTTTGATGACTAAAGACAGCACACATGGAGCACGCAGCCAGGGAAGGATTAAGCAAATGAAAGCTATTATTTTATCAGCAGCACATTTCTGATGGACAAGCACAGTGATAAATGGAGGGAAAACTTAGTCATAGCATGTCGGACACAGAGGGAGTGTGGGAGGGACTCCATTCCACAGGCCTGTGTTTCCATACAAGGACGTGCTTCCCCAGAGTGGCAACCCTGACCTGTCTCCACAGCTGATGGGGTTGGCTTGCCACTTTGGGCTTTCTCTTTTTCAATCTGCTTGCCCACAGAGTGGTTACTTTTTGGCTGTGAGGCAATCTGTGTATATCTGTCTTACGGAGGCTGGCACAGGTCCACCTGGGTGGGTAACTGGGTGGGTGAGTAAATTTGTCTAATTTGGAAACGAAGTATTAGAATGTCCACTGAGACTGTGCACCTGAGCACTCCCTCAGTCCAGCTGCTGTCAACAATAAAAGCTTTCTTTTGCTTTCCTTCTGTCTGTTTCTCAATTGGTTCTAAACTCAGGAGGACAAAAGAGGAATCAAAATTACCCCTGCCCCTAAACCCCAAGAGGACTTTCAGATATCATCTCTTTCCAGAATCTCCACTTGGTCCGTCCATATCCTGCTCCCATCACAACTACAGATGCAAGAAGAGTGAAAAGCCACTGCAGTTACTTCTGGGCAGCAGAGAGCAATGACCGCTGCCCACTCTCCTCCAGTGTGTCTCTGGGAATATGGCTAGAAGGACAAAATAACAAAGTTCTATCTTTGCTTTCTCCTCGTTTCCTAAGGCACACATTTCCTGATGCACACCTCCCCTAAGAGTCAGTGAGCCCTGAGGGGGCAGATGGAGAGCACAGTGCTTCCTCACCACAAAGAATCTGAGAACCCTGAACGAAGACTTTCCTCTACAGAGAAGGGAAGCATGGCCTGCCCAAAGAGACATAATCAATAGAGATGGCTCCTTCAGCTTCAAAGGCAATGCTCTCAACTTCTGTTTTCTGTTCTAACAATGACAGATTCCAATCAATAACAGTGGGAAGGTAGATCAGACTCCAGGTGAGGTGTGGATGTTACATGTAGCCTTTAAAAGTCCCCAGGCAAGGTTCTGAATCACCTCTCTAGGGGGTCAAGCCGAGATGTGAATCCATGTGTTGTAACTCAATAGGGATATGGACGTGAAGTTGCTGTCTGAAGCTTCTGTATCTTTATGTGAACAAAGGAGATAATAAAGCCTATCAATCTAATAGGCTGATCCTCAGGACTAACTGAGATGACATTTAGATCAAGACCCTCTCTGACTGCATCACCCAGTAGCTTCTGTATCAGTTCAGGACAGGCTAAGATATGCTGCAGTAACAAATAACCCCAATGTTTCAGTGCTTAATGGAAAAAAAGGTTATTTGTCAGTCATACCAAGTGTGCTGTAAATCCAAGTAATTCTCTAGGGCACCTGTCCTCCTTGCTCAGAAATCTGGGCTTCATGAAACTGCAGAGTAAGGCCTACTCTGTGATCTCAGTAACAGAGGAAGAGAGACCAGAGGGCAGCACAGGCGATTAAATGTTCCCATGTGAGAATAAGACATGTCATTTCCATTCACAATGTTTTTCCCTCAAGAGTACATACATAAAACCCAATAAACAATCTAGGATCCTCTATAGAGCTCAGGGCAGACAGTCCTGACAGACAAGTTACTGAGCAGGAAGTAGAAATTTCTTCCCTTCCTCCAAAAAGCAAATGTGGGCAATAAGACATATCTATGTTAATAGAGGCCTCAGTGGCTTTATCTCCTAAGGGTACCAGCTACTACTGTCACTGTGGTAAGAATGAAAGTAACATAGCAAAATAAAACCCAAACAAGAGGAATTTCACTAAGAGCATATCTTAGGTGGTTTTCAAGAATGAAATGAGCATCTGTATCATTGCTCTTCGCTGAAAGGTACTGACTTAGTGATTTTGTGTCAATAGGAAAAAAAAGATTAAACTGAGGTGAGTGTCAAGGTCATCCTGGAACAAAGCATGATGCAACAACAGACAATGAGCAAGCACACTTCTGTGCCTCTTATGTGCGTTCTCCTTCCTTTGGCTCTGAAAACTAGATATAGCTGCAAGCCCAGGGAGGAGGCTACAAGTGAATATCCAAAGGCCCACACTAATTTTTAAAAGCTTTGATTTTCTCTGATTCATCCTGAAAAAGAAGAAATTGCTACTGAAGTTAACAGAGCCCTGACCCAGCAAGAATCTCATAACCTAATGGCCTTCTGACAGCTTCCTCGTGTCCTGAGCTCCAAGGAGGCTGACTCTCTCCACTGAGGGAAGGCAGCCCCCACAAGCACATGGCTGATAACAGGCAAAGAATCAAAACAGCAAAGTGGCCCACAAAGTAATCCATCAGACAAGCACCTTCTTTCCAGTCAGTTGTGCTTTTGAAAAAATAAGTACCGAAAACCAAAGTTAGAAGATGTAGAAGGAGATAAAGTATTGAATCTGACGATTCTGTTGACTTAATGAAACACATAAAAATATTTCACCTGACTATCCAGAGGATCTCATATATATTTCTTTTTCTTTCTGCATAAACACTATGCCCACATTTCTGCCTCTTGACTCTCTTTTGCTCCCAGTAGAGTTTTTCCTGCTTTGATTAATCATATTTTGGTTTAGTTTCTCAGCAGGAATGACTCACATTCCCAGTGCTTGGAATAAATGCATCATACTGCTCCCTCAAGTGCTTGTTTTTCAGCAAGTTCCCAAGTACAAACCTGAAGTCAGCTTCAGAAGGTGAGAAGGATCTCTCTGTCGCCAGATCATTTAATGAGCAGATCTCTGGCTTCACTTCTGTCCAGGATCCCACTGCAATTGTGAAGGTGGAGGCTGGCATTGGCATGGTGACATAGTAATGCCAACTTGAGTAGTCTACAAAGAGAAAGAGAAAAACATAATGAGGCCAATGCATGGTCCTGGACTTTACTCTGTATTTTTTCTCTTTAGGCACTTGAAGAGCTTGTGTGGTAAGTTGAGATGAGCTAATTCTTGGAGGTGGGGCATCATTCTAGGTCTCAGCAATAGAGAGATGATAGATTCAGCATAGCCAAGAAGATTTGGATCTCTTCCATGGATCAGTTTGAAGCCCTTCAAGTGAGGCTATAAATAAAGGGTTGAGGCGGTCACTAATAGCTACAAACACATAAGGACAGAGGTTGTATGCTACTATGGAGTCAAGAACATATCTTATCCATATTGCCAGCACAGTACTTGGCATAGAAAAGAAGATGCTATGTTGAATGAATGAATAAATGACCATTTCTGAGCTGCCAAACTACTTTGTCTAAATTCAATTCAGGTCACTCTAAAATGGATATAGCAAAAAAGAAAAAGAAACACTAGGAAAGAAAGTATATGGGTTTTAGCACCAACCCTGAAACTACTTATTTATGGAAGTTCGGGTCTTGTCTCTCATCCTTGTTATCTGTTAATATATTGGGGTAGTCCCCTTTCCTCATCAAGCAGATGAAAAACAGAGCCTGAGAGGTTCAGGCGAGCCAAGGACTCCCAGCTAGTTTGTAACAGGGCTGGAATTTGTAGCTGGAGCTCCCTGCCACAGCCAAAAGTGTACCCCCTCCACTTAGTCCAAACCATAGAGAAGGTTCTTACCAAAGGAACAAATGATTGATAACCTATAACAATATGCTTCTTTTTTTCCTGTAAGATGAGGAAATGATTTTAATGTTATTGAAATCTCAATGTATCATTCAACCTGACTTAAAGTAATATTTTTTTCTGAGCATGTGCTACAAATTAGTGGTGTTATCTTTAGGGAATCTAGCATCACCTCACATTATGGAACATAACGCTTCACTCTTCATGTTCCCATAGTGGGAGCTACCACTAGAGCAACACTCCCAGCCTCTCTTTCGGCCCCTTGCTAACTCCTTTTGAGGAGTTAGTCTTTTCTTTCTTATTTTAAGTTGCTGAAGGTTAAACACTCATAGAATGGCCTGTTGTCGTCCAGTTTGGTCAATTGGTGGATAAAATCAAGTTCGGTTGAAGTATTAACAGGCCTACATTGACCAGCAGACTTTTAATGACATTTTTAAAAGTGCTTTTTCAGTAAAAATCAGTAATAAAAGTTGGATTTTGCTCTCCATGTACTTGGATTTTTAAAATCTAAACTAATCTGCTATTACTTTGCCAACNTTGGACTGTGAAGAAGGCTGAGCGCCGAAGAATTGATGCTTTTGAACTGTGGTGTTGGAGAAGACTCTTGAGAGTCCCTTGGACTGCAAGGCGATCCAACCAGTCCATTCTAAAGGAGATCAGCCCTGGGATTTCTTTGCAAGGAATGATGCTAAAGCTGAAACTCCAGGACTTTTGCCACCTCATGGGAAGTGTTGACTCATTGGAAAAGCCTCTGATGCTGGGAAGGAATGGGGACAGGAGGAGAAGGGGACGACAGAGGATGAGATGGCTGGATAGCATCACGGACTTGATGGACATTAGTCTGAGTGAATTCTGGGAGATGGTGATGGACAGGGAGGCCTGGCATGCTGTGATTCATGGGGTCGCAAAGAGTCAGACATGACTGAGCATCTGAACTGAACTGAAAGCATATTATGAGTCACGTTTAAGTAGAAACTCAGTTTTTGTCAGTGGTCAAATATATTGTCCACTTGAATTCTTGAGTTACATCACAAGTGAGTTTGTATAATGTTGGAATAGCTCTGTGTATACTGGAAACTGTAGAACTTGATTCATTTTTTAGCTAGCTAGCCATGTAGTCCCATATGCTTAGCATCTTCACTTTTCCTTCCTCTCTTGCTGACTATCTCCTTCATTCCTCCTCCTCTTCAATATACCTTGAGCTCTTGATCTATATTTGTTGTATACTATAATGTTTGAATTTTTATTGGGGTTTCTAGCACTTACCCCAAACAAGAGGAAGAATGTGAATTATTTAAACAGTGTCTCAATTGAGAATTTGCCTTTTATGGGGAAGATGCAGCAATTTTATTTTTTACTTTGATCCATGCATATCCTCACAGAGATTCCTGAAGGAGGGAAACAAGACATAGTATATTAGTGGTAGAGCAAGGGGGTGTGGCCTCTATTTTATATCATAGGGAAAATTATGATTGGATCATCCTTATTTATCATGGCATCTACCTCTCTTAGTAATTCCTCCACTTCAGCACCCATTTCCAAGTCATGCACATAGGAGATATTAATAAGTTAATAAGATCTAATTAAGATCTGATTCAGGGATTCTATTTCCTGTAGTCAGGGGGCACTTAATTGCTTGATAGTTAACAGTAGTTAATAATAGATTACCATTAATTATCTTTACAAATAATTGTCCTGGTGGGGTTTATTTATTTAGCTACCCCAATTGTTATATCTGCAAATCTCTAACCAATCAGGGCAATACTTGGCCCATTTAAACCATTCATATCCAACTGTTTTTTTCTGAAAAAAAAAAAAAAAAAGTTGCAGGATACCATTAAGGTGATATCCTAGTCTCGTGTTTGTATTCCTTCTTATCTCACCTTGTACATAGGAGGCATTCTGAAAATGCTTGTTGAATTACTAAGTTGAGTCACAGATCTAATAACTCTCAAATTATTCTCTTCCAAATTATTTTGGAGCTTTGATATAGTTACAGCCAAAAGTATAGAGAAGCTGTTTGGGTTTAGATGAGTAACCAAGCTTCCTTAGTTCACTTAAAGAGAGATCAGGCAAATCATCTGTGATTGAGAAATTTCCTCAGTCTCTCCTCTCTAGCCCACCTATATTAGGTGTTCCTGAGGCTCGCCAGGGGAGTTGAGGAGGTTTACTGCAAGCCACTATTCTTTGTTGTCTTAAGGCAAGTGGTGTAGGGAGGAAGGAGACTTAGGAGGTGGGGAAAAGTATTGAAAACCCAAAACATGACCCCTAAGTTTTGAGAGCTTTCATTAATATTGATGATTTAAAATCCTAGATAGAGCAATTAAAAATGCTACACAGTTACAGTTAGAACTGTATTCTGTGGTACTTCCTCAGTGGTACTGCCCAAAGAAGAGTCTGGGGCTGGGACTGTTCTCACAGATCCCTAGGAGAAGACCCAAAGGGTTATTCTTAACTGGCATTGAATACTTAGTATGTGAAAAGCTTTGTGGGGGATGCGAGATAAATTGCCACCTAGTTGCATCTTGCCACCACCTAGTTTTTAGTCTAATTAAGTTAAGAGAAATAAAGAACAATGCGAGGCAAATTATGTTAACTGTTATAATGGCACAAAGTGCTGAGAAGAGATGAATGATCTATAATAACTCAGTGAGTGAGATTTTCACAGGGTAGGGAATATATATTTACTTTTCCCAGATAGTTATTTTTAATGACAACTGGACTTAGTTCATAGTAACAACAGACTGCACTCTTTGAAGAAAAGGAGGAGAATTATTTATATCCCAAGTAAGGCTTGAGCAGGTTACTAGAATTCTGCTACAAACCTATACAGAAGAATTAAAAATTTAGGTTTATACTTATACATATTTGCAGGTTTTTAATTAAATTTTTGCTGTCCATATTCTCTTTATACCATAATTATATGTGAATGTGTGTGTGCTCAGTTGTGTCTGACTCTTTGTGACCTCATGCACTGTAGCCTGCCAAGCTCCTCTGTCCATGGAATTTTCCAGGCAAGAATACTGGAGTGGGTTGCCATTTCCTACTCCAGGGGATCTTCCTGACCCAGGGATTGAACCAGGGTCTTGTGTTTCCTGCATTGGCAGGCAGATTCTTTATCACTGTGCCACCTGGGATGATACTGAATGATGTATGAAAACCCTTTCTTTATACCCAGGTATGGTAGGATGTGGACTTCCCTGTTAGCTCAGCTGGTAAAGANAGGGTCTTGTGTTTCCTGCATTGGCAGGCAGATTCTTTATCACTGTGCCACCTGGGATGATACTGAATGATGTATGAAAACCCTTTCTTTATACCCAGGTATGGTAGGATGTGGACTTCCCTGTTAGCTCAGCTGGTAAAGAATCCACCTGCAATGCTGGAGATCCTGGTTCGATTCCTGGGTTGGGAAGATCCCCTGGAGAAGGGATAGGCTACCCACTTCAATATTCTTGGGCTTCCCTGGTGGCTTAGACTGTATAGAATTCGCCTGCAATGTGGGAGACCTGGGTTTGATCCCTGGGTTGAGAAGATCCCTTGGAGGAGGACATGGCAACCCACTCCAGTGTTCTTGCCTAGAGAATCCCCATGGACAGAGGAGCCTGACAGGCTACAGTCCATGGGGTCACAAAGAGCAGCACAGCATGGTAGGATGCAGTTTGTTGGGGAGAACTTTTCAGTTTCAGCACAACTGAGAGCTTAAGGCAGAGCTTATTGATGCTTTTGAACTGTGATGTTGGAGAAGACTCTTGAGAGTCCCTTAAACTGCAAGGAGGTCCAACCAGTCCATCCTAAAGGAGATCAGTCCTGGGCGTTCATTGGAAGGACTGATGCTAAAGCTGAAANTCCAACCAGTCCATCCTAAAGTAGATGAGTCCTGGGTGTTCATTAGAAGGACTGATGCTGAGGCTGAAACTCCAATACTTTGGCCACCTCATGTGGAGAGTTGACTCATTGGAAAAGACCCTGATGCTGGGAGGGATTGGGGGCAGGAGGAGAAGGGGACGACAGAGGATGAGATGGCTGGATGGCATCACCGACTCGATGCACAAGAGTTTGGGTGAACTCCGGGAGTCGGTGATGGACAGGGAGGCCTGGTGTGCTGCGCCTCATGGGGTCACAAAGAGTTGGACACAACTGAGCGACTGAACTGAACTGAACTGAATCTGAACTTTGGAAGATTGGAGGGGTCATTATTTATTACCCTCTGAAACTGAAAATTTACATAGAAAGAAGTACATTACAGAACTTCTCTGATAAAAATCAAAAATTTAAATAGGAAACAAAAACTTAAACTTAGGGCAAAATGAACATATCTCAAGTTTGAATAAACAAGATATGCTATCAAGTTTGGAAGTCAATAGAGGAGATACCTGAAGAAGGAATACAGAAGGGCATGCTGCTGGAAACCCTTTACAGAGGCAGCCATTCTCTCAAACTTGCTTGTAAGTTTGATACTGGTTCTGCAAAGAGTGGCTACTTTTGAGATCATTTTCTCCATAGCTGACTAAGAAGCTGAAGGTAGGCTCCTCTTTAAAGAGAACCAAATCCAGTGATGCTGGAGACAATGCATAGCTCGGATGATATGCATAGCTTCTCCTGGGCTTGAAGAAAAACCACAGCTGTAAAAAAGAATGGCCGCTGTGATCCCAGGCCAGTAAGAGGAAGGTAGAGACAATCCCGGCAGTTGTGACAAGAGCCTGACATGGATCCGACAAGTTGTGACATGGATCCGACACGACATGCTGTACTGAGGATACCTCCCTAATTTTCCTGCTTTCCCATAGCTGCCTCATTCTCTGCAANCAATCCCGGCAGTTGTGACAAGAGCCTGACATGGATCCGACAAGTTGTGACATGGATCCGACACGACATGCTGTACTGAGGATACCTCCCTAATTTTCCTGCTTTCCCATAGCTGCCTCATTCTCTGCAACCTGACGCCTCCCCGACAGTTGCTCCAGTGAAGAACTTCAATTTGGACTGGACAACACAATGGAGAGCTGGCATAAGTTGGGGGGTGGGGAGGAGGAGATATGAGAAGAGGAAAGAAGGTATGGGAAAAGAGTGAAATGTCCTAGATTTTGAATATCCTAGGTTTAAAAGAAATTTCGAATAACAGTCCTCTCTGGATCGCAGGGCTGTGGTCTGATCATTCTATCTCTGAAATCTATTTTGGAGTGTTGTTGAACATGGGCTGTTGAACCTTTCTTTCAAAAATGTCAGCTCCTTGGTGGGGGGAGAGGTTCAGTAAATAAACAGCATCAGTGAGGCTTGCAAGTAAAAATGGAAGATTGAATACATATCTGATAAAGAGTTAATATCCAAAATACATAAGGAACTCACAAACTCAATAGCAAAAAAACATATAATCCTTATTTTTAAAATGGGTAGTGGAACTAGGTTGCTTTCTCCTAAAATCCAACTAAAGGACAGTAAAAGGATTTTTTAAAAAGGCATAGACCAAAAAGAACAAGGAGAATAAAATAGGAGACAATTACCCTCAAAATACTGGAAGCCAGAATGCAGGTGGTAAAAGAGGAAAACGACATGGCAGCTCTGAATCCTAAGTCAGCTGGGAAAAAGACAAGATTCACCTCATTTTATCCCCCAGATCCTCCCAGAAGGCTGTGCGTAGAGGTGCTAAACTAAGCAGGATGGGTCGGATGACTCAGAAGGGCTCCGATCCCCGGGTGCCACCCCTGCTGCTCATGCCTGGGCTACCTGTCTCCCCATCCCAATACATACTAGCAAATAACTGGAGGTTTATCTTCCAGAGAATAAAAGAGAGAGGGTCTCTGAAGGTAGAATGGCATAGTTGAAGCAAATGAATGGGATTAAATAAACAAATGCATATCAGATGCTGAGACCACCAGCCTTAGGTGTGTGCTGTGCTTAGTAATTCAGTCACGTCTGACTCTCTGCAGCCCCATGGACTGTAGCCCACCAAGCTCCTCTGTCCATGGAATTTTCCAGGCAAGAATACTGGAGTGGGTTGCAATCTCCTACTCCAGGGGATCTTCCTGACTCAGGGATTGAACCTGTGTCTCTTGCATTTCCTGCCTTTGCAGGCAGATACTTTACCATTACCACCAGTCATTTCCCCTTATTTGACAACCAAGTTTTTACCTCCAGGCAGGAAAATGAAAAAAACCTGACAAGCCCAAGAGAGACAACCACGGATACTGAAATTGGAGGTTTCCTATGATTTGTCTATGATGAAACTTCAGATGACAAGGCCTTTGCATTCACCTAGTGCTCCAATTACATTTTAGTCCCTTACTCCCAAATGCCTACAGACAAATCAAGGACCTTCAAGCATCTTTAGAAAGCCCCTAATGCAAAACAGAGAGACAAAACCAAAAAGAAGCAAGCAACTTTGAGGACAGTGACCATGCTAAGAGAAAAAAAACACCACAAACAGATACATACTGAAAGTTCAGAGAATTTATTGCAGTAGAGAATTAAAAAAACACGAGAGAAGGAAAGAAAAACCCAATAATAGGAGTGAGATGGAATATGAAGCTGAAATCTCCCCAGAAATAAAAGAGACAACCTAATATCCAAGTAATAGAAGCTCCAGAAAAAGACATCAGAGAAAATAGAAGGAAGAAAACTGTTGGTTAAAAAATTTGAGAAAATTTCCCCAAATTTAAGGGACCATGAGTTTTCAGACTGAAAGGGCACACAATATCCAGAACGCCTGGTACAAGTCCACCTACATTATGATACATCATTATGAAATTTAGAACCCTGAGGATAAAGGCAAGATCTTACAAGCTTCCCAAAAGAGAGAGAAAACAAAAATCACTTACAATAGGGACATTTTCAGACACGTAACTTTTTTTTTTTTTTTAATTGCCTCCCACACATTCTGTTTTTTGCAATCTACTAGAGCATGTAAATTATGCTTCAGAAGGAGGTAGTAAACCAGTAAGAGGAACACAGATGATCCATCATAAGAGAGACACAAAGGGAACCTGTAGAATAATGGAGAAGGGCATTCCCAGGAACCAGCTGTGCACCCAGTAGAGTGTAACAAGCCCTGCAGGGCAGAGTATATGGCCCCAGGAGAGACTGCATCAGGAAGATGAAACTGAAAGAAAATCTGATGTATCTGAGCATCTGTAAAGATTTAAACAACTTTTTAAAGAATCTTGGGGTGGCAAATAACATAGAAAACCAAGCAAAAGAGAACAGATAATAAGGCTATTATTAATTCCGTGAAAAACTAGCATGTAATATAGAAATAATAATATAATCAAAGTTGCACTAACAAACATAGATATAACAATATGTGATGAATATTGATCTAATCAAAGTTATGATATTAATTATATTGTGAAGATAAAGTTTTGGGAAGGAAGCATGTTTTTGATGGAGTGGGTAGAGCCTGGGAAAGAGTACCAAATCCTTATCTGCCATGGTGTGAAAACCAATGCTGAACCATCAAGCATCTTACTGAATATTATGAACATAAGTATCAAATAATCAAATAAAAAGAAGATAACTTTTGAGTAAGAAAAATATGCTGGAAGTACTGAGGACTGCTATTTTGGGAAGGGAGTATAGTAAGCCCAACTGAACTATTTGACTCTTTAAATATGTGTATTAAAAAAAAATTTTTTTTAATAACATAGTTGGTCAATTAAAAGAAAATCTTATCAGAAAAAGAACAACATTTTTGGTTGTGAGATACTATTAAAATGATAAAATATAACTCAGAAGAGGCAATTTTGCAATAAGGAGTAGGCATTATTCTACTAAGAAATCCTTTAAGAATAACACATTGGTAATGATTTTTTGATATAAGACCAAAAGCAAAAAGAAATAGGAGTAACTACATCAAGCTAAAATTGTTCTACATAGCAAAAGAAATCATCAGCAGAATGAAAGGGAAATCTACTGAATGAGAGAAAGTATTTACAAACCACACATCTGATAAGGAGTTAATATCTAAAATATGCAAGGAATTCATGCAACACAATAGCAAGAAGGCATCTAAGCCTACTTTTAAAATGGGTAAAAGACCTAAATAGACATTTTTCCAAAGAAATAACTCAAATGGCCAAGAAGTAGACAAAAAGGTCCTCAGCATCACCAATCATCAGGTAAATGCAAATCAAAACCACAGTGAGGTATCACCTCACCTATTAGAATAACTGTTTCCAAAAAGCCAAAAGATAAGTGCTGGCAAAGATGGGGAGAGAAAGGAACCCTTGTGCAACTTTCAGGCGAATATAAAATGGTATGGCCACTATGGAAAACATTATGGAGGCTCCTAAAAATTTTTTTTTAAATAGAATTCCTCATGATCCAGCAATGTCACCTCTGGGCATATACCTGAAGGAAATGAAATCACTCTCTCAAAGATATCTGCACCCCACGTTCATTACAGAATTATTCAGAATAGCCAACAGCCAAGATAGGGAAACAACCTAAGCCCCAAATGGTAGGTACACGGATAGAGAAAATGTGATACACACACGCGCGCACACACACACACACACACACACACAGAATATTATTTATTCATAAAAAAATCCTGCCATTTGCAACAACATGGATATACCTTGATGGCATTATGCTAAGTGAAATAAGTCAGACAGGAAAAGACAAATACTGTATCTCACTTACATGTGGAATCTAACAGAAAAAAAAATTAATAGAAGTAGAAAGTAGATTGGTGGCTGCTAGTGGTGGTGGGCAGAAGACAGTTGGGAGGGCGAAAGGGCGAAGGTGCTCAAAGCGTGCAAGCCTCTAGTTATAAGTAAGTTCTGAGGATGTAGGTACAGCGTGGTGACCATCGTTAACAATATTGTACATCTGAAAATTGCTTAAGAGAGTAAATCTTAAAAGTCCTCACCACACGTACACACACTATATAACCATATGACCTTATTTAATCATCATTTCACAATATATACATATATCAAACCATCACATTGATCATCTTAAACTTACATAATGTTACATGTCAATTACATCTCAATGAAGCCTCGAGGGGCAAGAATGAAATACTATACACAATAGGCTTTCTCCCTACTTTCCACATGGAAATTTTCAACTGGTTTTTTGCTGTCCTTCTGGTTCCTGTACCGTCCATTTAGTACATGGACAAGATGAGACACGGAAATAGCAGAAACTGAAGCTGCTTTCAGAGAGAACACTGCTAATGGAGTGAGAGTATCTGTGAGACACCTGCAGAGGGTCATGGAGAATCCATCCAGACTGCCCAATCGCATCACGTCCCAGCATCTTCATGAGGATGTCTGTACCCTCTAGGTGATGTTGGGAGGGCACAGCAAGCCACAGAGGGGTATGGCAGATGGCTGGAATGAGATTAGCAGTTTAAAAAAGTCAGAAACCTTAAGATGACCTAGAGTTTGGGAGTGAGGTAGCAAAAGTGATAACAGGACCTGAGTCAAGTCCAGTGAAAGTGTTTTCGGTCTAGCATGGTCTCTCCACAGTTTTCTGGGAAGTTAAATAACAGAAAGAAAAGGACTCGAGGGGGAAATGTGTTGGAAACATCCCCCAAACCCATATTTTAAAGGTTCAAGATGACTGCCTCCTATACAGACCTCAAAACTTGTTATTATTATTATTTTTTTTAGATTCCTCTACTTAGTGGAGTTCATATGGAAGAATCTGTTTTACATTTCAGGCTTTTAGAGCAAAAATGTTTTCTAGGCTACCAAGCTACCGTCAAACAGGGGCAGATAACTAGTCTGGGCCACATAAGAACTGGCCAGGAACCCACTTCTCAAAAAGACCCTAGTTGGACTCTTCTCAGAAGCTTCCCAAAGGTCCAATCATGGGCTTCTTGCACAACCCTGAGGAAATCTGGAGCTGGTGCTGCGACAACAGAATGTCTCAGTAGGGTTCAGGGGGAGGCTCTCCCTAGCTCATTACTATGAGGGCAGGTCTAGGAGCCTCATTTGGTAGAAAACTCTCTCCTGGGTTGTCTGCTCATGGATTATTCCACTGAGTCCAGTCTTGCATGACGACCACCCACTGCCATGGGGAGGTAGCTGCTCGGGAAATACCTGACCTCACTTTCAAACCATACTGCAAAGAAAAAAAAAAAAAACAAGGGGAATACTGCTCCAGAAAGCAGAGCATGCATTCCAAAGACAAAGAGAAATAATTTCTGGATTATCTATTGTTTGGGATAAGCCTACCTTGGAAAGAGAATTGGCAAGAGTTTATTTCTCTTAAAAATGTCCACAGACTGAGTTCTAGCTCTGGAATCTGATTGCAAAGTTTCAATTCTCTGATCCACACCAGTTTGGGCACATTGCTTAATCTCTCCATGCGTCAGTTTCCTCATCTGTAACAAAGGAATAATCATAGTCTGTACCTCACGGCATTACGTGAGGATTAAGTTAGGTAACACGTACAGAAATCTCTAGGCATAGTAACTAGTGCATAGTAAGTGCTGAAAAAATGTTAACTGCTGTCGTCTTTACAGCTGCCTCCCCCTGTTGCTTGGGCTGACTTTCTGGCGGCAGAGACTAAGAATGTCGAAGGTATGGCTGCCACATGTGCACTGAAGCCTGTGGCCTGATGAGGCCCACAGACGGGGTTTAAGGTTGAATGGCATTAAAACACTGCACACAAAGCGATCCATTTAAAGGAGAATGACAGCCCAAAGGGGGCATCCTGTATGACTTCATATAGAATGGGCCATTTGGAGACTATTTAAATGGTGTTTACTTGAAATGAGCCATCCTCGATGAAATAGACAGTGAATGCCTTCATTTTCCTTTTTTGATTCAATCCACTTGCCCTAGATTCCCTCACTACACCAGCAGCAAAACAAAGAGAACATGCTGTACTTGAATTCACCCAGAGTTTTTCCTCTGCAGAGGCCAGAAGCCCATCACACCACTGGATGATTTCACGGCCAGGACGGGATTCATTAGTAAGACGCCCAGGGAGGGGACCCATAGGAAGGAGCCCAGAGGAAGTGGTGCACGCTAACTGTGCAGGCTTGAGCAGCCACCCAGCACACCTCCCTCCTGGGCCTCCTCGAAAAGTTCTTGCAAGCCGCTATGCCATCTAAAATCCTTATCCTTTAATTGTCTCACTAGTAAGCCAGATATATCAGATACTGTTCTTAGAATTGTGCTAGCAGCAGCTACAAGATACAAGTAAACATTTTCATCTTCAATTCAGGACTGAAATTTTCTTTACAGATGAGTTTCTTATGATAAGAATTTGAGATGGGTAGTTTTTCAAATTGTAAGCTTTGAAAATTATACTTATAACTGGAAATTACCTCAATTATTTCCTTCATATACTATTCTAAAAAACTGTCCTGTGAATGGTTTTGAAGATTCTTTTAGGGTAAGAAAAGTGGGGAGGAAAAAAGGAAGAACATGATGGAGTATTTCGTTCACAGGAGAGAGAACTTTTTAACGCTAAACCTGTGAAATACTTTGCTAATTATTTGAAGAAATTGTCCTTACAAAAAAGAAAAAGAAATTTTCAGGAAAAAAATCAAGATACTGTAGTTATTTCTACACATCAATCATGCCTACTAATAGCTGTCTCTTATACACATCTAGATGTGTATAAGAGACAGCCTTTGCATTCACCTAGTGCTCCAATTACATTTTAGTCCCTTACTCCCAAATGCCTACANAGATACTGTAGTTATTTCTACACATCAATCATGCCTACTAATAGTAAAATGAATACAAAGTCTATGGAACATCAGTGTACTATTCTTAGGAGTCCTGGATATACTCACTCAACACACACCAAAGCCACAGCCACACCACACACAAACGTTCTGCTTCCACAGAGGCAAAGGCTGATGATTTATGTTTGCAGAGTTATGCATTCACCAAATTACTTGTTCTTAAAGCGCTGTCGTTTCACTGAAAATTAAAACAGGCACTTAAATTCTCCCTATTAAAAGCTTTTCCTTTATGTTTTAAACTTTTCCACTTTAAGTTAGACAAACAGCATGAAGCATTTGGAAACATCAAAGCGATACATGCTTTTATTTACATATCAAATTTCTTTACTCAATTCTTCTGTAGCGCCTGCTTCTTTCCTACCTCAAGCTTGTTTCTTTCTCTACCCACTATTCTTAATTTCAGAACTTCCTGCCGGAACTACTCCATGCGTCGTTTCTTTATATTACAAATTTAAAATGCTTGATGGTATGTACAGGAACACATAATATACGAGTGTGAACTAATAAGTATAGACAGATACACTATATGTAAAGTTTCTATTACATATTTTTATATATTTACTATAATAAATACAATAGATACATAACAAAGTAGGTAAAGCTCCCAGTTTGGGTTGCGCTTCCTCTTTTGGCTTCTTTCTCTGGAGGCTTTCGGCAAACCCCAGCTTTTTTTCCTTTCACTACTTTTGAGATGCTGAGTCTACACGTTCTGGTTTTATGAGCTAGTGCCACCCTCCTGAATACCCATGGCGTGACTGTCTTTCGTTAGTTCTTTTCCGCTGTTGCTCAAGGGCGGGAACTGGCACCAGAACAAAGGAGACAGTAAGACGCCCTGGGCTGGTATGCAACCAGCACTGCCTGACCAGGGCCACATGCCAGATCATGCCACCCGCTTCTCAGGCACTGATGCCACCCGGCAAGGCTTCAGGTTTCCTTTCCTGGCAACATGGTACCGCCTATGGCACAGGAGACCCAGGAGAGAGTGACCTTCACGGTCATTCCCGTGAACCAGGTAGAAGAGCGCCACCTACTGAACCCAGAACGCAAGCACCGCCACTGGTTCTGAGGTTTTCCCTCGTGGCTAATGGATTATGCCAAGTCTCACCCGCACGCTGACCTCTGTGGATAACCTAGTTCTCCTTAAACTTAAATACAAGGTGGATGGGCAAACTGGTCACCAAATCATTCTGTGCCAGAGGGTCACGAGTGTGCTTTAGTACTTTACTCACATGAGAAAATTCATGAAAGTCAAGCCTAAGACAAAAATTCATAGCAACAAGACACAGGCCTGCTGGAATCATGATTATCCAAAAGAAATCACGATGACTTCCCTGTCTGTCAAATATGGTAAGTGCAATACTAGGAGGGCAAGCAAGAACTAGTCAAAAAGCAAGTCACAAAAGAACGAACTGACGTTTAGAAAGTGCAGGGCGTTATGTGGGACCTAATGGGGGATGTGACAGAGCAGAACACAGTCCTCGGTCAGCAGCAGCTTTCGAAAGAGAAAAGATGTGTTCACTCTGTACTCCGAGCCCTTGAAACACACGTATGCATGCTAGCCCAGAATAAAGTTTCCTCAGGTCGAGAAACAAGGAGCTCTCTCTACTTTGCATTCTTTCTTTGTGAAAACACTTAAGCATAACCATTTCTAAATGTCTTTTAATTCACCATTTCCTCATACGTAATTCTTCGTCTCATACTGTGGGAGCAGTCTAAATAGCAGTATTGCTCATTTTGAGCCATCAAAAGGAAAGAAAAGTTGGTTTTCAATGGCACACGGCGGGGTCTGGACCCTGAAATCTTGGCTTTCCCCTGGAATTTCCCACACAAAATCAAGAGAGAATGTCAGGGAGCTGGTCTATCGGGCACACCAAAGAGCAGCATTTTGCCCAGGATGAAGTAATGTCTACAAGTCTCCTACTTTTGCACAGAAAAATGAAATCAGATCTTAAGCGAGGGTACATATAGTTTTTTTTTTTTTTTTTTAAATCTTTCAATTGTTCATATGCTTTTTCTCCTACAATTGGAAGAAATTTCAGTTAGTCAGTCTTATTCATTTATTTGTGGCTTCCCATGAAAAATATAACTGGAGTTTTTTTTTTAATTTCCAAGGAAGTAGACTCTGCAAAAATAAAACAAAATTAAATTAACAACAACAAAATTACCAAGCAGGAGGAAATTAGAATGTACTACACCAATTTTTTTTTTTTGGTTTCCTTTTAAATACTAAACCTGGGGAAAAGTTNCCAAGGAAGTAGACTCTGCAAAAATAAAACAAAATTAAATTAACAACAACAAAATTACCAAGCAGGAGGAAATTAGAATGTACTACACCATTTTTTTTTTTTTGGTTTCCTTTTAAATACTAAACCTGGGGAAAAGTTATAAACTTCAATCAGAAGCAAAACCAAAGGAATGACCCTGAAATCATTTTTGTTACTATCAATAGTGATTTTGAATGCTTCTTCCATGAACCTATTACATCTGTCTGATTTCAGAGAACATATTTATTCAACAAATAGGTACTGAGTACCTGTTATATACAAAACACTGTACTGGGCATTGTGTCTCTGAGCTTAATTGTTTAGCTACATTTTGCCAGGGAATGCAGGCTGACAATAATACACAGGTTAACATTTCTGTCTGCCCAAATGAGATTATGCTGAGCGAGTTATATAACAAAGGAGCCAAACGAGTCAAACTGAATCTATGGTTTTGACTCAGCCTTGTTGAGAAAAAGGATAGTGACGTCTCAGCTACTAAAATTCTTACGACAGTCATCACACTACCATCTAAACCATTAGCCTTCTTCTTCAAAATAGTCAGGAGGAATGATTTCCCCCATGTAGTAAGAACGCAGAGGTCCCTCATCTGACTTCCGTCCCCTGCCCAAGGGTTGTTATCATTTTGGGCGCTGCTATCTGCCTCATTACACTGTGTAGCTCCCAGGTGCTTTGCTTCTTTCGAGAAATCAGCTGATGCCTGGCAAATGTACTAATCAGGTTGATGTGTTGCTGTGATGGAAACTGTGACTTGCGGGTTGGGTTTTGCTGCTCATGTTTTCAAGGATAGCTCATTGTTTTAAAGGGCATTGCACACAACAGAGTGGAGGTCCTATGAGACCAATCCACCAATCTAGAAAACATGACTTGGAAAGGAGTAATAGCATCTTGTGTCCACATATCCTTTTTCTCCAAGGAGTACAGGCACATTTGGAGATATTATTCCATCCTCAGAATAGCCATTTGGGGCAGAGGGTGTTGTGACTGCACTTGCCTGGTTGTCCTCTGATAAACCCCAGCTGCTGGGCTGCGCGAGGCATGCAGTATGATGCAGAAAGTTCTTTCTCCTGGTCTAGCTAAATCCTCCCTCAGTGTGAACTGGAAAAGTCTACTTTGGGGTATCACATAAGGTGTAAGTTGTATATAAGCAAAACCCAATTAGCATCTACTTTATTATAACCATGCCCTGATTAGTAATTCTGAAAAAAAAAAAAAAAAGATATCCACAGATATATTCTTGGTGGTATTTAACATTTTCATAGAAAATACTATAAGTCAACTCTTGTTTTAATTTTTGATGATAACCTTCAAATAGACATAGAAAGGGTCAGAAGCCATTTTTTTTCTGTAAAGGGCTAGTTAGTAAATTTTTAGGCTGTGTAGGCCNGGTCCAAGGCAGAGTGCAGGGCCGCTCGAGGCAGCTCCTCGCCAGGATGGGGTGATGTCCCCAGGGCTCGGTGCATACCTCAGTGACATCTCTCTGTCCCTGCTGGGAAGAAGCAGGAATGGTCACGTTTACCACGTCGCCTGGAGACTGCTGGGGGCTTGTGCTTCCTGTCCCTGCAGGCCGGGGCTCTGTTAGAGCTTCCACCGGGGACGCAGTGAGAGTTTCACTGACCTCCAAGCCACAGAGGATGCCAGGCACTTTGGCCTCTTGTGCCAAGAGACCTGCAGAGAGAAGGGGCATCATTATTCTAGCAGGGTGGATGGAGCCTCATTAGCAGGAACAAGAATTGCCGCTCCTCGGTGGAGAGGAGAAGTCTGGCTGGCACTCAGGGGACCTCACCGGAGGTCCCACGGGGCATGCCTTGGCACCCCTTTGCCCAATGTTGATGGTAAAGTGCAGAGGTGCAGCCGCCACAGTCGAGCAGACGTGGTGACCCGGGGCTCAGATATTCTGGGGATGATGGTCCGGCTGAGCCCCCAGGCGCTGAGCAGACGTGCTCAGCGAGAGGACGCGGGGCGCCTAGAACTGGGAGCCGAGAAAGGAGGTGATGAGTGGCGCTGCCGCTTGAAGGCCCGCAGCAGCGGCGGCGGGGCGGTTGTTTGTCCAGGAACCGTCCTCTTGTGACNGCTTCATGTTTCTTTCATGATAGAGGACAATATTATTTTATTGATTTTTATCTAGTCTTTTTATGATATAAGATATATCAACAAGGTAAGCATACTGCGTTTTCCAAACTGAAAATCAATATGGCAAAAATGGGCATATTTCTTGGTTTGTTGTGGTCAGTTACATTGAGTTGAAAAATTTAAGACTTGTTGTTTACCATATTTTATTCCTACACCTGGAGAAAAATCATTATAAAGATTTTTCTTTTTATTCTCATAGGAAAATAAAGTATTATGTCTTTTACTTCACTGAGAACAAAAATACTGATAATGTAGATAGGGTATATAAAATTCAAAAATGGTAACAAAGTAGAAAGCTTTCTACTTTGATTATTGTTCTTACAAATATTTAATTCAGTGGTCATTGTACTTCAGAGTCAAAGTTTTAGAATCAACACTAAAACTAATAATCTGGAAAGCTTAAGAACAAGAAGAAAGCAATGATGTCAGATTTTTCCCAGCATAGCACAGCCAGATATCTGTAACTGCTCCAGTTCTTTAAATGAATATTTCCATTAAAATTTTTTTTTCAGTAGAGCAATTTAATTCTGATTCACATAGTACAAATTTCTTACTAGAGTGACTTGATGTAACAGGACAAAGAAATATGAAATGCTCTAAGTTTGAGATGCTATTATTATCTATTTCATACCAAAATTTCTAGCTCTTTCAATCAATGCAATTTGTCAATCAAGCACAGCATTTTGGGAGGAACATTTAATGCAGTCTTCTAAAAGTGCATTAGCACATTTGAAAGTTACTTTTACTACAAAAAGTTACCAGCAATGTAAATGCAGTGCCACTTTAATATACATTTAATAATAATACATTTGAGTGCATTTAGTGGTGCATTATCTAGAAACTTCAGCATTAATGATTAATAGGGAAATACTTTCTGACATTTAATTGCCAAAGATATTTGAATCTCTTTACACTCTTAATCTACTATTAGATTATTGTTCTGAGCAGTGACAACAAAAATGTATACTATGTGATGCAATGTAAAACACACCAGATATAGCTCAGACAGATACTTCCAAGAAGAAAAATGCAATCAGTAATAGGCAGAAAACATTACAGTATTTTCTGGGGGTAAAGAGTGTGAATGAGCTTGTCATTCACTGCCTTACAAACAACTAGGATTTTTTGACTCCTGATAGAATTGTTTCCAGAAAGTGTATTTTGGCATTAAATTCATTTCTTGTCAGATAACTGCCATTTCTCAGAAGTTACTATTTGATGCCATTTCCTTTTTCCNTGCGGTGTGTCCCTCAGTCTCACCCTCTTGGTCACACTGCCAACAAGCCCAGCAACACACCCCCGAGGAGGAGACTCCCGGGCAAGCAAGGTCCCTCCTGTGCAGGTCAACACTGGCTCCGCTGGCGTGGCTCTTCTGGGCAGTTGTGACGTTTACACATGTGTATATCTGTTCTCACTGAAGTTTTACACAAGGAGTGGTGGTGGGCGTGGCTGCCAGCTGCGGCCTCCATCCTGCACGGTGCCTTGGGGATTGGCTAGTTCCCTCTGCTGCCCGTCTGGCACTGTCCCCACGGCAGCAGCCCTTTGGGGTGGTTATGAACCCTCCAACCCCACCCAGTGGCTGGGGAGATGGCGGCCTGGAGTGGCCTGTCTCCTGCAGGACTGGGTCTCCTCCAGTCGTTTCTTAAGGAAGAGTTTCATGGTCTGGAGTCCAGGTTCTGGGCTCCTGAGCTGCCTCACACCGGAAGTGATCCCTAAGCAGAGGCCCACAGCTCTTCTCCCCTTGACCTCGAGCAGGACCAGCGGGGAGAGTAGGAAGGGCCAGGGAGCTGCAGCTGCCCTGGACTCTGGGCCCCATGCCCGCGCATCCCCCTCCCTGTTTCTCCAGGTGCCACAGTGCTGGCCGCCCTGGAAGGGGCCTGGTATCCCCAGCCTGGTGGAGGGTATGGCAGCACTTCCTGGGCCCTGGTTTCCTACGTCAGACCTTCTGGCTTGGTCCCCTGTCTGCAGCTGACCCCACAGGTCTGCCGGTCCTGGTCCAGCCCTCCTGCCCCATCTGTCCACTGCCGGCTGTCCTCCAGAGCTGGTTCAGCAAGTCCTAATGCCTGACCTGACTCTCACCCACCCGCTTCTACGCCCTGGGCCACCTAGACCCACACCATTTCCCCGGCAGGAAGTGTTATCAGCCCCTGTGCCTCGGACTCACTTTGTCTCTCTATCTGCAAAGAGGAGGTACCAGGACAGTCATGGTGGTGGCCGGGGTGCATCCCCCACTGCTGGCCTCCGTGCTCTCCTGGAGTCTCTCCCAGTTCCTCCGTCCTTCCAGCTTGGATGCTGATGCAGGTCTGACATGACCTCTGAGCCTCCTCCTGCCATCCCTGCTGGCCCCTGGGGTCACCCACCCATGCCACCCTGTGTGTGGGTCCCACCAGCCAGGTGGTATGGTGCTCAGGCCTCATATTCATCCTGGGGCCCCCTGCAGATGGGCTGAAAGACCCCTCGGAGGGTAATGATGAGAACCTCAAGGGCATGTGCAGAGCTGCAGCCCCCACCCACTTCACAGGCAGGAAATCAGGGCTGGGGGTGGGAGCAGAGGATGGGGCCTCACTGTCCATGTCTCCCACCTGGTGGGGGGCGCACGCAGGCCAGACGCAGTGTTGTGTCATGGCACCGCGTGCATGCCTGGGGTCTCTAGAGTCCAGCCCCCAGCAAGGGACCCCATCTCCCTGCAGGCCATGCTGTGGGGTCCAACTCTGCACGCTGTGTCCAGGTGTCTGTGCCCTCCGCACCACCTCCCTTCCTGGCCAGGCACCAGCGAGACCAGGGCTCCATCTCTCCCCCCAGGCCTTACTTGCCTCACCTGCAGGACAGGGGTGGATGTGCTGGGGTCTCTGAAGGGTTAAGCATGTGGGGAGGAGTTGCAGGGGCCTTTCCTGCCGGCACAGCCCTGTGGGCACAGCCCTCCCCCACCCCATTGTTCCTGCTCAGGAAAAGGCATATCTCCCCCATGAGATCACCAGCCACCAGCAGCTCTCATGAAGAGGTGGGAGCTGCCTGGGCAGAGCAGCCTTTCCCCCTTCTCAGGATGTCCCCACCACCTCCCCAGCTGACCATCTTCCTTCTCTGTGGGAGCTGGGGCAGACCCAAACCTCTTGAGTCTTAGTTGGCCTTCAAGACCAAAAGCAGTACCTCCACCTCCAGGCAGCCTGCTCAGATGCCCTGAGTCTCCTGGTCCTGCAGAGTCACAGTGAGACCATGTCCTTGGCATTTAGACCAGTGACTTCCAGGGCGGATATGCAGCCAGGTGTCTGAATCCAAGTCCCCGTCTCCAATCTGAATGCCCTTCCCCCCAGGCACCTGATTCTTCCTTTGAACAAGGGAGCATGCAAGAGCCAGCTTGGCTTCCCTGGAGAGGCCAGTTTACTTCTAGTCCCTTTGTCCAGGCCGGCCCTCTGTCACTCTTGCTCTGCTAGCCTCTCGCCCCAGGCCCTGATAACGGGAAGGGGAGGTGGTCTGGGAATGTGACCTCAGCCTCTCTCATCCTGGCCCAGGGCTGTCCTGCTGGGGCTGGAAGCCAGTGGGCCCACAACCCCTGGGCTACGTTCCCAGCTCATATCCCCTGGGTCGAGTCCAGGGCTTGTCCAGGCACCAACTGCCTGTAGTGCCAGTTTCCTGGTGGAGGGACCATCTCTCAGCCTGTCTCTGTGGGGCCAGCAGCTGGGTGTACTCCTGGACACCCCAGGGTCTCTGTTTCCTCATCTGTGTTGGCAGTGCATGCATGCATGTTAAGTCACTTCAGTTGTGTCTGACTCTTTGCGACCCTATGAAATGGCCAGGCACCTCTGTCCATGGGATTCTCCAGGCAAGAATACTGGAGTGGGTTGCCATGCCCTCCTCCAGGGAATCTTTCTGATCAGGGATGGAACCTACATCTCTTACATCTCCTGCATTGGCAGGAGGGTTCTTCACCACTAGTACCACCTGGGACACTCTCTTTCTCTAGCTCTCTGCCATATCCCCGTGGAGACAGGACTCCTGCTGGGCTGACAGCTCTTCGTCTAATGAATGAATGACTGAGAGGTCCTTGTCCCCCACATCCAGGGCAGGCCCTGTGTGGACTCTGGTGCCTGGCAACCATCTCAGGGTAGGGCAGTGCCTGGCAGCACCCACATGGGGTGACCATGTCCGTCCTGTCTTCCCACGCCCTCCCTTCTGACCCTTCATCTCTGATTTCCTGCTTTTGGCAGAAGGAGTTTCTAGATTCTTTTCCTTCTGCTTGGGCTGAGGAAGGGGCAGAGGCCCAGCCCCACATGCCTTGTGGCCCCACTGGTGGCAGAGGAGGGGGCTCAGGAGGCCCCTGCCCTTCTGTTTCTGGTCTGAGATCCTTCACTGATTTCTGGGACTATTTATTCTTTTATTTTGGTAAAATACACATAAAATGAAATTCACCATCCTAACTATTTAACTGATTTAGTTACTTGACCGCACCGTGCAGCATGCACGATCTTAGTTCCCCAAGCAGGGATGGAACCCCTGCGCCCTGCATTGGGAGTGCAGAGTCTTGACCACTGGACCACCAGGGAAGTCCTCTCCTTAACCATTTTCAAGTGGATGGTTCGATGACATGAATGACATTCTCAGCATTGTGCAGCCAGCACCACCACCTCCAGAACCTTGCGTCTTCCAGGCTGCACCCCGCATCGTGAAATGCTGACTCTGTCTCTCCCCACACCATTCCTCCAGCTCAGGGTCGGCGTCAGAGACAGGAGGTCCCCAGGGCTGCACTGAGTTAGCCTCCCTATCACTGGCCTGTGCACACTGTCAAAGGGGCTTGAATGCTTGTCCCGCTGTTGTCCCTGGTGGATCAGAACAGGAACTCCTCAGTACAGAGACTGTCTCTTATACACATCTTGACCGCACCGTGCAGCATGCACGATCTTAGTTCCCCAAGCAGGGATGGAACCCCTGCGCCCTGCATTGGGAGTGCAGAGTCTTGACCACTGGACCACCAGGGAAGTCCTCTCCTTAACCATTTTCAAGTGGATGGTTCGATGACATGAATGACATTCTCAGCATTGTGCAGCCAGCACCACCACCTCCAGAACCTTGCGTCTTCCAGGCTGCACCCCGCATCGTGAAATGCTGACTCTGTCTCTCCCCACACCATTCCTCCAGCTCAGGGTCGGCGTCAGAGACAGGAGGTCCCCAGGGCTGCACTGAGTTAGCCTCCCTATCACTGGCCTGTGCACACTGTCAAAGGGGCTTGAATGCTTGTCCCGCTGTTGTCCCTGGTGGATCAGAACAGGAACTCCTCAGTACAGAGACCAGCAGGATGCACCCTTAGGAGGAAATTTACCTGGTCAGATGGGTAGACATCACCTGGCTGGTGCTGTGGGTGCAGGGGGCAGAGCCCAGAGGGTAAAAGTGCGGCCCTGGAAAACAGAACGGAATGTTAGAAGCCTTTGCCATAAATGCTCTTCCCTGGTCTTCTCGGGCCAAATCAGATTGATTTTTTGTTTGTTTTTTATGCAAATGTGTGATTGTGAGCAGCTTTAGACTTTGACTGAGCTGGTCGCTATGGCTAGTGTACCTCATGGAAGGAGGGAGCTTCATATCAGGTGCTCCATGGAATGGGAGAGCTTGGTGGTGTCCAGAAAGGAAGACTGCTGATTAGAGTTCAGGGCAGCAGCTCTTCCCGTATGGTTCTCCAGGTTACCTGTTGCTGAGGTGGTTGGAGGGTTTGGGGGCTGAACACCCCACCTGGCCCTGCTGACTGCTCTGGGGAGATGGTGTGGCCAGGTTCAGGTCAGCTTGTCTTGGCCCAGGACGTCCAGAGGGCTGTTAAGCGGAGGTCCAGCTGTTGCTGGGTTCATGGCCCCCACCTGGGAGCCTGAGTGGATAAGAGTGGAAGTGGGATAGCACCCACTCTGGGAGGCCAGTCTGAGGGTGGGGGGTTTACCCTTGTGCCACTCTGCTCAACCTCAATGNACACTGTTTCCACTGTTTCCCCATCTATTTCCCATGAAGTGATGGGACCAGATGCCATGATCTACGTTTTATGAACGTTGAGACTTAAGCCAACTTTTTCACTTTCCTCTTTCACTTTATTACTTTTACTTTTTGTAAATTTTAAAGTTTCTATAATAAATGGTGGAAGAAGATACCATATTTAGATGAAGAAATATTACAATCACGAAAACTTAACCTGGCATCAACAAGCTCCAGATCTCAACTGAAAGTGTCAATTACTACAACAAGTAGGAAATTCACAAAGAAAACCTTGATGATGCATTAATACCTGCCTTCCATCTTTCTTACACACCTTTGACTCAAAACTTCATGGCCCAATAGAGTAAGAACAGAGCAATACCAGGACGAGTCCAGTGGGCAGCCAACAGGAGAACTATTGCTCAGCATTATGAATAACTCTGCACAGACTCCATGACCAAAACACAGACAACTCAACTGTAATGGTGTTTCCATGACACGCTTGCCTGTCCAGAAAGTCCTCAACCAAGACCACCCACTTATGGTCCACAAACCATTAGGTGAACAATCCTCCTCAGCATCCCAGTCGTGATCGACTCTTTGCAACCCCACGGGCTGTAGCCTAACCAGGTTCCTCCGTCCATGGGATTTTCCAGGCAAGAATACTGGAGTGGGTTGCCATTTCCTTCTCGAGGAGATCTTCCCGACCCAGGGATTGAACCCAGGTCTCCCGCATTGTAGGCAGATGCTTTACTGTCTGAGCCACCAGGGAAGGGAACTGCCTTAATAATCTAAGAATTGGTAACTCTGGCATGAAGGGCTCCACATGCCATGCACAGGCTCCCAAGTGCCCTTCCCCATCCCCTGGTGTTTTCTCTGGCAGGATGTTTTATATCATGTTCAGTCCAACCCAGCTAATAAAGGAGCTCTTTTAAAGCTGAGAAAAACCCTGTGTAT
Organism: Neotragus pygmaeus; assembly: GCA_006410875.1. Classification (NCBI taxonomy): domain Eukaryota; kingdom Metazoa; phylum Chordata; class Mammalia; order Artiodactyla; family Bovidae; genus Neotragus; species Neotragus pygmaeus. Next base: position 649,997 of record SJYV01011131.1, on the reverse strand, counting down.
TGGGTTCCTGGGTCCAACATGTGTGCAATACATAAAGAAGCACAGAACACATGTACAGTACCTTCCCGAAGCTGTGTTGGCTTTGCAGAATTCTCCCCGCTCATTAAAACAACAAAGGATGCAGCTGCTCGAACTGTAGCCTGCCATGTTGACATGGCAACGGGTGGCTCCTGGCATGGAAAAAGGGCCCTGTTGTTTATGGCAGATCCCACAGTATAAACACATGGCCTGCAGAAGAAAGACAAAGAAACAAAGGCGGAGAATCTTTAAAATGAGTTGTCACTTCCCTTACCACCATGGCAGCAAATGTTAAGTTGAGCTTTCAAAGAGAAAATATCTGAGACTTTGTAGTTGATTGGTTTCAAAGCATCTTGAACTGACATCTGCCAAGGGCTATGTGAATAGCTGAGTGGTTATTTCTCCCAAATGAATTACTTAAATATGTAAAGAGGTTTTTTTTTTTCTAAGGGGAAAAATATTTTTTGGATAAAGTTTTAAATACTAGTCTGCCAAGTTAAAATTTACATTACCTTGCCCTTCCCCTTAGGCCCTTAGGCCTTCAAAACAAAACAGTTTTAGAGACATTCTTACAAAACTTTTGGAAAATATTCTGGAAAAGAAAATATGTTTAGTGATAGTGAGATGTTAATACTTGGAAAAACAAGCTGGTGGTCTCAAATGCAGTGCTGGCGGGCAGATATCCCCAATCTTGGAAACCACCATCTCAAATGGAACCCTTGTGGGAATCCTTGTGCGGAGGCCAAGAACAGGGGTTGGCATATAAACAGGACTGTAGGTCACAACAACCAGGCTTGTGATGGGAAGGCCAAGAGCAGAGTTGTTACCAAAGCGAGTATAAGAAACCAATGGCATGACATTGGGGCCCACTCTGCTACAATTAAAAAAATACAAACCTACACACACCAAAATAATCCCTTCCATGATAAGTCACAAACAGAAATAGAAAAAAAAATCTCTGAGATCAAAGAAATCTATTCTTTTAACACCTCTGAGTAGAAGGCATGGACTGACCCTTGGGAAGATGTCTTAGCAAAATGTTTCCACTTTTTGTTTTTCAAGAGTTATGGCAAATATGATATAGTTTTAATCAGCTTGATTTATGGAGTAAATGACAAAAGTGGAGTGCTACCTCTCTTGCATAAACTGGTTTTTCTTTTTAGAATAGTTAACACTATTATGACTGAAGATTTATTGTATTCTTACAGTGAGTAAGAACACACAGAATGATGACCCCACTCCAGCAGTCAGGGTCCAGAAAGGAAAACACACACCAGTGTAGGTCTTAATAAACAGAGGTAATTTAATTTAGGGGATTGGTCCTAGAAGTAATAGAAGTACCGAGAAGCCAAACAGCAGACAGTGATGCAACCCAGAGATTAGCCACAGTGGTAAGGAGCTATGACTCCATGGGTTGGAGGAGCTGCTGTTACTGAGTGCTCTGAGCTCACAGCAATAGGAGTCATTTGACAGAAGCCAGAATCACAGTGGAGAATGTCCAACAGGCTCAAGGACCAGGGAGACTCAGGCATTGCTGCTGCTGCTGCTGCTAAGTCGCTTCAGTCTTCTTTCCGACCCAGGGATCAAACCCAGGTCTCCTGCTTTGCAGGCAGATTCTTTACCATCTAAGCCACCAGAGAAGCCCAGGACATTGTTTATTGCTTGCTAACTCCTGCTCTCAAGTGTTCCATCAATGCCCTGCATTGGCCGAACCTGACAGGAAGTCAGAAGACAAGGGAGCCTTGGGAATGAGGTTCGTTGTCATCGGGAGAAGATAATAAGAGCAGAAAATGGACCTTAGAGCAAACAGGTAGTCTACCTTCTAGAAGTGTATATGCCATGATTCACTTTAGTTCAGTTCAGTCGCTCAGTCATGTCCGACTCTCTGCCACCCCATGAATCACAGCACGCCAGGCCTCCCTGTCCATCACCAACTCCCGGAGTTCACTCAGACTCACGTCCATCAAGTCCATGATGCCATCCAGCCATCTCATCCTTGGTCGTCCCCTTCTCCTCCTGCCCCCAATCCCTCCCAGCATCAGAGTCTTTTCCAATGACTCAACTCTTCGCATGAGGTGGCCAAAGTACTGGAGTTTCAGCTTTATCATCATTCCCTCCAAAGAAATCCCAGGGCTGATCTTCAGAATGGACTGGTTGGATCTCCTTGCAGTCCAAGTGACTCAAGAGTCTTCTCCAATGCCACAGTTCAAAAGCATCAATTCTTTGGCGNTTCAAGAACTCTTTTTTTGTTTTTTTAGTAATCATGTACAGATATGAGAGTTGGACCATAAACAAGGCTGAGCACTGAAGAACTGATGCTTTCAAACCATGGTGCTGGAGAAGACTCTTGAGAGTCCCTTGGACAGCAAGGAGATCATACCAGTCCATCCTAAAGTAAATCAACCCTGAATATTCATTGGAGGCACTGATGCTGAAGCTGAAGCTCCAATACTTTGGCCACCTGATGCAAAGAGTGGGCTCATTGGAAAAGACCCTGATGCTGAAAAAGATTGAGGACAAAGAGGAAAAGGGGGTGACAAAGAACGAGAAGGTTGGATGGCATCACTGACTCAATGGACATAAGTTTGAGCAATCTTTGGGAGATAGTGAAGGACAGAGAAGCCTGGTGTGCTGCAGTTCATGGGGTTGCAAGGAGTTGGGCATGACTTATTTACTGAACAACAACAACGTTGCTTTAATGTAGCAAGTGCAGTGACAGAAATATGCCAGAGTGAGAACACAAAAAAGGAGCAAGTAGCATAACCAGGATGGTGAGGTATGGCTTCTAGTTAGTTAGTTAGTTCAGTCGCTCAGTCGTGTCCAACTCTTTGCGACCCCATGAATCGCAGCACGCCAGGNATCGTGTCCGACTCTTTGCGACCCCATGGACTGTAGCCCTGTCTCTTATACACATCTCAACACCACAGTTCAAAAGCATCAATTCTTCGGCACTCAGCTTTCTTCAGAGTCCAACTCTCACATCCATACATGACCACTGGAGAAACCATAGCCTTGACTAGACGGACCTTAGTCAGCAAAGTAATGTCTCTGCTTTTCAATATGCTATCTAGGTTGGTCATAAGTTTCCTTCCAAGGAGTAAGCGTCTTTTAAATTCATGGCTGCAGTCACAATCGGCAGTGATTTTGGAGCCCCCCAAAATAAAGTCTGACACTGTTTCCACTGTTTCCCCATCTATTTCCCATGAAGTGATGGGACCAGATGCCATGATCTTCATTTTCTGAATGTTGAGCTTTAAGCCATGATTACTTACAGATTTGACATGAGGCAGAGAAAGACTAGACATTCAGACTAGTCCTGGCTAGGTTCAATTCAGTTCAGTTCAGTTACTCAATTGTGTCCGACTCTTTGCTGGCTGGGTTACCAGTTCATTAAATGGCTATGGAAAAATCCCTGACCTCTCTGAGTCACATGCAAAATGGGGATAGGGGGCAGGTATGTGACTTCAGTTGTCTGTCTGTTCTGGACCAAAAACCCATGGTTGTGTCCCAGAATCACAGATCCAAGAACAAAGGCAAATTTTCATGGAAGGCCCAGGGTCACCCATCGATTTCATGGAGTTCTGAGCTCCCACCCTGCTGCTCTTGGATCCCTGGTTAATTGACTGAGCCTGAGTTAACTTCAGGCAGTTGAGGACCTAATGATGAAGACCCCCTAAAACTACCTCCTCCTAGCTGGGGCTGCTGGTTGTGGGTGCGTGGTGGGGGATGCTGTAGCAGCTCAAATAGCTCAGGTAGGTGGGGGTCAAGTGATGCCTAGTTCTGAAAATTCCACCTGTTTTTTTTCCCCAAAAAGTCCATCATAGAGAAGGATCCCAAGAAGAAAAGCATCGTCAGTGGAAACAGAGCATGTTGCCCCTGGCCGAATGGCAGGCATAACTCTCCCTCTGACAGTGACAGACACTCAGAATCAAGGCTTCCTTTCTTATTAAAGCAGAATGGGCCCCACGATGTCTGTCAGCTCATGAGCTCTTGGAATCCACTTCCAATCTAAGCAGACTTGTGGAGATAGCTATATGTGATGCTCACAGGGAACTGGGAGACCCTTGTCTAGAGGTCGCCTGAGACTTTCTCTGGGGAGAGGAAGGGGGAGCTGACCCCATATTATGGTTTTACGTCTTAGGGTACTTCGGGAAAGTGTCTGTGCTGCAGCTGTGCTCTCTTGCTCTTACACTCAGCACCTCACTTCCCGAGGGTGACTCTGGTGTTACAGCTCTTCCCTTGTCTGCACATGGAGCAAATTCTCCCCAAAAGACTGGCTTGCCAGGACGGTTTGCTTTTCTTCTCCCTGTAAGTTTGGGCTGGAGGCCCTGCTGGCATACTATTATGAATTCCACCTGTGCCCTTAGTTATGAGGTCCCTAAGCCTTCCTCCACAGCCTCCATACCACTTTCCAGAAGAAACTATCAGATTTGAGATGAGGTCACATGTGAGAAGGGTCTTCCCAGGTGGCACCAGTGGTAAAGAATATGCCTGCCAGTGCAGGAGACATAAGGGATGCAGGTTTGATCCCTAGGCTGGGAAGATCCCGTGGAGGAGGGCACGGCAACTCACTCCAGTATTCTTGCCTGAAGAATCCCACGGACAGAGGAGCCTAGGGGTTACAGTCACAAAGAGTTGGACATGACTGAAGCGGCTTCGTGTGCACATGTGCACATGTGAGAAAACAGTGCAGAGGACGGATCATAAAGACTCCGCGATTCACGGCAGAAGGAGAAGAAAAGAAGGCCTCCCTGAGGCAGCCAGCTCTCAAGATGGGCCCCAGTGACTCCTGCCCCAGGCATTCACACCCCTGTGGAGGCCCCTCCCACACTGTATCAGGGTGGCCTGTGTGACCAAAGTTACTACAATGAAAAGCCCGCACACCCCAACTAGAGAAAACCGGCGTGCAGCAACGAAGACCTAGTGTGGCCAAAAGAGACAGAAATAAATTTAAAAAATAAACAGGAAAACAATCTTAGGCACGATTTCCTGAAAATGTACATTCTCTCCACGCTCCCAGTCTACTTTCTTCTTGGTCTTTTCTTCTTTTTCTCAGCTCACTCCTCCCTCCCAACACATCCACGCCAAGTGCCAGAGACTTTATAATGGATGGCTTTTTGAGCGTTCACAATCCTGTCTCTTATACACATCTTCCATGGGATTTTCCAGGCAAGAGTACTGGAGTGGGTTGCCATTTCCTTCTCCAGGGGATCTTCCCGACCCAGGGATTGAACCGGTGTCTCTT